>CM046856.1:23615310-24197810 GCA_025617745.1 Heliocidaris erythrogramma
TGTTGTAAATATATTCACTGAGTACACGGTGCGCTACTAAACCATACGCAGGAAGCTATCTGGCTATGGCATTGTCTTTGCCGTATTGTGCATGCGCACTGTGTAATGCGCTTGTCAGGCTGCCTACTACGTCATGTGTTGTAGGAATGGCGCGTCAAGACTGGAGCATAGAGCATCTCGACGAGACAGCCAAATTTAAACAAAGATAATTTGTTTCCAAACTTTATTTCATGCAAAAAAATTGTCTGGCCAACATCTATGGAACTTAAGCTCTGTTACATCGAAAACAGAAACTATGGTACATATTATTTATTTTGTTTCAGTCTGCTAAAGAGGAAGTTCTTTTTTTACAAAAAAGTTAAAACATAAAAAAGCCCTGTGGATCATTCTTTTTGGAAACGAACTTTTCTAGCCGTCATTCTTTACGCGATCGATAGCCAGTGAAACGCCGCATAGTTGTTCCTTATTTATTTTGGTAAAATAACTGCTAGCCAATCGCATCCGTTCATTGCGCTCCGGAGAGACTAGGGCAGTTGACGGAGGGCATTGCAGCAATGAAGCTGTATTACAAGGGTGCGGCACGACTGGTGACATTACGGTATGGCCAACATTGTCTGAAATTTCAATTGAAGAATTTTTTGTCTTGTGCGTAATATTCTGTATTGATTTTACATCATTCCCCCCCCCCCTCATGACGGTTGTATTTATAAAAAGAAAAGGGCTTTGTCTTTTTACACACTTTATGTAAAACATTTTAGAATAGATATGATGAAGTCGACCAACTATACAGATTTTTTGTGGATTGCATTTTGTCCAGGAAAGTCTGAAATATTGATTTTGATATCAATAATTTCATAACTTGGATTTTCTTATTGCTGCAGTATATTATGCTGGCAACGGCAAGCGACAATACCTGAACACGGGCTTAACCACAACTGTCAACTGGGGGCGCCGTGTATTGACAGAGGAAGCAGATTTGGTAACAGCTCATGGTGGGTAGTGCTTTTGTTTTCCTTCTACAAAATGTTTTATTTCGTGCATTATTATGATATATTTTCAAATGTCAGAGATATGCAATTAAACATGTTTGAATTCCTATGGAATTTTACCCAGTTGATTGAAAATACTGTTTATTTACATATTTCCTTAATGAAACACAAATATGGCTCTTGAAAATAAAATGGCTAGTGCATGATGTTTAAACTGTCAAGAACAACATGCATATAGCTCTTAGAAGAGCTCATCCTTTGAAAGAATATAAAAATCTTTTAAAACTGTACTCACAAGAATATGGCTCAAGATACATCTTTCAGGTGTACCCAATGTAAATTGCTTGCTTCACAGGATTTTACACCTTTCTGTATGATGTCATCATGCTTTGGAAAAGAACTCATATTATGTGTATGAAATTTTATCTCTTTGAAATGTGAAAAAAAAAAACAGGAAGAAAATGGAACTTAGTTTTAATTGAGCTGATTCTTACTTTAGTAGAAAAAAAATAATAAAAAATGCGCATATCATTTGATGAAAGTTGTAAGTACTCACTGATTCAACCTTGAAAAATCTTGCTGCATTGATCAAATGTCTGTTTGCATATGATTTCACCTTTGTTTCAATTTCCACGCAGAGTTGGGTCATAATTTTGGCAGTGAGCATGACCCTGGTAATGAGGGGGATGAATGTGCCCCTGGGAACGCCGGAGGTGGAAACTTTCTCATGTACCCTGCATCTGTGACTGGTGCTTACAAGAATAACAGGGTGAGATATTGAGACAAACTGAAAATATTGTATGCATTAATAGTAAAATAAATTCTAGGAGTTCTATGGATAATTTGCCACGTTTTTTCATTGTTAATGCACATTCTTTAATAAGATGATTGTTGAACCTGATGCAAGGACTAAAATCAGAGGAATCACTTAGACCCCAATCTAACTTCCTTTCTTTAATACTGTAATACTTCGTAAAATGATAGTGTAATACTTTTTTATTACAGAAATTCTCTTTATGCAGTAAGAGGCTGATTACACCAGTTCTGAAGGAAAAATCTGCACGTTGCTTTGTTGGTGAGCAATCCAGATTACATGAATTGTGTAGCTAGAAGTATAAAATGTTCAAGGAAGTTAATACACAGTGATGATCAAGGTCATGGATTTGGTGAAAATGTGTTTTAGATATGACAGGACAAAGTGTATCTCAGTTATCACTCCAGATGGACAAGTCTATATTTTCCTTCTGCTTTGGGAATCAAAAACTTGGTTAAGTTCACGTTTAACAAGGGAATAACAATAGAGGAAGGAGGAGAAGAAGGAGAAGAAGGAGGATGAGGATGGAGGATATATATATATATAGAGAGAGAGAGAGAGAGAGAGATGTTACAGCTGAAAGATTTTGAAGACATCCGTTCAGTATCTGCCAGTTTGTGGCATTATAAGCATTTGGGGATGCAAATCAGTTCCTTGAGGTACCCTCTCCTTTTGGGTATTCAGAGGTGTTGATAATATGCCATTGTTTATGGTTGTTATGCTACCTGTTATCTCCTTCCTGTAGAGCCATCACAGACATCGCTGTGTGGCAACTACCGCCTGGAGCAAGGAGAGCAGTGTGATGTAGGTATAGTGGATAGCAATAACCCTGATCAGTGCTGTACAGCAAACTGCAGGCTAAAACCAGGCAAACTCTGCAGGTAAGTGCAATCAAGATAAAATTGTCTTCATTGTCTTTTTGATTCACACCTGTCAATGTAAATGCTATCAGGGATCTATATTCTGCTGAGATTCATACCGAATGACAGTTTTAACAAAGCAATTTAGAACAGGGTGTAATATTTCAGATTTTAAAAACTCATCTTTAGATGGAGCTTAGACCCAAGAATTGAAGTAACTTGATAAGTAGAATCAGTAGAATGTTTTGCTTGGTCCGCTAGCCTTTATCATAGCAGGGCTTCCACTTATCGTTATGTTTTCATTCCTCAGTGACAAGAATTCTGTATGTTGTGAGAACTGCTATTACGCACCACCGTCCAAAGTGTGCAGCGATGCCACTGAACAGAATGCATACTGCAAGGCCAAGTCTTACTGCACTGGAAATCACATTCAATGCCCGCCACCTCATGATTTGGCAGACGGGACAGGATGCATTGACAAGTGAGTATCTTTAGATGGTATCGTGTGCTGGGAACCAAATGGGCGTTAGTTCAGTCTTGAGGCATATGATTCAATGCCCCTTTAGTTCTCAGCAAGAGATATAATTATGATGATATTATGGATTCTAGTACAACTTCCCCCTGGACAATTACCGGGGATTCAAGTTGTCGACCTTCCTGTGGTGAATCCTGTCAACTGGCGCAAGTCAGGCGAACGACAACTACCAGAGTTAGTAGTACTTACACCGATCAACTTATTACCACACGTCTACACGAATGCATTGACAGCCGCAACAGACTGGAACCAACCCGGAGCATGTGCCCTCATCAGGTCAGGCACCTGCGGATGCCGTACGGGCTGGTATCTCCCTGCTGCAGCTGAATGTAGAGGGCCTAACCAAGGCCAAAATCACGGGCATTGAACAATTGCTGCAGACCAACAAAGTCAGCGTTGTCCTGTTGCAAGAGACCCACATGGGCGACAGCTCTTCGTCTTAAGATCCCTGGATATACCTTAGCAGCTCACACTGAAAGCGACATCCATGGGATTGCCACTTTTGTGCGGAATTCGGCTAAGTGGAAAGCAGTAGCAGCCTTTGCCTCTGATTCTGACCTGGAATGGACAGCAACTCAGTTGGAAGGTGTGACTGTAATTAACGTCTACAAGCCACCCCCAACCAGACTACGAGAAGACTCCATCCCATCATTTGATCAACCCTGCATGTACGCTGGAGATTTCAACTGCCAGAGCACGACATGGGGTTACCGCACGACTATCCAAGATGGTTCTGTTCTCAAAAGATACCCGACAGCTTCCACCCTGGCCGATGGAACACAACATCCAAACCTGACCTGGCCTTTGTCAACCTGAATGGTCCGTCCCCACACCGTTCGGTTTTGGACCCTTTCCCCAAGTCACAGCATAGACCATCATTGATCACCCCGGCTAACCCTGTTGAACCAATCTCTTCCAGACCTGTAAAAAGGTGGAACTTCAGAAAGGCCAACTGGAATCAGTTTAGAGAACTGGTTGAGTCTGGGACAGACTCCCTCCCTCTCCCTACTTCCGGGAATTTGGACAAAGCCTACTCGGTCTTCTGCAAACTCCTGATCGACTCTGCCAAGCGTGCTGTTCCTCGTGGACTTCGTTGCTGCTACATACCGGCCTGGGATGAAGAGTGTGATAAATGTTACGATGCATATATACACTCTGACAGTAATGAAGAGAGGGCCACCTTGGCCACAGAGCTGACAACCTGCCAGATCATAAGCGAAGGGAACGCTGGGAAGAAACGGTCCAAGGTATTGATTTCACATATTCTAGCAGGTTGGCTTGGATGACCCTTAACCGTCTCACTGGCCGCAGCTCCCTCCCGAAGCACTGCCCTGTCACAGCAAACTCCATCGCACATCAGCACAAAGACCATGCCCGGATTGTCGAACAGGAAACTTCCAGACTCTTGAATGCTCCAGGTGTGGATGGTTTCCTTTCCAAACATTTCACATCTGCTGAGATCACACCGGTTATCTCCCAACTAAAATGTGGAAAAGCTCAGGGCCCAGATAACATCTTTCCAGAATTTCTAAAGCACTGTGGTCCCAAGAGCCTGGACTGGCTCCGTGAATTTTACTCGACCTGCCTCACTGGACTGCACATCCATAAGATCTGGAGGAAATCTACTGTTGTTGCCCTTCTGAAACCAAACAAGTCTGCAGATGATCCCAAGAGCTATAGACCAATCTCACTCTTGTGCGTGCCATTCAAGCTTCTCGAAAGACTCCTCCTGGCCCGACTCAACCCAGTGGCTGATCCCCAACTTCCGGATGAGCAAGCAGGCTTCCATCATGGTCGGTGTACTGCCCATCAGATTGTCAAGCTTACCAATGATATCGAAGAGAGCTTTGAAAATGGCAACAAGGCAGGCGCTGTTCTAGTGGATCTCACTGCAGCTTATGACACAGTATGGCATCATGACTTAAAACTAAAGCTCCTCCGTACCATCCCAGACCGTCACCTAGTGCAGTTCCTTGTGAACCGTAGTTTTGTAACCAAGACTAGTGATGGACAAATTAGCCGACCACGTCGCCTACGGAACGGGGTGCCTCAGGGTTCCGTTCTGTCTCCCATGCTCATCAATATCTACATCAGTGACCTACCTTGCACAGCTTCACGACATTATGGCTATGCCGATGATCTGGCATTGCTGTATTCAGATAGGAACTGGAGCAAAGTAGAGAATGTGCTTATGGCTGACATGGAGCTCCTTGCAGTCTACCTTCAAACGTGGAGACTCAAGCTGAGTGTTGCCAAGACTACTGCAACTGCCTTTCATCTTAACACCAAAGAAGCCAACCGACAGCTGACTGTTCTTCATAATGGGACACTCCTACCAAACAACCCCCACCCAACATACCTTGGAGTGAAACTGGACAGACAGCTGATCTACAGACAGCACCTCGAAGCCCTGCGAGCAAAAGTTTCAGCAAGGAACAACTTGTTGCGTCACCTGGCTGGTACATACATCATGGGGCGCGTCAACATCCACCCTTTGCACAGGAGCTCTAGTCCTGGTTTACAGCTCTGCTGAATATGCGGCACGAGCGTGATGCAGGAGCACCCACACCAGAAAGCTGGACTGTGTACTTAATGACACCATGCGGCTTATCACTGGATGTCTACGCCCTACACCCACAGATCTCCTCCCAGTCCTCACTGGAATTGCGCCACAAAGGCTACGCCGCGAGAACCTGACAGCCAAGCTGACAACCAAATCCTTGGCTGATGATGATCACCCCCTACACAAAATAACAGAACCCCAGGACCTTGGTCGCCAACGCCTCCGATCGCGTTGACCTTTCTCCCGACATGCAGCCGCCCTCAGTAGATCAGACTTCAGCCTAATTCAAGAGTGGGAAAAGAGCTGGGAAGGGACGGTTCGCCCACAGCAGTTCACTGTTCCCCCTGGCATCAAAGCTCCTGCTGGCTCTGAACTACCTCGGAGGGAGTGGGTAACACTCAACCGGCTGCGCACTGGGGTTGGAAGGTTCAACGCTAACATGTACCAATGCAAACTTAGGGAATCACCGGCATGTACCTCTGGTGCAGATGAGCAGACGGCAGACCATATTATCTACAACTGCCCCGACCTCCAACCCCCTGACGGGATGACTGACTTATCAAACCCAAAGGACGCACAAATCAACTGGCTTACCAAGCTTCAACAAATAGCCTGATGTATAACACTACTAGAAGACCCGGAGACAACTGCCCCACCTACCCCCAAGGGCAATTAACCCCCAGGACAATTACGCCCCGGGACAATTACCCTCCAAGACAATTACCCCCCCCCAACTGACCTATTTACCCCTTTCATAGTGTGCCCACCATGATGCTTGCGCCAGTATGATTTCAGTCGTTAAGCAAGTAGGGCGTCCACCAATACAGATGCGCGTGCGCGTACAATTGAGGTCATATCAGGATCATTTGTACTAATTACGAACTGGCTTATTGCTGGTTTTTTTTGGGGGAAAATTCCTGGGGGATAATTGTCCTGGGGGGGGGGGGGTAGTTCTCCCTGGGGAAATTGTCCGGATATGGATATTATGATGTAGGGTATTCTGTAGACATGATCCGGCCTTTAAATGTTTGTGAGTTTGTGAACCAGAAGGGCATTGATTTAGTGTTATGGCATATGATTCATTGCACATTTGGTTCTCAAGATAATGTACGTAGTGCCTACTGCAGACAAAGATCTGGTCTTAAAAAGATTTGCCAGTATACCCTTGTTAGTCATAGTTAAATTGTTGATCCCAGCAGTTCTATTTATTATTGTTAATGTGAGAAATCTATGCATTCTACATCAGTACAGCATGTTTCTTCCCTTCCATAGTGTAACATATGTTGTTTAGAGAGCATCTCTGCATTCTATTATCAAGCTTTCTTGTTGTTTTCTCTGTCAACACCTACGTGTAAAAAGGAACATGTATTTGAGGTGTGGGTATTTCTATGAGTTGTATTGTCATTTTTTCTTTTGTTTCTCCCTACAGTGGAACATGTGTTGGAGGAGAGTGCAGGGCATTCTGTGAAGTCAATGGATTCAGATCTTGCATCTGCTCTGATTGTGAGTAGGGATGCAGTAGTGCTTTGGGTTATTTTCTCATATTACACAAATCCGCTTTTGAGAGACACATGCTGCAACTCCTAGAAATATACTTGAGTTTAATTCGTACATCAATTTGCCCTCAGGATGTTCATGTATTTTGCCTTATTTACCTTACATTTTGTACATGTACATGTATGTTTGTGATACCTAGGCTAGATTAATTAAACATAATATTATGTGTTCACAGTAAAGCAGTAATGCGCTTTACTAAAATTTGCGTAACAGCCACATAATGATTTTGTATTTTGAATGTGCGGCGATGGGAAAAGTAGACTGATGTATGAGACTATACGTTCTGGGATGCATTGTCAGGACGACCACATTGCGAAGCTAGCGCTAGCACACGTGCACA
This sequence comes from Heliocidaris erythrogramma, assembly GCA_025617745.1. NCBI lineage: Eukaryota > Metazoa > Echinodermata > Echinoidea > Camarodonta > Echinometridae > Heliocidaris > Heliocidaris erythrogramma. The sequence continues at coordinate 23,622,969 of CM046856.1, forward strand.
GTGATATTGCGCTGTATGTGTACTGTCGACGTCGCGTATCGCATGCATATCACGCAGCTGCACAGATACTTTGAAGTTTACGACTTTGTGATAGCGTTTCGACTTCATTTCCTGATTTTCTTTTGCCGCTTATTGGAATAAAAAATCAAATTGGAAGTGGACAGGACTGCAAATACATGTATAGCGAAAATCGACATAGGAATCAAGAATAAGTGGAATTGGCGATTACGTTCGGACACCTACACTTGACTGAATCACTGCGCTCGTCAAATATTTTCCTGATTTTTTTTGCTACCCACTTACATCCCTGTTATACTCATGAACCCATCAACCTTTATTGTCCTTCAATCTTACCAAGATGACATTCTTTATTATTGTGTTTTTTTCCTTCAATGTTACAGATGGCTTATGATATTGTCCATGGGAACATATGTGAGAAAAAGAATCTACCTCTCTATTTTTCGGGAAGAGGAAACCAGATAATTTTAGACCAAGTTATTCCAGTTTATGTTGAAAGTCATGCATGGGATCCGCACCTACCGAGGAGGATCAAAATCTTCCAATTACTTCAAGACCAAATCCCATTGAATTCCCTATTGACATTATTTTCCTATTTTGCTGACTGTCTTGTATGGATCTTCTTCTTTTTAAAAAAATTATTATCTATGTACAGTGGAGCTATCATGTTACTTCTGCTGTGTGTTTAATGGGGCATGTAAGCCAATCCTGGATCCCTCCAACACGAAGGTGCCAGTCCCTGATGGCAAACCATGTGAAGCAGGCAGTTGCATACAGGTTAGTTTAATGTCGCTCTACAGAGGTGTAGTAGTGGAGTGACACGCTTTATTTAAGGGCTAAATTTATTACATTAATATGTTCTTCAAATTGGCAACGTGCTACGTGGTTCTAATAAGATGTACTGCCTTTGATAACAATATAACAATATGATTTTGACAATGATTTTGAAACTTGTGTTGCCAATTTAAGGATTTCAAATCTTATTCTCCTTTTTTAAAATTCCTGGCATCAAACACAATATGGTCATGCAACGAAAGTGGACACAGTGTGTGCAGAAATTTTCGCTCTCTCTACTCAGGCATCTGGTATATTTTTTAGAGCTCTGAATCAGAAGTTATTGAGCCAAACCACAAAATGTGGAGCGATGTATCAAAAGGGTTTAACACTTGACTGGAGATATGAAGGTTGTGGGTTGAAGCCCCAGCACAGCACCAATGTCCTTCGACACTTGACATTAATCTACATTTGCCACACTCAGCCCGGGTGTAGTAAGTGGAATGTACCTGGTAGGATGTATTCATTTAATGTACTGTGCTATGATAATGGTTGATGAAGCTTAATCCCAGTAATATGTCCAGAGCCCTTTTGAAGCTTATCAAAACGTTATATCATAATGCGTTATGTGTTAACACCAAGGGAGTATTACTATTATCGTCATTGGCAAGTAGGGAACGACTAAAAGAATTTGAAGTTGCAATTCTTTATCTATGTTGCTGTTTTGTAATCAGAATGACAGATTGAACATCCCATTAGATTTCCCCTTTTCGAAAATGTGTGATTGTAGCTTTCATTGTGCCTAAGATTAATTTGAATTGCTTGGTCATTCCTGTAGGGCCATTGTGAGAGTCGGACGCAGGATCTTATTGCTAGATTCTTTGATGTCTTTGAAGGATTCACTATTAGCACAGTGGGTGAGTAATCTGTTCATAAAGTCTACATTACTAAGCTTTAAGGGAAGCTTGGGTTCTGGGAAAGTTAAAAAATAATTTGTGAGCTTTCTCATTCTCATTATGTTAGTTTGGAAGATTATCATAGTAGATATGTCCCCTGAAAAGGATTGCTCTTCAAATGCCCTCAAGTTCAAAAATATGACAAGAAACAACTGAAATGTTTGGGCCGAACATTTGTGTGTAGTCCCATATACATAGTTCTATGTGCAGTGCATTTGAATTTCAACATAATTGAGTCAATTTCTTATCAATTTGGTGATTCCAAAACCTTACAGGATACACCAATTCTTATTTGCTATATTATCAACCTTTCTCAATTGCTTTGAGGCAGTTTCTTTCACAATTCAATATCATGACCAGAACTAAATTAATCTTTAAATCTTATTAAATGGAATGGATTTTTTTTCATTGCCAGTTTGTCAAATATGATGACCCAATTTGGATAGATGAGACATATAACAAATTCTTAAAACCAAAGATTGGAATGTGCCTGCAGTTTTCATGTTTATATATAAAATTGCCTGTCAAGTTATATCCCAGATAATTCAATATATGTTTATATAATAGTATGTTTTTGCCTCTAATTAGTTTGAACTTGGAGTTTGGTTGATAATGAGGGCTGGGATTTTATATTATCATTAAAAATCATCATAACTTTTCTTTTGAAAGTATTGAACTCGGGTACATGAATGATAAGATTCTTGCTATTGCTAAATTCAAGAGTAAATTTCATTTGATGTATTTTTATACCCCCGCCAAACGAAGTTTGAAGGGGGTATATAGGAATCAGTCGACGGTTGGGCGGTCGGTCGGTCGGTCCGTTGCAAATCTTGCGGATCGAACTACTTTCTCAGTTTTCGACCAAAGCTCATGAAATTTGGTACACACATTGGTCTTGGTGGGAAGATGTGCAAGACATATTTTTTGGATGAGTCGGAATCTGCGTTGCCATGGTAACGGCATATTTATGGCAGAAAATCAAGGAAACACCTTGCGGATCAAACTACTTCCTCAGTTTTTGACCAAAAGTCAAGAAAGGCTGTTGTCACGGGGCGGGGATATTAATCATCATCTTCAGTGATATTTCTAGTTTTCTTTTATTCTCCCCTTGTTCTTCAGGTCGTATCATCAAAGATAACGTGGTAGGAGCCACTCTGATCATCTCTCTTCTCATCTGGATCCCATGCAGCTGTTTGGTGCACTATGTGGTGAGTCGAACAGTTCCTTTCTCCTGCAACTTTGGATTGTACTTAAACATTGCATAAATGGGTTCCTATGGCTTTTCTGTTTACACTCAATATAATTTTCTGCTGTCAAGGTTTGATGTCCCCTTTAAAGTTTGTGGACTGTATTGCTGAGCCGCTCAGATAAATTTGTTGAACTATTTGATTTGATTTGACAAATTAGCATTTCAAAATTTTCAGTTCAGAATGGCTGCTACATGTAAATTCTTACACCCCTCCAATAAACGTGTAAATTGTGTTGGTATCTGAATACTTTATCAAGATGATTTGAATAGATTTTCAAACTTCAGGAATCTGAATCAGTACCACTTCCGTTGTTTTACGCCCTGAAAAATCTACATCAGTGAACTGAAATAGTTTGAAGTGATGATTACACTAGTATTTAAAAAAATTACTTGACAAGCAATTGAATAAAGACAGAAACATATTTGAGATGCAGTCATAAACTTTTTTATCTGCACATATATTTGATAAATGCCCAAATCCTGGAGTTTTTTGTAAAACAAGCGAAGTTGAGATTTATTTTTGTAGACATATGTGCTATCAGGCAAATAATTACTTTGCAATGCACTATGCACACTTGTTCATGATAAAAGCGTCGAAGCGGCTCTTTTGAGTAGTGAATTTTGCCCTTTACTTCGTACTCGATACATAATGCAGATGCAAGTTTGCCCTCCTGCATTTACAGCATCTATGATATGACCTTGAGTTGATTTAAGAGAGAAGTAGGTCATACAACTCTTTTGGTAAAGATTTGATTGACAGGTTGTATATTACACAGGAAATACCTTATATGAAATATACACATATGGCAGCCTAAGAATTGCAATTAGCAATTTGTAAATTACATGATTAAGAAATCTACAAGAAATCAACAAGGAGTAATTTCTTGGCCCAAAATTTGTAAACAAGGAGGAATGTGTAATTTACAAGATGTCGGTGACCTCATGAACATCCAGCCTATTTCAGCCTTTGCCATCCTGAAGCTGTATAGGGGTGATTTTAACCCTAATAGAGCCGGGTTATTTAGACCCATCTCACAGCCGGGGGGGGGGGGGGGGGGGCTGATTCCGCCCCCCCCTAAGATCTTGGCCATCCACCGCGCATTTGCAACGAAAATCGGCACACACGTCGCCGACCACGTAATCTACCAAACTGTAAAGTCAGTTTCTCGGAAAAATGTCACAACTAATTAATTATGCTAATTTATGCATAAAATTAATGGTTTGCTCTAATTAATTAAATAAAGCCCCAAAACTGCTAATTTTTTGTATAGAGACTCTTTGTCAGATTCTGATCAAATAAACCCCCAAAAAAATTTGGTAAAATCCTTTTTTTCTTATGTATTTTATTGTTTTTTTTAATTTCTTATGTATTTCTTTGTTTTTCGACTTTTTGTTTTTTATTGTTTTTTCGATGGAATTCGTCGGCGACACTATTTTAATCATAAACAACATAAAATTAATTGTTTTTAAAAAGTAAAAGTAAAAATAATGAAACATTTATGAATTTTAGCTGGAAACACAATTTGCATTGGATTTGTACACGAAATCACGTTTTTGAGCAATTTTGGGTCTGACATGCACTTACGAAATGTTGCGTAACTCCGGAACCGCACGCGTGGACATCACAAATTTGGTCTCAAAAGTTGCGCAAGACTTGAAAGAAAAAAGTAGTCAAGCGGCGTGGTGACTGCTTTTCGCGATGCGAACATATTACACGAAACGTCGAGGAACCGCACGCGTGGACATCACAAATTTGGTCTCAAAAGTTGCGCAAGACTTGAAAGAAAAAAGTAGTCAAGCGGCGTGGTGACTGCTTTTCGCGATGCGAACATATTACACGAAACGTCGAGGGGGGGGGGCGGAATCCGCCCCCCCCCCCCCCCCCCCCCCCCCCCCCCCCCCCCCCCCCCGGTCCTATTAGGGTTAAGTCTGAATTAAGTTCATTTTTATAGAAAATGCTTATGACACTAAATATGGCGTCAGAGGCATGACATGTATAAGCATGTTACTGGGTTGTTGATCTACCCATCATAGCCCCCAGCCAGGATTATTATTGCCAAATACTTTAGAAGTGCACAGAGACAATGTTTAATTTATATTTTTTGTTATCTCTATTGTATTTGAAGATTTAAATGTTATAATGGTGATGATGATGATGATGATGTAGGAGATAGATAATGATGATGATGGTGATGATGATGATGATGATTGATGATGATAATGCTAATGGTAATGATGATGATGAAAAAGATGATGATATAAAGATGATGATAATGACGATGATAATGATGATGATGATGATGATGGTGGTGATGGTAATGATAATGATGACTATCTTTTTTTAACCCGTGTGGTCTATATCATTCACTCCTGCAGGACAAGAAAAGAGCCAATGAGATCAAACAGATTGACACATGGCTGCACCCACAAGTAAGTCTTAACATTGAAGGAATGACTGTGATGATGAACCGTGCTCGTATTAGGGGAAGTTTGTCAAACCCAAGTAGATTTGAGTTTTGTGTTTAATTGTGGAAGCACAAGGACTGTAGACCTATGGGCTATATGTATGTTTAGCACCCATTGGCCCTGTAGCTTGAAAAAGCCGCTTATCAGACACATATTCAAATGTTAAACAATTTTTTTTTTTTTCTGACAGTAGATAATGTACACACATGTGTTCTTGTTGTAAATCAGATTTGATGATATATTGGGACTTACTTCCAAATGTCAAGTAGAAGGGGCTAAGCAAAGTGTTACATCAGTTATTTAAAAAATAAGAGGAAATAACTCCTACAGTCTTGGATTCCATGAATGATAAAAGGATGCATTTAGTCCTAATACTGAGGCAGTGTGTTTGTTTGCATTGTAGGTTCCCTCCTCAGTGTTAAGTTACAAAAGTCTGATTGAAATTTAAGTAATACTCGAAGCATTTTAATTAGCTTTATAATCATTTGTTCAGTTTTGCTGATTTCTATTTCTATTAATGTTTTTATATCATATGTAATAATTAGTTACATTATTACATCATGCTCATTTTTCTAATCTTCATCTTATCAAAATACAATCCCATGGCCACTTCATCATCATCATCATCATCATCATCATCATCATCATTGTCATCATTGCCATCATCTCTGTTGGTGTCATTGTTACCCACTAACATCTTCACCATCATCACTACAATGGCAATCAGCAGTCACTGCCATCATCATCATCATCATCATCACCATAACCATGAGAATGACCATCACCACCACAACCACCACCACCACCACCTCCACCACCACCTCCACCACCTCCACCACCACCTCCACTACCTCCACCACCTCCACCACTACCTCCACCACCACCACCACCACCACTACCACTACCTCCATTACCACCTCCACCACCACCACCACCACCACCACCACTACCTCCACCACCACTACCTCCACCACCACCACACGTCCACCACCACGTCCACCACCACGTCCACCACCACCATCACCATCACCGTCACTATCACCATCAACGATATTGACATCACTCATCTCTTTCCCCCCACAGAACCAAGAGCGGATACTCCCTGAGGACAAGCCTCGTGTTCGAAGGTACAAACCCCCCTCAGAATACATGGAGAAAGAGACTGTTCTTTGACCTGCACAACCATGCATCTTGCTTACTTTAATTTATTACTAACACTACTAGTATTTATTGGAAGGGGAGGGGGCAATGACAATTATTATTTTAAGTGCCAATTTTATAAGAAACTCAGAAAAAAAAATCCCATTTTTAATCCTTTTGCTATCTAATGACCAAAATGTATTTGATTTTGTATATTTTGTCAATTCATCAGGTGCTTAAAACGAATTATCTAACTGAGCACATTCATTTGTTGTTAAAAGCCATTTGTAAACCAGTGTCATTTTCATCTACTCTTAATTCAACTAATGCATGCATTAAGAGAAAACTGTCCCTCTCCATTCCAATATATTTTTATTAAAATTTGATGCAGCTCATTTCCTAATGATATATATTTTTAAATATATAAAAATACCTTCTATTCTTACTTTAAAAACCTTTTATTTTTTTAAAATTAGAAACAAATTAGCATGATTTGATAACAAACCACTTTTTTTTTGCAGTCAAAACACTAAAAAGATAAAACACAAGAGAATCTTGCTGAACAAGCAAACCACAAATGAAGGATTTTCCTTCTCTCTTTGTAGTGAAAAAGTATATTGCCACTATCTTCACTTAACAATCATGGCACAGTGAGAGAATATTTTGAACAGAGTTTTTTTTTTTTTACATGTGTGTTTCTAGTCACAATTGGATCTATATCTAAATAATTGGTTTCTTCTCATTTAAGATACTTTATAAAACAGAGTTGCCAAAACTATATTTTTCAAATATCAAAATGCGTTTGATTTGAAAATACTTTTTTCTGTAGTAGGCGTAGTTATATTTATAGTAGACTTTTTTTGTATAACTTTTGTAGCACAGAGTAAACCAGATGAAAGTTCTTCTGTAAGTTAATCATGTCATATCATTGTGTATTGGGGTATCATTATTTACACTGCTGGTACAACTCATGAAGCAGTTAAGTCTAATTTTCTCCTGAAAATGGCAAATTAGAGATCATAAACATTTTGGGGTCTCTTCTGCTATTTATTTACACCATTTAAACAAGCCTTTCATGCTACATGGAAAGTGCATGTTCAATTCAAGGTATCGCAAGAACTTTGGAACCCATCCACCTCCTAGCGGTAAAATTTTGGTCAGCCTGCACGTGTTGTCTTATTTTCCTCTGAATCATTTCTTGCATGCTGTGGGACTGCTTTCATATTTTTGTTTTCGATAACTTTGATAGGATGCAGAATATGTGATCTGTTTGGGAGGATCTGTCTTCCCTTCTCTCATACTTGACATGAATGTCTTTGAAACGGGCTTCATCATTTTACTTTTTTTCGAACATGAGCTTGTTGCTGTAAAATCTGGACTCCTGATTATCCAAATACCAATTACAATATTAATGAACTAATTTCATTTGGACCATTTACTGCAAATCAAGAGGGGTTGTTGGGTTTAGCTACTTGCGATACCCTGATTGAATATTTTGATACCTTCTTTGGCAGCATGAATTGAATATAATTTTCTTTTCAGCATGTGATTATTTTTGCATCATGAGGAACAATATGCTTTTTTTCTATATCTTGCAGCTTCCCTTCCATACTATGATTTTTTTTTGGTGTGTGTAGGGAAAAGACTTTAATAAGCAATGTTAAGAGTAGTTTCTTTAAAATACAAAATTTAAAAAAAATAAAAAAATAGCAACTTCTGTAATTGATATTTGACAAGGTTAGTTTAGTTGGGTGAACTTGCAATGTAGCATCAAATACCTTCTTTAGTTTATCACCATTCATATGTTTTAATTTTTCCAGTAATACTGTGAGGGTATGTGAACTTCTTTGCTTTTAGTTGTAGTTGGCCAGTTTTTAAATCCTTCCTTGCCATATAGATTTGTGCAGTTCTTATGCCACATATTTTTATTTGCTGTGAGGTTCTACAGAGTATAATTTTAACATGCAATTAGCTTCAATATCGTTGCCATACCCTGTAAAATACAGTATTAATCTTGAATTCATTTTGGTAATTTTTAAATTTTATTTCAGATTTTGTTTTACTAAATTTAGTTATTATAATTTGATCAGGTTTTTGCTCTATTTTCCATAAGCCCAGAATGAATGACCCATAACTTTTTTTAGTGGAGTCTGCTAATGATGAATACACTAATACATCTTTCACTCATTCCCTTCAATGCAGACATTTCCTACATTTTTGTGATATATGTACAATGATTCAGACTCATCTATTTGTATATACATTGTAAGCAGAAACCTTCAAATCAAGGGAAGTTTAAATCATAAATATATATGTATATATGTATTTTTTTTTCATGTGGAAAATTGAAACACAATACCACGTGATGTTAAATTGATATCAGTTATCAGCAAAATACACAGTGACATTTTGATACAAAATAGCTTTATCTTGAAATATATAAACATTCCAATCACCAAAATAAACAGCAAAAAGGGTCATAATCAAACTCTACATTTTTAAAATTTTATATTTAGATATGAAAATGGAGAGTCGCATCTTAAAGCCTGTACTAAAAAACAAAGAGCATTATATTGCCACAATTGGAGAAAGATTGCTGTAGCTAATGTATTAAAGTGTACCAATTACCTGAAAATTAATTTGTGTACAGCTAGAAAGTATAAATCAGGCTCAAAGAACTTTATCTGGCATTCTATAGGTCAACAGTTAAGGAGTATGAAGGAAATAAAGGATAACATAAACTCAGATTTGGGTTACTGCCCGAGCCCTTATCTTAGTGAGTGTGTACGGATGCATCAACATTGGCTATTACGCTTATATAAAGTGTAATTAAACATGCAATATCTCTTTATAGAAGTAATTTAAAGCCCATATTTTGAATATAGTATGACGACATGGAACCTCTAGCATACATAGCAAAATATTTTTGAGTCATTGGTACCCTTTAAAGGCTTGTACAGTGTTTTCTTCCATTTTAGGACAAAGCATATTAAGAAAATATGAATTTTGTGTCACAGTGGTCAGAGAAAGGCATTTTAAAATGGGGAATATATTGTCCCTGTTGCTTAATCCTTTAATGTGAAGTACATCTTGTGCTAGTTGTATGAGATGTAATGGTATTTGAGTGGAGCTACTGCACTTTGAAAAGTCTCAAAGGCACATATGCAGATTTATTATGTACAATATACATGTATATAGTTTCATGCTTGTTCTAATGGGTTTTACCCACCCATCTTTACAATGACAGTAAAATATTTTGTAGATATAAAGATGTAAGATGTTAGATGTATATAATGTAGATGTATAGATGTATATAAACATGAATAGGTGAAAAAAACTTATTTATGCAACTTTTGAAATTAGTGCAGTATTCCTATGGTCAAGTGTTTAATGAGCTAAACATTTTGTATCTCATATTGTGAAAAATTGTCTGTGAACTGTATTTTTTGTGAATTTTATACAGATAATCATCTGATTATGGTGCAAATAAGCTAATAATATTGAAAAAAACATGAACAAAGAAAATAATGAGTACCTTATGTTTTGCCATTATATTTGAAGTCTTGAGTTAGTAGAAAACCTTATCCTTTACTGACCGTAACAAACATAAAGACACTACACGACATGAAAGCACTACATTATTATCTTATTATTTTGTAAGTTTGTTATCATTAGGCCTAACACTAAAACCATGATAAATAAACCTTCAGAATCATGAACATTTGAATCATGAACATTTGAATCACCGCCTGAAATAACTTGGATTGAGGAGCCTTCACACCGATGAACCCCTATGGTATAGGGAATTTTGTTTGGAATCACAATCTGTGGGATTAGCAGAGCTTTAGAATATTAAGCATAACCTTTACTATACATATTTAACAGCATTGGCCATTCATATGGAACTTTAATTTCTTTATGAAAAAATCTTCATGAAAAAATCTTCATGTACATCTTATCCTTTATTTGATATCCCTCCAGACCTGCACAGTTTAGGAAATTAAATACCCTTGTCGTTTATTAAGGGGGGACTGAACAAAGCCACCCCTATCCCTCTCCCTTCCCCTTCATATTGGACCCTGTTGGCTATGCCACTGGTTCATCTATTATTTTGCCCTTATAGAGCACCAAGAGTTGTATTCCAGTGACGTCACTTCAGCTGGTACTTGTGTATTGAAACTGGTAATACAATCATTTAAAGTAAGTATTTTGGTTCTCTTGATGCTGTTATGGTGTTTTTATGCAAGATAGAACGCTATGGAATGTGCATGCATTATTTACAAACTGACATTTCTATTCAGATGATTTTAGATAATATTTTTGTGTGAGAAACATGGCTACCTTTTTGGTTTTCACCATGACTTCGCCATTCAGATAATTGTCAATGCAATCAAATCAAGGCTATGTCTTCTTTCCATCTCTATATGCTTTTTAATGTCTTACCTTTTTCCCATTCATCTTTTAAAATGATCTACATGATCTTTAGCTATCTACAATCTTTTTACTCATTTTCTCTCTCCCGCTTTATTCTCATGTAATCTTTGAGACCTAGAATCTGTTATGAGTGCTGTGTTGAATATCATTTTAGTTTTTTCCTCCATTACAAAGTATTCCAGTGCAACGAATCTTTCATTACCCTCTTATATTCATTGACACCACAATTCATCCAACAAGCAGAACAAAAATGAAGAGACGTTGATTACAAGAAATGAGTTTTATTTTGTCAACTCAATGAAATCTTGATGAATACTAACAAGCTTGGGGAAACAGTTTCTTAGGGAATTTTTCAACGAAGTTAAAATGAACGATCGTAGAAAGATTGTGAAGGAGTGACGTCTATTTTGTGACAATAAGAGAGAGAGGGGGAAAGAAATAAAAGGTAGAAAGGATGCATAGTAGAAAAAAGATGTGGGGGAGGGAGGGAGGGAGAGAGAGAGAGAGAGAGGGAGAGAGAGAGATAGATGGGTGGGAGAGAGATATGAAGAGAGGGAGAGAGAGGGGGGGGGGGGGGTCAAAGCATAAGTTAAAAGCTTAACTAGTTTATCATTATTATGAAACATCGAGTCATCTGCATGTTTCAATCACAAACTAATGTAAGATTTTCAAACGTTCTTGTTTTGAAAGTTTTGATGTGTGATTGCCCTTGATAGAGTATGTCATTGCCATCAAAGTGTAAGTTCTTCCCAACAAAACGTATGTTCTTTTCATGTATTATTTAATCATGCATTAGTACCAGCTGTAGTATCTGTAGTATTAGTAGAGCATGATCGGTTGAGAGTATAGGCATTTTGTCCGTCCGTGACATTGAATATTTTAGGGTTTATAATTTTAGTAGGCGACCATATCAACCAAATTTCTATCAAATTTCAACACCTTTAGTTATGCCCTTTACAATGAAACATAAATTGTCTCGCTTCAATTAAATAATTTTCTACAGGTCTTCAAACTTTCAAAAATTGTCAAATGTCCGTCCGTGACTAACCGATCAGGCTCAGTAGCAGTAATGGTGGTAGTGGGGGTGGTGCTATTAGTAGTACATGTAGTAGTAGTAGTAGTAGTAGTCAGTAGGAGGAGGAGGAAAAGGAAGGAGTTATAACATATTATAGTAGTAGTTGTAATAGTAGTAGTAGTATAAGTGTACAATTCATGACTGATTCAATTTCTTTTATAAAGATTCCTTGACCTGCTAACCTGAGTTCTGATAATGAGTGAAAATATGATTATCCTTTCAAGATAAGAAATAAAATATTTGGTAATTTTGGTAAATACTAGTAGCTGTAAGCAAAGGAGCATGAATAAAATTAAGGTAGTCGTTCCGATCCACGTTCATAACAAGCAATCTCATAATTTATGCAAACGTGATTTGTGACTTTTTTAATTTCGTTTCACTGTGATTTCCAGCAATTTTCCTTGTTTATATTATACTCGGTCCAAGCGAACCATCTGCAGTGGCGGATCCAGGAATTTGAAATTAGGGGGGGGGGGGGGGTGCCAGCGTCGAGGGAGCGGAGGGTATGGGTGGGGGGAGGGGGGGGGGGTGGGGGTGCCAGCGTCGAGGGAGCGGAGGGTATGGGTGGGGGGTATCCCCTCCCACGGTAAAAATCACAAAACAGAAAAATTAAAGAGGGCCTGGATCCGCCACTCATCTACTGCACGGTGAAAGATTCAGAATTATTCTCTCGAGACGCCCTTCCATATCAGAACTCGATATGAATTATTAATCGTAATCTTCTTCTCTCATCTGTTAACCTTCATCACGCACTTTTATGTTTACATGTATTCTAGAAGTCTTCCACATCACTTCAAATTAATGCGATTTATGTTTGCTAAATATACACTGACTTAACGATGTTCATTGTTTTGTGGTACAATGTAGTATGAGTGTTGCAATTTACGACCACTAAGAACGGAGAAACATCATCACCCCGGGGGGGGGGGGGGGGGGGGGGGGGTACTCAGATTATAATTGGACGGGGGTGTGCGGCTGAGAACTCCAGACCCATACCCACATCCAAGGGTCCTTTTGCTGTAAATAGGCACCCATGTCTAAGGATTTTTTTTTTTTTGGGGGGGGGGGGGGGGGGGGGGTAGGGACAAAAAATTTTTTTTTCGCCAAACCTTCAAAAACCGCCACTGGATAAGAGCCGGGAAATGGGACCCATGTCTAAGGATCTTTTGGGGGAAAATGGGACCCATGTCTAAGGATCTTTTTGGGGAAAATGGGACCCATGTCTTTGGATCTTTTTAATGAAAAGGGGACCCATGTCTGAGGATCTTTCTTCAAAAAGTCACCCTTCCCAGCGGCACATCCCCGTATACCCAATATACGTGAGTACCCCCCCCCCCCCCCGGGATCATCACACACAGTGGCGTAGCCTCAGGGGGCACATGCCCACAATCGAATTGGGGATAAAGAAAGAAAAGGAGAAATAGAGAGAAAAAGAAAGGGAAAAGGGGAAAAGGACGAGAAAAGAAGTCAAAAAAGACTATTTGCCGTTCCCTCCCCCTAATCAGTGACCTTGTAAAGTCGCATTGAATTTTACGAATCCTCCCTTCCATCTTCCTTCCCTCACACACACACCTCTCTTTCCTCTTTTCACTTTTCCCAATTTTTACTTCTGTCAAAATACCTAGTATTTGGGATTTCTGAAGAGATCTCGTATCTTCTATGAAATATAAGCTTGGTCCTTTTTTTTTAGATTTTCTCTTAACTACTGTTCTCTTAGTATACTGCTCTTGTTCACATTGGACTGTAACCTTGTCTATCTTATCAGTGTTTATGGAATATACTATTAATGGATCCAAACATATGTGTTTAGCCCGGATATAGCCCACTTAGGTGCTGACAGGGCTTAAAACCACATATCACTCACTCACTCACTCACTTCACTTTTCCCAAGGGGTGGACTGGCTATGGGGTCCTCTCGGCCAATATTTTGGTCAAAACGGGCCAATACTAAAAAAAGGGCCGGTCAAATGAAAAAAAAAAGATAAGGGGCGGTCACTCCGAAATTCCCCATTCGAAGTTTAATCCCAGTCCGCCCCTGCTTTTCCCTTAAGACTTTAGTTTCTTCTATTTTACTAAAGGGGGTGAACCTCTGGTAAGCTCAGTTTCCAGATACATAAGCTATGTACGTATGAAAATATGCAATTGTAAACATAAAATCAAAGAAAGAAATAATTGATATTAAAAACGTTGCCACATTTGTTTTGTTTCACAGGAGCCAGGTAATGTTAGAGAGCTATGAAGGAAGGGATACAGAACAGTAAGTAGTCAGTCTTACATTTCTCCTCATTTTCATTCTGTTGAAAATCTTATTCTACTGTAGCGAAACGTGGTGAATATTATGAGCCCTATAGAAATACTACTATTTTTATTTTTATTTTTATTTTTATTTTTATTATCTGTTTTCATCGATCTTTGGAGGTATTTAATATTGTCTCTATAGATCAACGGATTTATATTTTTCTAACAAACTTTAAACTTTACCCCTGTTGGTATATCCTTTGAAATATGGCGAATATATGGATGTATACAAAATGGGCTTAGATTTTTGAAAATACTAGGTCAACAGAAGATGAAAAATATAAAGAGTAAAAGAAGTAAAAATAATGGTGAAAATAATTATGAAGCTAAAATAGCACTAAAACAAGAACAGTCGAGATAAATTATCAACAAAATAGTAGAAGAAAAAGATGCGGAAATATACATTATGCTCGTATTTCGCTTCCATTCAGTTTATTCAATATTTCGTCTTTTTCCCCGCCTCCTCAATTATAGCCTCTTGCAGTGGTGGGACAGATCTTCGGAGAACGGCTCTCGGCGAGAAGCTGAAGAATCTCTGTGATCCGTCAACATATCAGCCAATCGGATGACACGATCACCCATCAGCCAATCAGATTTCAGACGCTTAGTCACCAATTTACAGTCCGCCAATTAGATTCCGTGTTATAATAAGCCAAGCTTAGAAAATCGCTGTACAAATACATCTTCATGTGCTTCTCCAACCAATGAGCCAATTAGACCACGCACCCGGGCCCCATTTCATATCAAGCGCTCAGTCTTGGAATCAATAAATTGGAAATGTAACTTCCTTGTAAAAATGTAAAATGATTGCAACAGAAACAATTTTACATCAATAGCTAAAGTTTTTTTAAAATCTTAATTGTGAAATGGGATATTAAAGGGAATCCATGCGTTAGGTATACCTTATTTTGTTTGACGTATTTTTTGTCAAAGCTTCAACGTATTTTATGTATACGAGATTATTTACTTGCTTTTTTGTGCAATAATACTTTACACCGCCTGTGTGATATTATGCAGAATTCATATGTCTTCTTAATTTCTTCTTACTTATCGTGTCTTTCATTCCCCCTTCATTTTCATTAAGTTTATGCTAATTGTATAGGTATCGTTAAAAACGGCCCTTAAAAAATCCATACCGGTACATTTCTTTTGGTCGTTAGCTGATGTATCGCATATCCTTGGTGATCAATTTGCAACTGATACAAATTAAATAACCTATATCATTAAGAATCTTTACCATGCCATTATGTTTTCAATTATGTTATTTTGTGTGATAAATTCTCTTTTTTTATAAGCAAAGTGTATGCTGAATTTGTTAAAAACCTCGAATAATCAAACTGCTAGTTTCGAAAATGCCTATCTGTAAAATAGAGATCTCCATATAGATGTAACTTCTGACCTCTTACCCATTACCGGTTTTCGTATTTCTAGTACTCAATGTATTCATGATAAGTTTTATTTTTGTTGGGTATATAGATTCATGGTATATGTTTGATAGTGTCCAATCTTTTTGTCCAAAGTTTTGTACCATGCAATTATCTGTTTTCTTTCTCTGATATTATCGATCTATCATCTAGTAACCCATGTACATGTATCTACCAAGGTAACTTAGATAGCCAATTAGATATATATACAGTAGGCTATATCAGTTTATAATTCTATCATGTCAATTTATCTATCTATCTATCTATCTATCTATCTATCTGTCTATCTAGCTATTTATAGGCCTATAATACAGTTGGCCCAAAAGTTTACACCTTGAAGAAAAACAGTTTTCCTCATATTTTCATCATTTTATACTCATTTCTATGTATGTATTTCTCAGAGTTTATTTCAAGAAGGTTCAAACAGATGGAGTCATAACAGACAGCTTCCCTTTGAAGCGAGCTCCGATGCCGCCGCAACAAACATGACAAACTATGCGCTCTCTCTGAAAACATTCTTCCAAACAGGAAACAAATCACTGATTCCGTTTTATTGCATAACCATGGATGGATGATATTCTGTTGTAATGATAATTAGTTTTCGCCAGTGGCGTATCCAGGGGGGGGGGGGGGCGCAACAGGCGCCCCCCCCCCCATTGGCCGTCGTAAAAAAAAAACTAGCAAAAAAAAAATCCTCTTACCAATTGAAAATATTGTTCATTTAATAGGCTTCAAAATTGGTCACATATAGCACTATTTTGCATCTCAGCCCTTCTTCAGAAGCAAAAACTTTCCAAAGACCCCTCCCCCATGACGGCGATCAATAATTCCTGGCGCCCCCTATTGGGAAATCCTGGATACGCCCCTGTTCGCAGACCCAAATGTAACTTCGAAAAAGTGCACACGAATGAACAATTAGGTTGAAGCGAACATATTTAGTTCCAAAAATACCGGAACTACGATGACAATTTCTTGACTGACGGCGTGTGCCCATGCACTTGGTTGGCTAGATTTCCTCGAGCCATCTTCCACGATAGTAATATATGAAATTCAATAATCGGGAATTAAGCGGAAAGGTGTTGAAATTGCCCTTAAAGAGGCATACATTTGTGACACTTTCAAGGCTATATCTCCAAAAAAAATTCCTGAGGCAGGGGAATTTCAGAATGAAATCGATAAGTTACATGTATTTACATTAAACCTGAACATTCACTTTATATGTTTGTCGATTTATGAATTTAAATGCCCATCGTAAACATTCAAATGTCAAAACATCTCTAAGTCTTTCACGTTTTCTTTGGCGGCATCAGATATCGTCATCAATGAATCAAGGCAGTTTATTAATTAAATTGTACATCCTTTATAATCTGCCAGGTTTTTGCATTAATTATCGTTAGTTTAGACTCCTGTTTCAGGGACCGCGGAACCGGGGGGGGGGGGGGGGGGGCTGCAGCCCCCACTTTTTTCAGTAAACACGTGCAAACGTATGTCAGTGCAAAAATGTGGTTATTAGCGCAGCCCCCCCCCCCCATTAAGCCCCTCCACTTTCCAAGACGTTCCGCGGCCCCTGTGTTTGAACCTCCAAGTCCTTGTTTATACTATATACATTAACAGAGACGAAACTTGTCTCTGCCCTCCTAAGACTAAACTTTGCAAGAACGAGTGAATTTGTGAAATGTATATTGTTTTTCTACCACTGTACAGTGTATGTAAAGTTTTGGAACCAACTGTAGCTGTCTATCTTTCTATCTATTTCTATATCTATATATCTATCTATCTATCTAATATCTATCCCTATTTTCTAGAAATTCATCTTTCATAACTTTTATTTTATTAGTGTTGAAAATGATGAATTATAATTTTTTTTCCATGATTGTATATGTACATACAATTGTACAGCATTTATAATCTTTCAGAAGGAATCAACTTTACGTATATATATATATATATATATATATATATATATAAATAACATTTTTTAATCATTATTATTGAGTTATTGGAAAAGATTTGTTACCACCGTTGGTCATGTTTTTAGAAATATCATCATATACGTTATTTTGGATTTTGATTGTGCTTTTATGTTAAATTCTATTCAGGTATTGTGTTGTCTGTCTGGTATTATTCGGTGAAATAAATGTGTTACACTTTCAGTGATTGTTCTCATTACTTCATCTATCAATGATCATCTTTCTTTATATCTTCTTCAATTTCTTTCCCTCTCCGGCCTCTTCCTGTTCTGTTCAATACTGTCTTCTCATTTATACCGTTTTCTCCCCTTTTCCCTATACTTTTCCTCATCCTCCTGTTTCACCTTTGCTCAGTGCACTGACACAGATGGGCACAAAGGGGGCAGTAATTCGCCAATATGTGGGATTAACTGTTTATCATGAGTGGAAATAATTGCATTTCACCCTCATCCAAGGTCCTGGCACAACAGCAATGTAAATGTAATCCACTGTATTTGAAAAGGAGAACCCTAATAATGTGAGCTAAATCACACCAGTGAAATAAACATCAAATCTGGAGCTAAGACTAAGCACAACTTTGCGTGGAAACGGTAAACAACGGAGTAAATGGATCATTTTCGTTGTTATTAGTGACGGAATTATACTAATTTGAATGAGAGACGGCTCCTCAACGTAAGTGTACATATTATGATGATGTCGTTAGCAGTATTTTAAAGCAAAGATACTTATTACAGTCGAAGTTAAATAATTTGATTACACAGCCGTACTTCAGTCCCAAATACTGAAATTCTTGTTGGTCCAAAATCGAAGGTTGGTTTTGTCTCACTAAAATTAGGCTTAGACAGAAATAACCGTCTGTTATGGGGAAATCTTTAACATTTATCGACCTTCCCTCTATGTACGGAGGTCTAGTGGAGCCAGACGTAAAGTTAGTCTCAGCGGAACAACCGACGATACAGAGATGAGAGAGACTGAAGCTTGCCTTTACTAGTTTTTGGTCTAAACCGCTCACGGGTACATTTCTGTAAAATAGTTGGTATTTTCTGTCGCGTGTAGTAAAGCCAGGTATGGGGGAAAAAATAAGATAAATATTTTAAATACTTGCTTTCAAATTCAGCCCTTAAAAATCTCACTCCTACCTCAAATGGCCGTTAGGAAGAACTTTTGATATTTTCAGCAAAATCCAAAGTCAAAATCTTGTCCAAAACCGGAGAAATCCCCGCCGATTTGTTTCGCGATCGCGTGTTGTTTACAAACTGCCGATGTCTTAGACTAAAATCGGCCAATACAATTTTTGTCCACGAAGAAACTCGGGATCGCAAGCGCACATCGATCTTTACGATCGCGCACACAGAAAATCGGAACTTTTCCGTGTACGCCATAGGGACCGAATTTTTGAGGACAAAACTCTTTTGGGGAGATGTCAGCGCCCGCGGCGACCAGGAAATGTACACAATGACTCCGATAGCTCGTTTCGCGAGAATCAACAGTAAATTACGGATTTGATTTTTGAAAATATCTTTTCCAACATTGGTGAGTTGAATTTATTGTATTTCTTGGATATTTTGGGGTCGGTTTTTGAAAATTAAATGCCGATTTTGAGTGAATATTGGTGACTTTTGTGCAGTGGTGTTTTAAAAAGATGAGGTGTATGACTGCCTACATTATACACACGAAGTATAGGAATGTAGCTATGAGTGGTCTAAACTAAAGTCAGGGTAAGACTCGGACTCAGTCAGACTCAGAGACAGAGTCTCAGAGATGTTAACTTAAATTTAAACATTAATAAAAAAAATAATAAAACACAGTCAACTTGCATTGTTGCAACTTGCAAGCCAAGACAAAAGTACTTGAAAATTATCATGTCGATATTTAACTGAAGTTGTTTTATTACCCTGTCTTCTTTTTCAAGGAAAAGATACAATTTTGAATTGAACTTTGATTTATTTTACGTGAAGTTTAAGCTTGAATTTTGAATTGAAAACTTCAAATAATTTGAAGTTTTATTATTTTTTTAAATGTTTATTATTGGTTCGGAATTAAAGTGAAACTAAAACTTTAAAAGCACTAATACTAATAGCCCCTTGCGTATATGGGATTGTGTCTAACATTCACTGTTGCAGTAGTCAACAACAGACAACAAAACTCAGAAGTTTAACTTTAAGCAAGATTTAATTTTCTTAAATTTGCTAGATTACTTGATGTACACTCACGGAACCAGCACTATGTGGGGCTGTGTCAATTTTCGCGGTGGTCACGACCTCTATGAAGTCTAACTTAAGTTGAAGAGGTAAAAACACCAATATAATCAGCAAAATTTTGAGCAATACTTCCTTCTAGTAGTTTAGGATGATAGAATATCTAATTTCATGCCAGATTCTTCAATAGGACCTTTATCAAGTTGATCAAGTGAAATTTTCAGGCTGTTTTTGGCTAGCGATCTTGCTCCTTTCCAGCACACACATGTGCAAAGTATCACACACTTGTTATGACTCATGAGAGGCAATTAATTGCGGTACGAAGGTACAAAGTTTATCCTACAATAACCTTACATGTGTGAGTGCTTGATGTAGGGACTCTTCAACTCTTAGTCTTAGTCTTACCGTGGTACAATTTGGGTTTCAGATTTGAAAGTGAAATTTTAAATAATTAATTTCCTCTCATGCATTGGCCTCGCTGGCACAGTTTACCACTGGTGCTACCGCCACCCCTTTGGGACTTTATCTCGCTCAGCGCCACTGCTTAATGATTTTCAACAAATAGCGCCACGCCTTCTTGCTAGTGACATTTATCCATCATAATTTTCTCAGGGATTTTATTTCAGAGTATGTAGAACCAAGATATAAAGAAATTTGCATAAATCACTGAAAAAATGATTTTTTTTTTCGCTGCTCGAAACAAAGTGAGTACTTAGCTTTAGGGGACTGAAAATTAACATTTAAGTATAGTCAAGTGTATGAAAACTGATTAATCACCAAATTAAAAAAGACTGAAGAAATCAAATTTATGAATCAATGTGAATCTCTATTCACATTGATTTTCATAAATTTGATTTATTCACATTGATTTTCATAAATTTGATTTCTAGACTCTTTTTTTTTTAAATTTGGTAATGGTAGACCGTGGTAGACTTTGGTAATGGTAGATGGTAAGTCAGATAATATTTGAAAATTAATCTTGGGATAATTAGGATCTTCTTAGTTTCTGCATCTGCATAAATTTCTGTCTGAATTACATCTGATCTAAAAAGAATGCCCACTTGCACTTCTTATCCTGTTAAGAGCCACCCATAGCTGCATCAATATTCAGTACTTTCGGTGTAATAAAAAAGTTTAGGACACCCTCTATTGAATCTCAACACTTTCAAACACCATTGTACAAAACTTCTACACTTCACTCAAAATCGGCACTTTCAATTTAGTTGCAAATACTGACACCTGAATATAAGTAAAATACATGTACAATCAATTCAACTTGCTGATGGCGGGAAACATTCTTTGAGAAATCATACTGAAATCGACTGTCATTCCAGCTGAATCAGTACGTTGTAATCATTTTCTATATTTCTTGGTCCCTGTGAGCACTTGAATATCAGTGCAAACTAAAAAATATAAATAAGTAAATAAATTAGCATACAAAAAGGTGGTCTATTGTGAATGTAAAAAGTGTCCTGTTGTTTTGTGCTCTAAAGAAATTATTTTTTTGAGGCCGATCTTTTTATTGGCCATGGTTGCACCGAAACTGTCACTGGAAAAACAATGTGCTCTGGTGAAAAAAAATTGGGGGGATTCTAACTTTTGTTTCCTTATTGCTCCACTTTCAGAAGACACTGACAAAAATATAAATGGGTCTCTATTTACAAGGATTACCATTCCCAACAAAGAAAAGAGATGTTGATTGAGTGTCTCCTTTGACAGGTTTTCTAACTTTTATTCATGGTTCAATAAGGTTGCCCTGTTATTTTTTTTACAATAAATATGCCTTACTTGGTAACATCCCACTTCCCCATTGGAAAATCTTCACCCTGTCTCTTCCCCTATCGTATCAAATTAAGGCACCTGGGCCACATGGGCCTCATGTTATTACCCCCCCCCCCCCCCCAACTCCCCACCCCCAACTCCCCACCCTCCTCTCCACAGCCATTGCTTTGATATGCCACTGAAAACAAAGATCGATTGACTGAATACATATCTGAAATGTGTGTTGTACATGTATGAAAGTAATATGAAAAGCACTGTGTGAATATACAGTACATTGATTGTAACATTGTATTACCTAATATGCAATGGAGTGTGTTTTGTTTTAGGAATAAGGTGGCCTACAATATTTTGTTTAGGTCAAGGAATCATCCCGGGAATCATATTAATTTAGGAAAATCAATTACTGCTGTAAATGATTTATAGGTAAAGTGAATGTTACATTAAAAAATAATAAATTAATACAAGAAAGTAGACCTGAAGGAGCTACTTTTTCAGGTAAAGATTTGTAAGAAATTGAAGCAATAACAATGCATTTAAGACGCAGTTATGTTAGAAATATAGTGGGTTGTGATTTATTGGAAATGTATAATTTATAAACAGTAAATACATGAACATTTCTTGTAAAGTTCTGCAAAAATGGTATATGAATACTTTTGAATAGAAATAAAACTCTTTGATAACTCTCTATAATGTATTAATTGCCGGAGTTCACATATCTGCATACAGTTGTTTATCTTTAAAATACTATGAAGTTTATATAATGTATATGCACCATTGATTAATATGACATTATTATGTTATCATTACATATTTTATTTATGTACAAGAAAAGAAAAACAAACAATAATAGGGTACAGGGTATGAGGGAGAAATTATATCCTACCAGAAACAACAACAAAAACAATAATCTAAAGCAACGGTTTTTTAAAACATTAATTTTAATGGGAATTCAGCCATTTAGTTCATTGATAGTAAATACAGTTGTGACAAGAAAACTTTAGGTGCAAGGATTGAAAACTACTAAGAATGGTAGATAAATACTACCTTTGATATTCAACTTCATGTCTTTTGGTTGAAAGACATGGGAAATACATATAATTGTCTTATTCACCATAGGCATACATGTACTGGGGCGTATCCAGGATTTCCCAATAGGGGGGGGGGGGGCGCCAGGCATTATTGATCGCCGTCCTGGGGGAGGGGTCTAAGGGGAGGGGGTGCCCCCTCCCCTTTGGAAAATTTTTGCTTCTGAAGAAGGGCTGAGATGCAAAATAATCCTATATGTGACCAATTTTGAAGCCTATTTAATGAACAACTTTTTTTTTTTTTTTTTTTGCTAGTTTTTTTTCTATTACGACGGCCAATAGGGGGGGGGGGGGGCGCGCCTGTTGCGCCACCCCCTGGATACGCCACTGATGTATATTATACATGTACATGTATCGGTATCCAAATAACTATAAGGTACTCCATTTCATACGTGAAATGTGCCTTTTGCTTATTTCTTGAATTCAATATATAAAACAAAATGAATCATCATTTTTAAGAAAGTAAATTTCCATTTTTATAAAATGAGAAAAACATGAAATGTGATTTAAAAAAACACTACTCACAGGTCCAGTGTAGAATGCTACATCATCAGACTAGACAGAAAAGAAAAATGAACAAAATTGTTTAACCAACTTTCTAAAATGCTTAGAAACTTGTACGGATGCCCTGATTAACAAAAGGGTTGTTTGCCTACAGTGCTGATCTCTCACGGTTTTCCTCCACTGATCTGGGAATCCAAAATCAAGGCCAACTTTTAGGGATTCCTGTTCAAGTTCACTCGACCATGTCGATCACATGCGTTCCCACCCTTTTGTTCCCAAAACGGGTCGCCATGACAACAGGGGAAGCTTTCCAGGATCCCAGAATGGGGAAATTGAAACACCTTTTGATATACAATAAATGCCATCAACTGATCTAAAAAGAAGTAAGATCATTGAAATAGATATAAATGTGATCAGTGTGCTTTCATACTGGTGGCACTAATTGTATTGGTCCTGGCGTGTGTCTGTTAGTGAAGGACTTACAGTACATGTCGCTAATTAGCCAGAGTTTTGTTGTTGTCGTGAGCCAACCAGCAAAGATTGATTTTGTTATGGTGATGTACAATTCCTCTGTGGTCTGTTGGACTTGTGGTTGATTCTTAAAACAAATGTGCAGCAATTGATTGATTGTTTGGAAAATCAATAGTTTGGCTGGAAAAGACAGGACATTTGGTTGATGAAGTTGTAAAGAATTATTCCACTTCAAGCAGAACAAAGGAATGGTTTTGATGACAATCATGACATCCTCTGCTGACGGCAAGAATGGATTTAAGATAAAACTTGCATGCCTGCCTGTCAACACATCTTTCCTCATGTCGGTGGCTTGCTTGGAACAAATGGTAGTATGTCAGAACACAAGTCCATAATGCACTTATGAACTGAGGGGGATTTGCCTTCTATTGAGTTGAGATCTTACCTTGTTTGCATGCAGTCTGATGGAAAATCACTGTATTGGAGAAGCATAGGATCACCAAGCTTGTGCCTACGTTGTAACAGCTGGAGTATATATATATAAATATTGATTGTTTTCATTCAGAAACTTCTATTCAGAAACTTGACAATAGATCCATATTTAACCTGAATATTGTGAGGAAATTGACCAGAATATTATTGGCTACTCCACATTGATAAAACGGATCATTTCTGCTTTGCAAAATTCAAAAGAATGTTGCTATGTACATCTATAAGTGTCATAAATTTTATGGTGGCAGTGGTACAGAGTTCATTGTTTATGACTCGTAAGAAAATTGTTTCCCCATATAAATCAGATATGGAAGTTTGAGTTGCAGCTTTAACTAAGTCTCCAAGCAACCATACTCATGCACTACCCACAACCACAACTGGTTGGAAAGAGATAATATTTCATGTAGTGTGGTTGCTTTTTTACTCATAATATATTATGATAAGATAAATATTGTGCCAGTGAACAGAAAAAATTATTTGAGAAGGGATTCTGCAAGGTAAATTGTGGTTTGATAGCATTCAGTTGACCTCCTCCATGGACATACTGCACTGATGAATTTATTAGCCTCTGCAATGGAAAATAAAAGGTTGTCACAAGTTCAGTCTTTCCTCGAGCGAGAAAAGACGATGACCTATCGCGAGAAGATGATCCTCCTCGAGAACTCCCGGGTCTCACCATCAGAGGTCATTGATCATCGTCCGTTCGGTTTGAACAGTGATTTGGTGCATGTAAAAGCCAATGTGTCATTCAGTAATGAAGTCCAAGCTCAAGCTTCTGCGAGGACAAGAACTATGACCCAGGGGTCAAAGTTTACAACCTCTAGTCTTGAGGCTCATGCCTCTGTTGCAGGTCAGTCATGTCAAGAGCAAAACAAATGGAGAGACAGAGATAGGAAGAGTGAGAGACAGAGACAGAGAGAGAGAGGCAGAGAGAGAGAGGGAGATAATATAGTGTGTATCATTATCAAAGAAAGAAAAAGAAATTCGGGGACAGGAAGAGAAAGAGATAAAGGGATGAACAAAAGGTAGTTTGGACTTCACATGTCATCTTTTTTCTTTGCTCTGAGTTGTTACTATTATAGTTAAGTATTGAAGGACATGTTATTTGTACAAGCTTTGCCATCTGTGGTCCAATATTGCAGGAATCTACACGTAAATATGGTAATTAAAAACACCCACTTTTATTAAGCAAAATGTAGTTTGTGCTTTAAGTGTGAAACATATTGTTGGTTTGCTTTTTATCATGTTCTTTCACTGTAAATCACTTCAGACTGGTATTGCCAAGTATCTAGTGTATATGTACACTACCAGGGAACTAAAGTGGTAAATTCAACTTCTTAATAGAAGTAAAAAGAAATTACATCTTTTAGTCCATGTGAGAAGTATGAGAAATGAATTTCCTATACTGTTAAACCAAAAACTTTCGCGATGTAAAACTTTCGCGGATTTGTTAATGATAGCCAACTTTGCAGCAAGAAACTTTTGTGAATTGCAGTAATCTTATGTTGTTTCAACTGTGATTATTTCGCGGCATGAAACTTTCACGAATCTCGACCACCTCGTGAAATTCGCGAAAGTTTTCATGCACGCCAAAATTTCAACTTTTACAGTCATCAACTTCCAGAACTCATAGTAAATTGCTCTCCATTGCACATACATAAACTGAAAATACTGTCATTCCAGATACAACAATGGATCTGCTAGATGCAGCTGCTAAAGGGGACACCGAGATGGTTCGGAAGGCTGTATCCAAGAATCCTTATGGGTCAAAGGGTAATGACCAGGCGATGCAGAAAGCTGTGCAGTATGGTCAGACTGAAGCACTGCAAGAACTTCTTAATGTAAGTCATTCAGTCATGAAAATAGCAATGATATTATTCATTTTTTCATAGTAATAAAGATGTTGAGAATACAAGTGATATGATAATACACGGTTCCTTTATCTGAGAGTGAGAAGTTGTAGTTGCCTGAGGATGGTAGTGTAGGGGTACATATGCTCTAGCATCATAATTGGAAATACCAAAGGGCATGTTGTCATCAGTGTTTAACATTTGTTTAAATTTTTCATGATTTTAATTTACGATTTTTACAAGAAATAATCTGTAGTTTGTATCTACATTTATGCAGGCTGGAGCAGACCCAGACATCGTAGTTCATGGGGGTCGTACCATGCTTCACGAGGCCTGCGTAGGAGGGCACACAGAAGTCCTGAAGCTCTTGCTGATCCATGTAACGGACATGGATTCCACTAACAGCCTCGGCCAGACAGCTTGCCACACAGCTGCTTACCATGGAGAATTGGGGTGCATGAAACTCTTAGAAGAAGCAGGTAAATTAATGATTGGTTTGTAATTTACAGTTGGAATGAGGGGGTGTGAGGAAAAATAAGATTGAAAAACCATAAAACAGTAATTAATAGTAGTTTTTCAGTCCTAGAACATGAATTGATTGCATGAAGAACCATAGAAATTTGAAGAAATGGATATAAATATTAAGGGAATGACTCTCTGTCCACCTGTTGGTAACCGTGACTGACTGTTTACAGCAGCAGTTTATAACAGCATTTTGTTATCAGGCATCATTTATGTCCAACTATTATGATTAATGTACGTATACTGTGTGCGATGTGTCCATTCTTTTTAGAGTCTAGTTGTTTGTTTGACTGTATGATCAGCAACAGCATTATTTTACAAGATCTAGTGTTTAATTTAATTTTTTTTTTACCTCCAATGAAATTATTCTGCTCCCAAGAAATTGTTCTGAGAAAGGTCTTGGGTATCATTATTTATGATGTGACTACTAAATGTACGTGTAATGTAAGAATAGAACTTGTAATGATCATTCAATAGTCATTAAGAAATATGATCAGTGGTGCCTACTCTCATTTTATGTTTAGGAGCTGACTGTAGTTTGCGGGACAATAAGGGGCGCTCTCCATGCCATCTTGCAGCCCAGCACAATCACCCCTCCATCCTGAACTTTCTGCTCTCCAAAGGAATGGACATAGAGGGTGCCGATGACAATGGGCGCAGACCGCAGCATGTAGCAGCCATGTATGGAGGTAACAACTGGACTAATTATAATAATAATAATATATATCATTTATATATATCATTTATAAAGGGCTTATTACTAATGTTTCTAAGCGCTGAATCAAACCTTAGTAATTCAAAATAAGGGGTCATCTGCAATGTGTTCAGGCAGGTTTTAGGTGGCATTACAATAATATTGCAACATTTGAATGTCATGGTGCAAAATCAATCCAAAATGTAAAAGATAGAAAAAACTGAAGATACGATATTGAAATAGGACAACTGAACATTTTGAAATGGAAATGAAAGTGTTTAATATTTCAAAAATTATTTTAGTACGTTTTATGCATTTTGGTACGTCAATGTTTAGTGGGTTAAAAAAGACATTTGGTTTTGTTTTATACATGTATTTGAAAAACAGCCATAAAACTTAAGGCATGCTTTCTTATACCTATGTCATAGCCAATTACACCATTTGGGTTGATGATAGCGCTTTAAACATGATAAAAATGTACCTGAAAATTTTTGTGTCATTTACTCTAGCTTTGGAATGCCTGGTGCTGTTTCTCCAGAGTGACTGTGATACGACAGTAGAGGATGGGGCAGGCTTCACCGCAGGTCACCATGCTGCTGCCAAAGACCACCTGGATTGCCTGAGGTTTCTCGTAAAGCATGGTAGCGACAAAGAGGCCAGAGAGAACCAGGGAAGAACACTAGCTCATCTGGTAAACCTTTTTGGATATTTGTTTTCAAAGGGTTACTGCAGAGAGGCCTGTCCTCTACTGACTATAAACTTGGCACAAACGTTTATTTAGAACCAGATCTAATTCTAGTCAAAACTGCAACTTAATCC
Source organism: Heliocidaris erythrogramma (assembly GCA_025617745.1). NCBI lineage: Eukaryota > Metazoa > Echinodermata > Echinoidea > Camarodonta > Echinometridae > Heliocidaris > Heliocidaris erythrogramma. The sequence goes on from CM046856.1 coordinate 23,651,190, forward strand.
TTCATCCAATTTGGTACCTTATTAGACATGACTTGGACTAAACTTAAATCCAATGTCAGGATTAAATTTGTATTTGATTACAGACCTAGGGTTGATACTGAAGTTAAAATTGACTATCATGTTAGGGAGGTTCCTGTTTACTAATACGATTATAAGGTAAATATTTTTTTTTATTGTTTTAATATTGTTTAGCTTATTTGAGTGCTAAGAAAGCAAGTATTATGTTTGTAGGTAAGCTCATGGAAACCTGTGGCTTGATGTCCTATATAACAGAGACTTTGAATTTGATTGAGAATGCTTTGCCTTTAATGGAATATTACACTGACATGCTCTGTCATCCGGGGTATGTGATCAGTTCAAGAACTCTACACTGTCCAATGAGCCTTGCTTTCTTCTAGATGTTTTACCATACGGCAGTAAGTAATACCATACAGTTTGCTTTCTTATTTTTGAGGAGTAGGCTCAATAATGAAGAATATTATTGCTCATGGACACAATAATTGGAGAAAAAAAGAAGCAGAACCAACATTTAGTATTTTTATGCCTCCGCCCATTGAAGGTGGGTGCCGGAGGCATTATGTTTTCGGGTTGTCCGTCCGTGCGTCCGTCCCACTTCTCGTTACCGCGATATCTGAAGAATCATTTGAGGTAGGAACCTTAAACTTGGTACTAGTATGTATCCCCATACGAAGATGAACTGATTAGATTTTGGGGTAAGTAGGTCAAAGGTCAGAGGTCACAGAGGTCAATTTACATGAAATTACATGAAATTCTTGGTTTTTAGCACCGTTACCGCGATATCTCAAGAACTGTTTGAGGTAAGAACTTCAAACTTGGTACTAGTATGTATCCCTATACGAAGATGAACTGATTAGTTTTTGGGGTAAGGAGGTCAAAGGTCAGAGGTCACAGAGGTCAATTTACATGAAATTCTTGGTTTTTAGCACCGTTACCACGATATCTCAAGAACTGTTTGAGGTGAGAACTTCAAACTTGGTACCAGTATGTATCCCCATAGAAAGAGGAACTGATTAGATTTTGGGGTAGGTAGGTCAAAGTTCAGAGGTCACAGAGGTCAGTTTACATGAAATTACATGAAATTACTGGTTTTTAGCCCCGTTACCGCGATATCTCAAGAACTATCTGAGGTGAGAACTTCAAACTTGGTACCAGTATGTATCCCCATAGAAAGATGAACTGATTAGATTTTGGGGTAAGTAGGTCAAAGGTCAGAAGTCACAGAGGTCAATTTACATGAAATTACATGAAATTACTGGTTTTTAGCCTCGTTATCAAATATTTCTAGAAAAGTTTGAGCCATCAACTAAATTTAGGCGGAGGCATATGGGAGACGCAGTCGCATTCATCTTTTTTTTAATGTATTACAATGAAGGGTAAACATTGTCATTACAACTATGTTAATTGAATGAAATAAGTCATTGCTACTCATCATGAATTTTAAATTTTCTGAAACTCTTTCATCCCCCCTCCAAGTATCAAGAATAACTGCTTTTGATATTTATAGAAAAAGGTAGATAACAAGCTCATTTTATAATTATACAGGCAGCAGCTCATGGTGCTATGACATGTCTGCACTGGTTACTAGAGAAAGGCAGTGATGTCATTGTTCAAGATAGTAAGTACATGTATCAGTAACTTTGTTTGTAACATATGCACATGCAGTGATGAGACACTCCCCAGCTAGTGTGTAGGTTGGTTTGGATGGGTGAGTGGGTTACAGGATAGACAATATACTATTAATACATGGTTGGAAGTGCGTTGGTGCGATCTGGCAACACAAAAGTTTTTATCGTGGTGTACTCTACGCACGAGGCGCAAGTCGAGAGTGTTGGACACCACTATAAAAACCTGCGTGTTGCCGGATCGCACTAACTCACGAACTCACAACCATGTATTAATAGTTTTATAAAACGGGTCAGCAATATGATTATGAAGTCTATAAAAATGGTTACGAACCCCATAGAAACCCCAACAGTCGTACAGTCATGGAGGCTGCCATTTGCTTTCCTGGATGACATCACATAAGCGCAGCCAACAAAAGTCATGCGCGTTTCAGTGCGCACATGTAATCCCTGCGCTAAAATGACAATTAAACTACGCGATTTCATTGCGTTTTAAGTTTGCACGCACCAGAGGTACGCGTACGCGCAGCTCAGCCATGCGTTAGTACCTTTTTGCCGTGCATTAGTATTTTTTTTTTGCACGGTCACGTGGTGTTATTTGACCAATCAGGATGGCTACATTCTTAAACCTGTTCTATAATTACATATAGCCAATATACAATATCTTTCATTTATTGTATTTGTAAAGTTTTTCTGTGTTGTTCATTAGTTTTATATTATGTTTATTCTTCTTGTTGTTCGTCTTTGAAATCATCATGTTCTGTCTCAATGTCTTTATGACTTCACAAACTTAAGTCATGTGAGATTTTGTAATATCTCTAACCGTAAAATTTAAATGTACTATATGGTTCACACTAATGAAAAACACGTTGCAACAAATTACTTGTCTTCCATCATCATTGAGTTACTCATAAATGAGACTTGCAGTTAGAACAAACAACTCTTTGAATGCATATTTAAGGAGTTCAAGTGTAATTGATGATAATAAACACTATGAAACAGCTTTCAGACCTGTCCTTGGTTTTGTTCTTTGGGGATGATTCTTTGACATTCAAATCATTGCTTGCCAGGTGCTGAATCCCTTGATTGCCATCGTGTGTTGTTTCATATAAACTGTAATCTGTGTGACAAAAGTCAACCAACTCAATTTATGTTCCTAAAGTTTAACAAAGCAGGAAAAGAGTTGAGCGGCGCAATGGAAGAGAAAGCTCACGCAGTACCTTTGTAAGTTTTCCAAAATATGCACCTTCATATTATTTCTTCTTCCCAGAACTTGGCAACACCCCTGCTCACCTTGCAGCGGCTGGGGGACATCACCTTTGCTTCAACTGTTGCCTCCAACATGGGGGTAACCTCAACACCCTTAACAAGAAGAATGAGACCCCAATGGACACTGCCAGAAGGTTTGGCCATCCAGTCAAGATGGAACAAGCAGGTAGGTTAGATTGTACGACACATACTCTGGTGACAATTTCTCTGCAGTCAATTCTTCACGCTAACCCAATCCCTAACTGTAACCTTGGACCAACGCTATAAACCTAACCCTAACTCTACTAAATGTAATACAAACCCCAGTTGCATCCCTAATCCTAACCCTAACTCTACTAAATGTAAAATAGAACCCAGTTACATCCCCAATCCTAACCCTAACTCTACTAAATGTAAAATAAAACCCAGTTGCAACCCTAATCCTATCTCTATACCATTGACGAAACAAAGCCCAGAACAAATATTGTTAGAGCGTGCACCAAATCACTGGTTGGTTGACAAGAGAAATGTCATTCATAAGGGCAATTCCATGGTTAGTAACGTAACACTTTATCAAATTTTAATATTTTTGATACAGATAATTCAATAGCTTTTTCATCTGAAGTCCTACTCTTGCAAATATATATTCACCTAACAAAGGTCTACAGTACATAAAGAAATCAAAAGTAAATGAATAAAATAAGAGCTGTAATGAGAACGTTTTATGCCGGTTAGTTACGTTACAAAAAAGGACATGAGAAACAAACCAAAGTTTTTGAAACAATATTCCTCCTTATTGTATTGTACCTCAAACTTGGAGCCATATCAGTATTACTTCTTAAATGATGACAAATGTTGCCCCAAATTGCTTAGAGATTGTATCTCTCAATTTGTTTAAGTAGAGCCCAAAACCTTGGTTAGTAACGTTACGGTTAGTCACGTTACAGTTTGTCCAGTACTACATATTTGAGATTTTTATACCTTTTCAACAACTTATTATTGCCTACTTTCTTTTAAATTGGTGTGACTAAATGCCCTACAAATTATCTAATCGAAAAATTCACAAAATATGCAGTATATTTCTGTCCATGACTAAAAAACTGTGTGAAGTCCCATCTATCTAAATTTGTGTATGATTCGGATTCTTCTATAAGGGGCCATATTAAATAAAATTGTTTTGGGTGAGTATGAAACCCCTTTGTAAAAACAATTCCTGTATTTATTTAAACCCCCAAAATCGACCTGAATTTCAGAAAGAGCAAAAATAAAGTTTGGCCTGATGTCCACTTAATCATGGAATTGCCCATAGTGAAATTGGACAACCTGCTTTCTCTATACATAAATACAAATTCTCATAATTGTCTATGACCTTATACCTGTATAGAAAAGCAAAATTATCTTAAATATGTCCAGCCTTCTTGCCCTCCGGAAAAGTATGATTTGTCATAAAATATGTTGTAAAGCCTTCTCGAATTGAATTGAAATGAAGGTTTTATTATCATTTTGTTGCAGCTAATGACTGAATTACAAATGATTTATTTTACAACATAAATTTACAACGTAAATCTAAATAGTTTAATTATTACATTATCCTAAAGAAGAAAGTATTATCATCATTGAATATGTAGCTAATAGATGATCTATTTAAAACAGAATTTTTGAGCTGATGACCAGATAATTAAGATACCATACCATAATGCAAATCCATGTAGAGTAATAGTGATGTGGTTTTTGCCTAATATGTATTGTGGTTTTTACCTAAAATATGAATTTCAAGTTAAATAACTGAAATGTTTTTGCTTCATGAAATTACAGTTTCTTTGAGAATACGTCATACAGCTTTCCTTCAAGGAGAGAAAAGTACAATACCCCATAGAAAACATTTTAGCCTACACCTTCTTTTCCAAGACAAAGTATAATTTCTTGTAGGATGTATCGTACAGCTTTCTTGCCAGAAAAAGTAGCAGAAAAGTAGCACTTCTCCTGGAACACATCTCCTTTATGAGAGTGATATGTAAAGTATCAAGCAGGGCTGAGAATGGATGCATTGATTAATTAATATCCTTTTCGCCATATTATTCCAGTGAACAACGAGATCAGATGCACCCACTGTAATGACAACTACGAGCTCTCATGCTGGGAGGAATCTCACCAACCGAATGTTGTCCAGAGAGCCATCAATTCCTCCAAGACTGCCATCTTCTCTTCTCCTGTGCCAAACAACAAAAAGTAAGTTTGTTGGAGTAGGACTTCTATAACTTTGACCTTTTATGAATAAATTACTGTTCTCTGAGATCTCTGTTGTCTCTAAAAGAAAGTTTTACCCAAGTAACTGGCATCTGGATTTATTAGATTGACTATATAGGAAACATATCACTGTCATCAGCTTCATCCTTTGGTGGTCACCATGACTACTATATTACACAGAACTAGCAACAATCAATGTTTCTAATCTGGGTTTATGTAGAAGGATATTGAAATGTTTTTAGACTTTTGATTTTTCAGTGGTTTTACAAAATGACGTATGAATATAATTATACTGTGATGAAGTAAATGAGTATATCAGATATGGATAACTGCATGTACATATAGCCTTCACGATTAACTGTTCATTGTCAAAGTAGATACATCTTGTAAACAAATTCTTAGGCATTTTTAAATACATCTTATTGAATCATTTTGTTTTTCCAAGTGGCAAGATTTGCCAGCAGACATGGCATGCTTTACCCGTCTTCTGCTCTCTAATACCATATCTTATAGTTTTGTGTTTGGTTTACTCCCCAGGAAAGAGACAAAGAAAGTTACCCCCAGAAAGGAACCCACTGCCCCAGGCAGAGGGAAGCTACCCCCTCGAGACCTGGCTGTCAGGTACTTTGGGAGAGAGGAGGGAACATAGCTACCGACTCAGTCATTTTGTGTTCCAAGATGTCTTTATATAACGTACAGGTCTGGATGAAAATAGTTAAAACGATTCACCTTTGCCTGAAAAGTGACCTGTAAGTGGCCTTGTAAAAAGTTTTGAACACCTTGCTTGTAGATGTCTTTATATAACGTACATGAAGCTTATAGCAAAAGGTAGTGGCACATAAAAATGAGAATTTTTAAACAAACCTGAATCCGGCCAATTGACAGTCAATATCTGGGATATAGCTAGTTAGGACATTGTCTGCTTCAGTTAGAAAGTTATAGATTGAGGGAAATATAAATGTTTATCGGTCATATGTGTTCCTTTGCTAAAGAGTTGTACTTTTACGTGTCACCTCGCTGGAGAGAATGGTGAGTTCTAGGAAAGGTGATGAAAAAATTGTGAGCTTTCTCATTCCTTTTATGTCAGTTTGGGGACACATCATAGTAGAAATGGCCCCTGAAAAGGATTGCCCTTTAAATGCCCTCATATTCAAATATGATGAGAAATAGCTGAACTATTCGGGCAGAACAGTCATGCCTTGTGTGTGCAGTCCCATATACCTCAGCGAGACTGGGTCAATTTCTTATCATTTTGATGATTCCAGACCTCATGGTATACACCAATTCTTTTAAAGACATGATCAAACTTTCCCAATTGGTTTGAGACAGTTTCTTTCACAATGTAATTGCATGACCAGATCTCAACTTTATATTTCAGCTAGCTACCTAAAGGAAACATCACCTTCATAACAAATTCCTTCTACAATCTACATGAACATTTATGTGATAACAAAGAGTAAGCTTTTGAAAAGGGGGAAAAATAGATTGAAAACACACTGCTTACATTCCAACCAAATGTAATACATGTTGAACATTCCATAGGTTATTATAAGTACATGGTGAGGTAATGTTGTGAAATTTATTGGTACGTAAAGATACCCTCGGGACACGAAGGCATATTTGGTGATGCTGGTGCATATAAAAGTGTAACCCAGCTTCTCTCAGCGACAATTAAAAATTCAGTATTACTTTGGCCTAATGGGGTGGTCGGTGTATGAACTAGTTCTCAATAAATTTATTTGCACTATGGGTGCTTCTGTATGTGCCAGCCCTTACAAAAAAATACCATGTCAATACTACGTATTTCATGGTATTACCGCCATAATACGACAAAAACATGGTAAATCCATGGTACACATCGTATGGCCACAGTATTACTAAGAAAAACAGTGTATATTCATAGTATTTGCATCGTGTACTATGAAAAGCATGGTACATTCATAGTATTTTCATCTTGACAATGGGTAACACAGTAAATTCATGGTACTTTCACAGTAATACCGTCCCAAATTACCGCGGTATTACCATGGCACTTTTTTGTAAGGGAGTGCCACTGCACTTTGATAAGCCACCGTAAGTCAAGAAAGAACAAATGTTTTTATTAATATTATGTTTATTTCAGGGCCTTGTACAGATTTTGAAAAAGTTAGATCTATTGAACAAATCCAAAAGAACAAAACTACACAGCATTCATTGCAACCAAACTTGTGATACATGTTAAATGTCGTGAAGGCCATTTTTAGTATAGAATGGGTCACAGAACATGGGTCACAGAACATGAAATATTTTGTTTTCTATTCTTATGTCTTTGAGAGAGTCAAGCAAATCAGTCTGGCCACATTAACAAAGCTTGTTCAGGGCACTTATAATGTAATACATTTCAGTCATTCAGTATTTCAGGTTGAGCCTTTCAAAACAATCCATATTTTGAGTATTGTAAAATTGTAAGGCCAGTTTTGAACAAATTTTAAAGAAAAAAATTACACAGTAATCTTTGCGATCTTTCATGCAAATGAATCTTTGTATTGTAAAGAATGTGGCTGTGACAACTTCTGTGTATAGTATATATTGATACCACACATACATTGGATATATTTTTTGTTTGTTCATATTTTGACTATTGAGCTGTGGGAAATTAAATGGAATATAACCTATGGCCATAGTCCTGGATGTAAGATAATTCAATATCAAATTTGAAATGCATGTATAAAGCAAATAACGGAAATGAAGAATATATATAATGGAAATGAAGAATATATATAATGGAAATAAATGAATAAGATGAACTGTATTTGTAAGAGCTAAGCTCACTTGATTTGTCTTGTAAGCATGATATACCGTTGGTGAAGACATGTATTTGGTTGATAGTCAGTACACAAATTAAGAAGGAATCTTAAAGATCCACTACAACCCAAATGCAAGTTGATTTCTGTTGATGTGCAGGGATGCATACAACTCATATTTTGTTATTCAAACATCTAAATAATTTCTCAAACATGCTAAGCTCCACCCAAAAAAATGCTCCAGATCTCATTCCTGCAGTGACATTATCTGTCAATCATTAGTGAGCGAAGGAGAGACAGTGGTATGTAGCTTTGCCAGAGATGACCATCTGTTCTAATTGACCATACAATGCCTACATAGTAGTTGCTATGTCAGACATGCTGTAGCATCACCAGGAAAAAGAATTCTATTGTGAGCATGTGCTGACCTGGGAAAGTTACCATCACTCACTTTTCAACCAAACTTGGGATTTAGAAGCACTTGGGGGACCTGCATGTTATGCTGCCATGAGAGGTCACATGGTAAGGTCAAAGGTCATTTCAGGTCAAATGTTAAAGTTTACCTGCAAGACTCTCTTATGACAAATAACTTGTCACCATTACTCATATCAAAGGGGGGAGTAGTATGTGGGGGAGAAGTAGGTGAAGGGACAAGGATTTCATGAAATAGCCCTTCTCAAATTTTATGGGATGTTATATTCTATGGCAGATATTTCACAATGGATACAATTCTGTTGCATGGCAACAAAGATCGCGATATTTCTAGTTATCGCAAGTGGGCGAGACACAATATCGCTAATGGATTGTTTTTAGGGTGGAGCTTAGGAGGTTGGAAAAATATTTGAAAAAACATTTAAAAATCTATGAAACATATCTAGATGTTTGAATAACAGAATATTAGTGGTATGCATCCCTGCAAATCAACAGCAAAAAACTTGCATTTGGGTTGCGTTTGGTTGCAGGGGCCCTTTTAAAAATGTAAGCAGTAGGAAAAGGAGAAAATAGTCTATGTACAGTTGAAACTTGTTATAAAGAGCTCTGATATAAGGAGATTCCTGGGGGGCGTTTCATGAAAGGACTTGTCAGATATTTTATCCCGACAAATTTGCTCTCAGCCAATCAGATGCAAGGATTTCAGTAGCTTATAACAGTTGTCGGATAAAATATCTGACAACTTCCTTTCATGAAACGCTCCCCAGATATAACAAGGTAATTTTCATGGTCCCAATGTCCTTGTTATAGTGAGTTTTCACTGCATATCATGCTTATATCTTTGCTAGTCCTTTTACTGTGAAATATTGATCGTTATGGGGTTTGGGCAGCGAATGGGGCAGAGAATGGATAGGGTGGGATAGAATGGGCAAAAACACATTGAATCAGCAAATTTAAAGATCACAGTTTAAAATATTTTGTTAAAAAAGGAACAATTCTTTAGAGACATGATTTTCTGTCCAATTCTACTCCAGAGTTATGGCGATAGTGCCGAGTGATTAAATATTTCCAAGTCCCATCTTGCAGCATTGAATACACTTTCTGGGCCTTGTTTTATAAATCTTGTTATCAATAACAACTGCCAAATTTCTATGAAAAATATGCTCTCAGCCAATCAGATTCAAGGATTTCAATAGCTTATAACAATTATTTTAACTTGTTATTGATAACAAGTTTTATGAAACGGGGCCCTGATCTTGCTTATGGCTTACCCTGTGTCAAGCTGTAGTGTTCATAGCAGTAATAATAATAATAATAATATGTCTTGTTTACCCAGGGTAGCCTCATGAGTATTATATACGGATCCTTTATGTGTAGGCAGTCAAAGATGTAATATTAGAAGCGGTACATATTACCTCACAAGTCACATGTAGTATTAAAAAACTTTTTTCTTTTAACATGTTTTTTTAAATTCTCAAAATCGTACCCAAAGAGAGGCCAGAGAACTTTTTTTTGTACTTGCAATCTATAACAACTAAAAGGGGGAAGTTACATAACAAGTTATAGGTATTCAGTGGTAGGTTCTCAGAAAGGAATTGAGTTATTGGTCTCAACGTAATATTAACAACATCATTCAAATTATAACAAAATTATTCAAAATCAGAATGTTGATTTGTTGTTTATTTGATCAGCGCCATCACGATAATCACCTCATAATAAAAGATGAAAATTCCAATCAAATACATTTGTATATTCACAACAATGAATGACAAGTAAATGACAAGTATATATTTTAAAGACAGTGAGTGTATTCTGTCGAGGTATGTAGCTAACAATTCTGATATTCAGCATGCTAAATTCAAAAGACAAGAAGTATAATAAGATGGAATAAATGTCATAAAAAAGTAACACACTTAAGTTTATGGGAGTCGATAATGGGTAGAGAGAGAAGGAGAGAAAAGAGTGGGGGAAAATAGAGAGAGAGAGGGGGAGGGGGGGGGGGGGGGGGGGGGAGGGGAAGAGAGAGAGAAAGAAAGGAAGAGTTTGAAAAAATGATGCCCATGGTGGGTAATGACCTACAAGTGTATAAAGAAAGAAAGGAGTTGAAATCTGATTAAGATGTGAAATCATCAAAAGGAAATATCAAATCGGCTTTACGAAATACTCCAGAAACATTACCCAGCGGTCAGTATCATCACGGACATATCCTACGCTAAAAAAGGTTTGCAGGCACAAACCCTGGTCAGTCGTAAAAGAAAGTCTGCGCTGTAAGACTACAATAGGCCATGTACTATAGCTGCTCCAAACACGACACGACCACAGAACTCCTAAAGACGTCTTTAGGAGTTCTGTGGACACGACGGGTAGGTAGCTGGATTAGGCTCCTCTCAAGACACAATTATTTTCTGATAAAGTGTCAAATTAGGGTCTGTGCTTGCAGACTAAATCTAATCCTAACCCTAAAAATAACCCGCAGGTCTAAACCTTTTCCTATAATTTTGACCAAATAAAGCACGGATCATTTGTCAGACCACATGCAGGTGAGAAAGCGCTTGCCCTGCGTTGTAACCGCTGTTCAAGTACATATCAGTGAGGTGACGTGCCTGTAGACTAATTTAGCCTTCATAACCTTGCTTATGCTAGTCTTTCACTATTGGCAGCTTTCTATCGCCAGACCGAACGTCAAGCTACTACGAGTGACGTCATATTTTGCCACTGCGCATGCCCGAAGGCTTGCTCTCACGTCGCCTTCCAATTCTGACGACGGGAGTTGGGGGAAATTTAACTGATTCCGCGTTGTGGTGAAAACGACAACGTGAGTGCAATTTCTTCGTCCCTCACTGCCACCAAACAATCGGTATAGGTAGGTCTATTTTCTTTTTTCTACTTCTTTCATCACAAAATAGATTTTTGAGAGAGCTTAAAATACAAATCAATCATCATCATGCGATCATATTTTTCATGAAATCGTTTCTCAGATCATTAAAATTTGAGTGAAAGTTTTGAATCTCCATGATAGCCCAAGTCTCATTTCCCAGCGGAAATCGGCAAGGCTGGCGGGCGACCCGTCGGGCGAGTAGCCTGTAGGCTGAGTGTAGCCAATATTGTTTTAGCTATCGGTATAAGCGCTGGTATTTGCCAAAATAACTCGCAAAACTCGTTTATGAACATTGGTACGATTAATTTTTGTGTTTATGGGCATGTCTAAGAAATTACTAGTCTAGTGACAAACACTGTCAGCATAATTTTATCGCGACATATCCAAATGTCAACATCTCTCCAACTCTGTGTAAGTTAAGCTTGCGCCTGAAGTTAGCCATTTTGGATTTAGCGCGCGATGTAAATTTGGTCACCCGAGGCTAGGCCGGTAGCTAGCGCTGATCTGAACATTTGGTCACGTGATATCGCCGAAGCCCTCGTAGTGTGAAAATCGAAAGCGCTTCTGCCAGAGAACGAACGAGCTCTGCACAACCTCGATACGCTCCAGTTAACTCGTAGTAGCTGACGTTCGGTCTGATGTTAGAAAGCTCCATACTGAGACGACTACGGCGAACATGGAGCCGCGACGAAAATATCACAGAGATCCTGATTGTTTTTTGACAAATCGCTGAGGGCATCAAAAGATTGATTCCGGCGTCGACGCATTTTTTCGGATGCAGATGCGCCTGCGATGAATAGAGAGATGGCTGCGCACATCGCAACACTTCTTGTCTGTGCGGCAGTGGCCGTGAAAGTAGGTCATTATGTTTTAAATATGCGGGTTTCCGTACTCGCGATGCCCATGGCTACGTGTTTGGGGCATCGCCACCGGCTGTGATGGACTTTCGACGGTTCGCTCTATTGGTGCACAACGTTGGTGATGGAGTTTCGATGGACCCTCGATTTTTCACGACGTGGCACGACGCCACCAAGACGGATATAGTGGCAACGCCAGGTACATATAAAAAGCTGGTATTAATGTATTAGAAAATGGAAACAGAGGTGGTTATGTAAAAAGATACAGACTGCAAGGTCTGTGTCTTTTTGCTAAATTTCTCTTTATCAATTTTCACTCAAATAGAAAAGATTTGAAAAATAACTAAAAATGTCATGTGTCTCTCTTTTCATTTTTGTCTCTTTCATATACTAGTATTTTAAAAGAAACAATTAAGAACACATTTGGTTAAGAAAAGAAAAAGTTCTGAATAGGTTATGAAGAAGAAAGTGAAAGGAATGAAAAGTTAATGTGAACAATGTCTTTCTCCTTTCAGTCCTTTGACTTTCTTCTATTTCAAAAGTTATAAAACAAAAAAAAGACTTGAAATTTACAAAACAAGAATGTATTAAGTCCAAGAAAACCTGAAAACAACACGATAATACTGTAACTGCCACGGTTCGCCACGCCGGCTGACACGGCAATCTTGTCAGGATGCCCCGTGCCTTGCCGAGCTCCCCGTCCGTTTGGTCAAAATATATGACCGCTGCTGATGGCTGGAGTTACCGGCATACAACCATCACCAACCGTCAGGTACTGCTCACCACCAGGTCTACCAGCAATCACCCATCCGTCGATTTCAATTGATCACCCTTCTCGCCTCGGCACAGCAGCAGACAATTGATCATCCTTCGAACAATCAGTCACTCAATTGAAGATCATTCATTAGCATTCATTGTCTTTCGAAGCCCTAATGTTAATTAATCAATTGAATTAAATATGCAAAGGAATTAGTCTGGAACCATAATTTTCAGTTGAAAAGCAAGTAAACAACACTTTCGCTTAAAACAATATAACCCCGACTGAATTATCAAATGTAACCACTGATTCCCGTCCAGATAACTTGTCCAACAAATAATCTATCAAAATGAGTCATGACAAACCCCCCATATAATTTGAATATGCGAATTATGCTAATTTTCCTTCATTAAGCAGTACCTATACCGATACGTTGCAATCCCCATTGGTCTACACGTTATAGCGGATGTGCTGTTACTTATACCCATCCCTTACTACAGGATAGTGCTAAAATGTTTAGCACAGGTTCGTTATAATACGCTATATATACTGCTAGCGGGTGGGGTGACGGGTGCGGCATGTTCGCTCGCGAGTGCGCACATGCCGCACCCGTCTTGGCCATCTAGGCCATCTAGCGGTCATCGCCGCGACGTACGCCACATGCATCGCTGCCCACTGAGAGGCGTCTCAGTACTCGTCGCTGAGCAGGCAGACGGCTGGCAGCACTACGCGATGGGTATGGCGATACCCCGACTAGTAGAGCGTACGTCGATCTACTCATCGCGTCGCCGAGCGATGCATCTGGCGATGTGTGTCGCGATGTCAATTCCGGCAGCGACGCCTGCAACAAGCTAACCCCATTTTTAAACCGTCAAAAGATTTTCTGAGCGGCCTGCGACGCGTGGCCGCCCGACCGCGATTTTTCAAGACGGAGTTTCAACCTCTCTCTATGCCAACTGCGAAATCCCGTAAAATGCCAAAGTCCCTACGTCGCAAAGTGTCGCGAAGCTCGAATCGCCACAGTGAAAGGCGGCCTTTATAGTGCCAGTCAGTTTGGGCACATGGTGTCCGTGGTGAGTCTGAAAAGATCAATAAAGTGTTTAGTTCATTACAGCCAATCTAGATTTGGTTTTTAAAAAGTAAATGTCATATCTGTCTATCATTTCATATCAATAGACCTGTTACTAAGTGATTCAAATTTTATGCATACTTTTGAAAGAAAGGTTGTTCTTGACAACCTGAAAGCTTGCCAGAGGCTTGTCAGACATAGCAACAAGTAATGTATGCAAACTGGATTCCAAGTATTGTAGTTCATTGAATAACAGGTTAATGGAACCTCGTTACTAGGTCCCCAGGAAAGAAACATCCATAAATTTGAATCACTTAGTAAACAGGTCTATTCAGTTTATCTTCTCCTGGGTGGTATTACGTTTAAAAAAGAAGACATTATCAAACATGTACATAATTAATGTAGTTTATAAATGTAAATCAACAAAACAATAACGAACTGGAACAATTAGATGTCAAATTGCCAAAAATGTCAGTTATACTTATACATAAACGTTGGTAGCTGTTTTTCTTCCAGAACTTCAGAAGTGCATGCCACATGTTCCCTCATAAACTCCACTCTTTGTTAACCGTATGCCTTTAATTCTGCTATTTATTAAAGCATGAACGGGCAGGTCTACTAAAGGTTTAATCTCAAAATTTACCATTGGTCACCACTCCTAGTCACTGCGTATTATCATTCCGTCATATCACGCAATCAGGCGCGGCGGAAGGTCGGGCTCGGACAATGGTAGGGGGGGGGGGGGGGGACCTTTTGTTCGGCGGACAAAAGGTTGTCCCACTTCCATTGTCCGAGCCCGATGTTCCCCCGTCTCTGCTCGCAATTGTGCCAACAAAATAAAACAACTAAGAAATGCGTAAATTTACAGTATTAACATGATTGAAGGGTCTCTGAGCCCCCCATAATTTGTATACAATTAGAATGTATAAAATTAACCCCAAATAACTTTACCCGACATTCTACAGGTTAGCGGTTAAAGGAGTTTGAAAAAAATAAAGGACATGCAGCGTAAACAATCGACGCGCGGAACTCAACTCGAGTTGAGTTCCGCGCGAGCAGTTTTCTATGCGTTTGCGTCTTTTTATGTAGGACGCCAAGACGCGATAGTGGAATTATCGCGAACGCATTATCGCTTTTTCGTCGTTTTAGATGTAATGGAGAAATAAAATAAAGATAAAAAGCAATATACAAATAGACAGGGGCATCCATTTATGCAAAGCCGTTTACACACTTAGAAATAAAGGTACAATTTTGCACCCTTCAAATGCAACACTGGCAGCACCTTTTTGGGTGCAACTTTGCACCCTAAGAAGCTTTTTGCACCTTTAAGGGTGCAGTTAGCTACATTTTGCACCCTTAAAGGGTGCAGAGGTGCAGAGATGTACCTTTTAGAAAAGGTACAAATTTGCACCCTTTGGATGCAAAAATTTCTGCACCCTTAAAGGTGCAAAGTTGCACCTTTTAGGGTGCAAACGGGCATTAAAGGGTGCAAACAACAACAAAAAGATGCAAAAAGGTGCATTTTGCACCCTTTTCATGTAGGGTGCAAGATTGCACCCAAAAAGGTGCTGCCAGTGTTGCATTTAGGGTGCAAACCTGAACCTTTTTTTTCTAAGTGTGTAAATTATTGGGTTATATCAGAGAATCTAGAACAGATAACAGCTAAATGCGACATTATTCCCTCCATAGCCCCTGACCATTCTGCTGTTAATTTGGTTCTGTATAAAAGAATATCGTTAAAATTTCAAAATAAAAGAGCTTATTGGAAGTTCAATAATAGTTTATTAAATGATAGGGAATATGTTTTGAAGATGAGAGAATAAATACAGACTTTAAAGAATAAACTGTCATGTTAGATAAAAGATAAAAGAGTATTATGGGACTATATGAAAATGGAAATACTCATGGTTACAAGTAAATTTTCAAAGAAAAGGGCAACAGAAAGGAGGAAAAATCGAAAACTTAGAGAAAGAAATTGAAGACTTACAAGAGAATTATAGTTATATTGTTGAGAGACAACAACGAAGTGTATTATATGACTATTAAAGAAGGGTTGAAAATACACTCAAGATCCTCATGGTATGAATGTGGAGAGAAGAATACAGCATTTTTTTAAACAATTAATGGATCAAATAGAAAGAAAAATGTAATACAGAAATTATATTAAATATAAATGGAAAGATTACTTTTGAGGAAAATGAAATTGTTAAGGGAATAAAATCATTTTACAGTCAGTTATGTAACAAAATAGAACTTGTACAAGATGGCTGTTTAGATTTCTTTCCTATATAGTAATCTGCCAAAGTTTAAACGATGCCTTACGGGATTTAGGTGAAGAAAAGATTGTAGAAAGGGAATGTATAGATATATTGAAAAACATGAAATTAAATAAATCACCGGGAATGATGGCTTAAGCGCAGAATTTTATCTTACATTTTGGCCAGTAATTGGACATCTAATTCTAGCATCTTTTAAGCTTTTGAACAGGGGGGGGGGACTATCTGCCTCTCAGACACAAGCAGTTATCACCTTGATACATAAAGGCAAAGATCCAGACTTTATTAAGAATTATAGACCAATCTCTCTGCTAAACGTGGATTATAAAATCATAGCAAAGATACTTTCAAAGAGATTACAAGAAGTTATATCTGAAATCGTGTCTTCTGATCAACTTGGTTATGTTAAGAATATAAATATTGGAGAAGCAATAAAAATAATAGATGATATGGTTTTTCATACTACTTTTTATAAAGTAAATGCTTTTCTGATGGCCATAGATTTTGAAAAAGCATTTGATTCTGTTTCTCATTCATTCTTATATAGATTCTTGAAAACTTTTGGCTTTGGACCATTATTTTGTAAATGGGTGAATATATTATTATATACAAATACTGAAAGCTGTGTTATGAATGGATATACATCAACAGGTTACTTTTAAGTTGAAAGAGGAGTCAGGCAAGGAGATCCATTATCTCCATACTTATTTATTTTATGCATTGAAATTATAGCTCATATGATTAGATGTCACTTGGTAAAAGGAATTTGTTTTGACTACTGAATGAGCTGCTACTACGATCATTTGAACATCACATGCACAAACAAAGGCACTCTATGCGCTTGCGCTCACATCTCTGTTTTAAACTCTGTGCTTACGCACGTAATGGACCATAAAAGACATTTACCTGTCTTATTTTACGGAATCTAGGTCACAGTGCAACTGGGAAACAGCTGATTACTAGAATTGCGCGTACGATGCACATAGTTTGCATAATGTTAGTAAACATTAAGTCAACCAAGTACAATTAATACTCGGACATTCTTGCAAAAGAAAATCTACTGACAATATCAACTGACAATATCTACTGACAATATCAAAAATTAAAATTCCTCCCCAGTCAAGCTTCTTTGTTTACTTACTGACAATATCGGCAATATTTCAATTATATAAAGAAAATGTAATATCTAGAGGCATTTTATTCACAATAATTTAAGGGCTTTTATGAAATATCAGGATTAAAGTTAAACAAGGACAAGACATATATTCTGCCTTTGGGTCCGCATGTGTCTAAGCATACATTTCCATTTGTGAAGTTAGTAGAACTGATGTTGTCAAAATATTAGGCATTAAGGAAAAATGAATTTTAAGGAAATATTGAGCAAAATTAATAAACGATTGACATGGTGGAAACAGCGTGATTTAAAGGGGAAGTACGGTCCAAAAATTACTTGGTTTTGATAGAAGCAGAAAAATCAGACCAACCGATCAAAAAAGGTTTGAGGAAAATCGGACAACTAATAAGAAAGTTATGATTTTTTTTAGTGGCATGAAAAACCGGAGAAACAATTAAAATAACTAGACAAATTGGCAATTCAGTCATGAATCTGTGATGTCACGGGTACACAACTCACCAACTATTTTGTTTATTTTGTATTATTGTTTTGAAATGTGAAACTTTAGTTAGTAATATTTTTTTTTATTGTATGAAATGTTTTTATGTTTGAAATGTTTATTTTATTGTATGAGATGTTTGTCATATTGTATGAAATGTTTCAAATTATGTTCAATTTTCTTTATGAGAGAAAATAATAAAAACTTCTGAAAACAAAAAGTCTGCTATGTGCACCGGGGGGCTGACAAACACTCGAAAACTGATTTGGGGCGAAACTTACTGATAACATTCAAACCTAATGAAACAACAAATGAATGAAGGATACAACGCAAAAAAAGTTGTAACCAACTTGGAAATCGATTTGGTGCGTAACCTATGCCTAAAAACAAATGAATGAAACCATACAACGGATAATGTTTTTAAAGAATCAACATTTGATTTGGGGCGTAACTTAGGGGGATTCTATACCCCCCCCCTCCAAAAAAAAAAACACAAAAAAAGCAAAAACAACAAATGAATGAAGTATAGAATATGAAATGAATGAAGTATACAACCCAAATAAAACATCAATTGGATGAAGTATGCAACGCAAAATGTTTATATCGAATAGGAAATTGGTTCGGCGCATTAATTACAAAGAATCTACATGTCATGCAGACCAAAATGAAACACCAAATAAATTAGAAGTAAAACGCAAAACACATTTATCGAATCGAAAATTGCAACGCAAAATGTTTATATCGAATAGGAAATTGGTTCGGTGCTTTAATTACAAAGAATCTACATGTCATGCAGACCAAAATGAAACACCAAATAAATTAGAAGTAAAACGCAAAACACATTTATCGAATCGAAATTGATTTGGCGCTTAACTTAGGGATATAAAGCCCAAATAAACATAAAATAAATGAATACAACGCAAAATGTTTTTATTGAAATAGAACTAAGACGCAAAATACATGCAGTCCTGGTAAATATTATTAGACCAAGCTTCTGTAATAAGGGTACTATAATATGCATACAAAAAATTGATTTGTCGTTGTCCTTCATTGAATAAATACCAAATTCCAACAATTATACCTCGCTTTTATGATATTTCATTTCCTTCTTACCACAAAAATAGCACTATCAGTAACCATTCTTTGTCTAATATTTATTTCCATGGCTGTATATCGAATTGAAAATTGATTTGGCATTTAACTTAGGGATAATTATACAACCCAATTAATGTATGAAATGAATGAAGAATGCAACGCAAAATATTGTTTTATCGATTGGAAATTGATTTGACGCATAACGAATGGATAATATACAACCCTAATAAAACATGAAATGGAACAAGTATACAAAGCAAAATGATTATGACGAATATAAAATTGGTTTGGTGGTAAATTACAAAGAATCTGCTGACCAATATTGAAACAAATTAATGAATTTACCAAGATACACCTCCATACAAAGTTTGAAAGAAATCCGTCGAGAAATGTGACCTCGGCGGCGGAACGCTGCTGAATCCAAAGTATATTCCGGCATTCTGCCGGGGGATATAAAAAATATAAAATATGAAATGAATGAAGTATACAACGCAAAATGTTTTTATCGAACTGATAATTCAGTTGGCGCGTAATTTATGGAGAATCTACAACCCAAATAAAACAACAAATGAACTAGATTGATATACTGTTTAGCAACAGTAAACCGCCACGCCTGTGCGATGTAGTGTCCCATCTCATTACCATTTAATAAGAATTAATAAAATATTGCGGATGCGCTGTGATGTAGTGGATTTGGGTTCTCGTCTTTGGATCTGAGGGTCGCGGGTTCGAACTCTATATATACTATGTCTGGTGTTTATGTCCTTGGGCAAGGCATTTTATCCGCTCGCTTTTTTTACCCATGAGTGATGGGAACCTTGGTCGGGTGTTAAAGGGAGCGACAAGTCGCAATCTATGGGCGCTTTTACAGTTGGCTGCTCCTTTCCCTGGATCAAAGTTCAAAGCGACTTCAGTTTATCGTGCGCAGCTAATAAAAGTTCGCACATTTACCCAAATTTGAGTAAACAAGATCGCGCGTTCTTTTTTTTTTCCAGTATTTGAATCTCATTGGTCGGTTGCGTACGATTGGACCTGATTGTATCCGAATTTCCCCGAGTCAGGCCAACTGGTCAGGCCCATGGATTACGACTTGCCACTCCCTTTAACTTAAGCCGTGAGCGTCATCTGATAGCCTGGCTTGCATGCTCCCCGGGGAGTTGAGATTGTGCTCAAGATAATTGGGCAGGTTTGAATTGTACCTGATGATTATGGGGTAATTGTTATGCAGGGTCCGCTGGGAGAACAGTTCTTATAACTGAAGTGGCTACCTCTTAAGTGCCATTGCACTACAGATCTAGGTCTAACTAGAGTATTCATGACTTAAAGGCGGTCAATCGCCGGTTTCAATGGGGAAAAATCTGCGTTTGCTGATGCTGCAAAATAGTTCTTGCGCATACGAAACTAGGTCTAGTTGATAGTATATTGAGGATCAGCGAAATTTCCTTCTCGTCGGCAAAAATCCGCATAGATCGCTGTGATATGTGTAAGTTGTATAGTGAACGAATAGGCCTACATGTTTTGTGCTATGTGTATCCTGCAATCTGCTGTCTGACGCCGTACCATTATAAATATACTATAGAACAAAGCAATTTCATCTTTATTATGGATGACACTTTCAGTATTTCGGAGTTAGCGACAGATATCCCAATTCTAAACATGGAGGGAGATTTGGAGCCGACTGCCTGCAAATGTTCAGGAAGCTAGCTGCTGCATAGACCGAAAGCTTCAGTCTCTGTTCGTCGAGTGTTCCACTGGACTACGTCTTGCATCACTAGGAGAAGGTAAAATAAGAAAATGTTAAAGACTCCTCCGAAACAGACGGTTTTCAGCTGTCTAGCTGCTGCAGTGCTGATACAAAACGGGCAGACGGATGTGCCCTTGCAAGCGTGACGGTCATCCCTGCACACTGCGGTGTTCCTGCGGGGAAATGTCGCCCGTGCACCAACCGGGAACCCGATGGCGATGACGATGAATCAACTTCAAATGTGAGTAGATCATTATCGCAGCCTATTTATCCGAACCAAGGTCTATGCAACAAATTCTATCATTTTTCTTGCGATTTGTCATAGTGTAATAACTAAATTAAGACTCAAGAGAAATAGATTTAAATTATAGTGTGAATGTGAGATGTCACAGCCAGTGGCGGGGGGGGGGGGGCATTTGCCCCCCCCCCCCCAGTCAGAAGCTTTGCCCCCCCAGTTGCCCCCCAATAATTTTCGGAGTGAAAAAAAAAATAAAAGGGTGGAAAAAACTTTTGTCCGCCCTTGCCCCCAGAGGGGGGGGGGGGGGGGGGGGGGGGGGTGGTCGCGGGGGTCCGGCCCCATAACCCCTTTACTGAGGGTTTTCTGGTAGTTTGGCGATTTTCTTTTTTGGTCCCTACTTTTTTGAGAAGCTGGCGAGACCAAAAAAATACGGGTCTACGTTTTGACAAACGTTCATTTTTGTACCCCCTCTTTTACTCAATCCTGCATCCGCCCCTGCCCCCCCCCCCCCCAACATTTTCTTTTGCCCCCCATTTGCCCCCCCCCCCCCCCCCCATTTTAAAAATCCTGGTGCCGCCACTGGTCACAGCCAGGGCCCAGGTCTGAGATAGTGTGTAAGAATCTTCATTCAAATTGAAACTGAAAGAAGAAGGAAGAATGAGGAGGAGAAGAAGAAGAAGGAATCTATTTATAAATGAAGGTATGCCAAGATGTAATTAGAATCAACACCAGACATGTCAATTGGTGATTGGCGAACTGGCTTAACCTGTGTGAGCCGTGACGAAGTACCTCCCCCCCCCCCCCCCCCCCTGTAAAAAAACCAACATAAATTGATTTGCAGGGGGAGTCTAGTACAGGCTTTTGCAAGTCAGAGTCACAGTATGTTTGAATGTATACACTGGACATGTATGTATGTATATCTAACTGTGACTCCAAAGATTCAAATACACCTAGTTGTACCAGTTCACACACAATATATCAATACAATGGAACCTATAAATTAATCCCTACAAATTTAAAGGGAAATTAACCTCAGCGTATGAATTAGCTTATTTTGAATGGTGTAGTATATGCCTCTTATTTGATACATGCAATTTCATGTAAAAACACAGGATATAGATATAAATCACTATTTTCCAGCCAAGTTATTGTCTGCTAGCAATAATAAGGGGGCTGCCATTACTTTATGTGTACACGAAAATATTTTTCATCCCAAGTAATATTTCCTTCATCGTTAACTTGTAATTGATTTTTAGAGGACAAATATATATTAGATATAGTCACATATTCTGAAATGTAAGTTTAGTTTTATATATTTTTTAAAAGGTCTTAATTTGTTCATAAAAATATACTTTCTGTACGTGGAGACGGAGAATTGACGTCAAGGACGGAGACAATCGTAACAATACCAAAACAAAGCGAGGAATCTGCATTACAGGATGGCTATTAGAACTCATGGGTCGTCAATTATCTAGGCCCATGGCCAATAACAATCGTAATAAAATCAGAACAAAGCGACGTATCTGTTGTAAAGGTAGGCTATTATCAATGCATATGGTACCTAATGATCCGTGTCATGCACAAAATGGCAGCCTCCATGGAAAGACGTAGCAGACAATACCGCATCTAGAATATCATGTGGGGTTAATTGTCCTTTAATAATTTTATGATTTTTTCACCAAAACAGTATTTCCATACTTGAATTTTGAACAGGGTGGAATGTGCACTTTACATTATTTACATTATTTATTTTTTCCCTACTTTATTTCACTGTTGTTTTTCTTACTCGGTGTAGAAATTTGTGATGTATCGAGAGAGAGCTGATCTAGAACGCGTCACCATCCAGTTCCTCTGCAGATTCACGGATGTTTACTTGGATGCCGTAGCAGCTGTAGAGCCTACCCAACCTGCTGAAGAAAGGCCTGGACCGAACAGCCAGCCTGCATCATGGTGTAGATGTGGTGGAAGATGTGTGCCCATGCCAAAGGAGGTAGAGAATGTGTGTGTGTTGCGATGTCCGCACCTGCGTCATGACTGCTCAATACTTCACTGATGCATTTCTAAATGGCAATGTCTTGGCTGCATGCATGGCAGCAAGCAACAATGTGTTTCCAAGGGACATTCCGAGGTTGAATTAATCATACCGGCATTATGCCTACAAACAATTTAAGTTTATATATTCACTAGGCCTAATATTCACCATGGGTACTTGGAGCAGGAAACAGGAGAGTTGTTCCATCATGTGCTACACTGCGGATAAGGTATGCCTATCTATCCCCAACGAGGGCTTACAAGGGCTTCGTCAATGGAGTACAAGATTGAAATCCATCTAACATCAACACTGGTCTTGATCTTTTTCATGTCTGCTTTTATTGTTGAAATTTAGATCTGCTGGACATAGAACTGTTTTAAAAAATTGTTTATTATAGTTCCTGTTTATATTCACCTTTTTCTTGGTATTGTAGTTATGTACCAAAGAAAGCATTTTCTGTTTGTAATCATTTAACATAATGTTTACGTTAACATTTATCAGAGAGGAAATATATTCATGTCATTTTAAACAAACAAAAAATGTTATCTGATAAAGAGTTTCCGTTATGACATTGTATAAACTTCATTTTAATCTATTTCCCCCTGTGTATTTCAACGCATTCCATGACCATGAATATGCATGTCTTCTGTGATGTTTTTCTATTTATGATGAATATTTAGTCTGATTTGTCATGCTGTTTTTAGCTGAACTAGCAGTCCATTGGGTTTGCTACATGCTGTACATTGTGTGAAGTGAGATGCACATGAATTACATAAACTTAAATAAGAATTTGCCATTTGGTGATCATAAGAAGTGGTTGATCAAAACGATTGTAATATATTGTATCAATGCATGTACTTACAACCAAACAATATCACTTGCCAGCGTATAAGTGAATGTGTGTGATGTACATTTAATAACATATCATTTATACCTATCTGTGTTCCTGGCTGTAATCATTGTATTTAGGTATTTATGGTATTATAAACTGCAATATGTCAATGTTGCAATATTCAATGAAAATACCCTTGCCATCATATTCCTGTGTGACTGTCCATAATATAATTCAATATGAAAACTATACATATGTTCAAAATAAATCTGCCAGTGAACGTTGCCATTTTCAGTTGAATGTTTGGTAGCCTTTGATAATGTGATCACACCACATAGTGAAGTTGTTTTCCTTCCAAGATTTACTTTTATTGTGATCTGTTTACACTGTTTGTTTTAGAATTTGCTTATGCATAGATCCACAAACCTTTCCTGAAGTATGCCTACATGTATACTGTTGAAAGTATAGTTTTACACTTCTGAGCTGATTTTTGTATTATATTTATTACAGTTTGATATACATGTAATCTAGATCCACAAACTTGCCTTGAAACATGCACATTTAGTGTTGAAATAATAGTTTTGCAATATGAAGTTGATTTCTTCTCATACTAGTTGTATAGATTTATGTGAAGTTATATAATTTTTAAGAAACGTATGTATTATGCATACAGGGACATTTCTGTTATTTTTTTTATATGCCATTTGCTATTCCATATGGTATGCCTATATACTGTTGAAAGTATAGTTTTATACTACTGAGCTGATTTATGTATATATTTTAGTGTTGACAATATAGTTTCAATGTTCAGTTGATTTTTACTCTCACTTGGGTAGTTTTATTACAAGTTATACATGTATTATTTAAAAGAAACTTAAAAGTATTACATACATTAATGTCAGAGTGCTTAATTTTTTGGAAACAAATAGTATATTATATCAGCATCAGTATGGTTTTCGAAAAAAATATAGTACTAAGCTGTCAATAATTAATTTGATTAATGCAACATTGAAATCTATAGATGAAGGGAAATGCACACTTGGAATTTTTATTGATTTCCAAAAAGCATTTGATACTATTGATCATAGTATATTGTTACGAAAACTATCCCATTATGGTATACGAGGATTGCCCTTACAGTGGTTTCAAAATTATTTTCAGAATAGATTCCAGTTTGTAAATAACGGGAACACATCATCAGAATGATACACTCTTAAAAATGCGGGGTCAAAAATAACCCCAAACGGGGTTACAAATGACCCCGCATGCGGGATCAACTATGCACAAACCCCGTGCGGGGTCACCCAAAGTAACCACATAGCGTGGTTACATTTCGACCCCGAATGTGGTCAAAATTTAACCACGATTGCGTGGTCATTTCTGCATAACTTGACCCCGCATACTAATGATCATTACCTTATAACCCCGTCAAAACGTACGGGGTCATTTCTTCCGACCACGCAACGTGGTCATTTCCCGTCGGACGGGGTTGATACTTCTGCCAGATGCGCGTGTACCATCCACGTTTCAAAGATTAAAAAAAAGAAGCTAATGTCAAGTAATATCATAACATAACATATTTTGTATATTTTGCTCACTATGACCTATAACATACCCTCACCTATCGTATAACATATCATATATACACCTATCATCCTACTTTAACCCTACTCCTATTATAGTCCTACATCCTATCCTATACCTATATCCTGAAAACCTTTACTTTATTATATAGGGACTGTATTGCAGTGCTTGCTAAAACTGGTTAAAGATTTTAATTTAATTTTCTAATGTAGATTTTTAGATCTTAAACCTAATTACATGTTTGAATATGTACAACATAATAATTAGTATACATACATTTTTCATCACATTTCAAAGTGCAATCATTGCATAAAAACTTAAAAATCAAGTGTCATTTATATATATAAATTCTGGTTGTTTACGGTTGCTCATGGGTATTCAGGATACATCATGAATATTCATGACAATGGCCCAACGTTTAACCAAGTAGAAGTCGGACCAATACTTTGCTGATGAATAAGCAATATTTCAAATGGTTAGTGATTAACCAGTGAAATTGGAACATTGTGACCAACATATTTTTGGAAATAACCCATATGGTGTTGACCAATCGCATTGGTACATTTTTTGACCAGTCCTTTTTTAGAGTGCATTAAAATGACCAGTTTTTGCGTGGTCATTTTGACCACGCAAAAACTGGTCATTTTAATGCAGCGGGAGCATTATTGATCGAAAACAACCCCGAAACGTGGTCGAATAAATTCGACCACGCAATATGCGACCCTGCATTTTTAAGAGTGTATGCTGCAAATCAAATGCGGTGTCCCACAGGATTCTGTGTTAGGCCCAACTCTATTTTTAATGTACATTAACGATTTGCCACTAGTCACTGACTTTTTTAACTTTAGACTATTTGCAGACGATTCTAACTTATCCCACACATTTCCAGCTCGCCAATGTGTTATTGATGTACACGAGGTTAATACCCATTTGCAACTTGTGCAAGAATGGTGTTTTGCGAACAGGCTAACAATTAATCCAACAAAAACTAATTTCATACTTTTAAGGAGTCGGAGGATGAAGCCTGTTTTAGGAGGAAGATTTGAAATATTTGGGAAAGAAATAAAAGAGGTTGATGTGGCTACTTTTGTTGGTATACATATTGATAAACATTTGACTTGGAGACCCCACATTGAAGTGGTAAATCAAGGCATAAGAAAAAAGGTTGGTGTTTTGTTTAGGCTGGGCCATTTTGTACCAAAACATACACTGATATTGTTATATAAAACTCTTATACAACCGCATATCACATATGGTATTGAGGTGTGGGGGAGCACTTACAAAACATACCTCAATAGTAGTGAGCTATCATGATCGATTAGTCTTTGCTCAAGGCTTATTTATATTAATTGGGGGGGGGGGGTATTTTATTTTCAAAAATCAATATATCCTGTATGCTGTCGCCTTTGAATATCGTGTTAAGCTATTACAACATAAACTTGCTGTGCTATGAATATAAACGTTAAAGTATACGCCAAATTTGTTTTTACACCTTTTCAAAAGAAAAAAAAATTGTATTTAAAACAAAACATTATTTTTCTTTGCGTACCCCTTTCTAGTTCGTTCCCTTGAATAACGAAAAAAAAAACAACTTACAGTTACATAGATTTTTAGGTATTTGCAATTTAAAGAAATAATCACGAATCATCACCACATTCAGAATGACATTACGTAAATCCAGTCATTAATAGTGTAGGTCAATGTTCCCAATTTCTTGTGTGATTTCGTACAAAAAAAATAATTCTGAATTTTCTCAGTAAGGAATAATACCATCTGGAATGGTTTTGATGTTATTATTTGCATTCAATGGCAGGGTCAATAAAATTGCTCCATATTTCAACCACATCCTTCATCCGGTTATCCAAATGAGATGTCATGAATTTGCTGTCTCGTAGGAAGCATGGATCTGTTGACTCTTCTGAATAATAAAAGCCCTGATTGGCCACAAGCTTAATATCCATTTTGGTCATTAAGATTCCCACGAAAACGTCGTCCAGCGAATGCATCAATGGCGTCAGCGAAGCTTCCTTGAGAACCAGCGGCGCAAGATCAATGGACATGACCATACCACCGCCGACAAAGTACTGAGGGAAGACTTTACCATCGAATTCCTCTGAGGAGACATGATACCTGCTTTTAGGATCCATGTCTCGTGGTTCAGCTCCGCCGCGCCCAAGGTAGAGCTTTTTGAGTCCGTTACCTCCATTGGCATTCTCCATATCAAGCAACAGGTTGACGATGTTCTTGAGGTTTGCAAATGTATCATCGTCGGTCTTGAGGATATATCTGGCGTGCTCGCAGTGTTCCGCGGTCCACGCCAAGCCGAAGAGATGGTTCAGGGTAAGATTCTTAAAACTGTCTACGAATACTCCCTCCAGGAGGTCGTGATTCCTCATTGAGTGCTCTTTATCGAGGGTTTCCCTCAGGGCTTTGTCTTTCGGGTCCGGTTGTCCGATGACAAATATAATCTTTATGGTCATTCGTAGATCGGACGTATAAGCATTACTTGCCCATGTTTTCCGAATTCTGTCTCGTGTCTCCCCATGGTCTGGTTTTGACGAGATTAATACAACTAGAGTTGCTTCACGGTCACTGTTATCCTTGCATACAAACTTTGGAGGGGCATTTGCTAGCTGGAGGACCTCTTGGAAATACTTCGTGTTGTCTGCTTCCTTCCCAGCATAGATTATGTCAAGGTCAGGTGCATTGCAGTCTTTCATGTACGACTGATCAAAAATTACCCCAACAAACTTCCTGAACTCCCGGATATCATCCGGCACCATTGAAGTAAACCTGTTACTCATACCGCATGCCTCTTTGATTCGTCTCGTTGAAAACAGATTGCTGTCCCTCACCTTCCAATGAAAAGATTCAGCCGCAAGTCCCACAATGGCATCTACAAAGGGCAACGGATCAACTGCTGCCCAAGAAAATTTAAAGAAATCTCTCGACAACTCGATAGGCATGATGAATCCAGCGTCAAGCAAACAAAACGGCGGATATTTTTCCTGGCTTAAAACGCCGTTTTCAAGGAAGTAAGGGTTATCCGGCTTCTTAAGGTCGAGATGAATTTTGTTGGCGAGTTTTCCTAAAATTGACTCGGAGTTCCCCTCACGGCGGAAGGTGCGAAGTACCGATTTTAGTTTATCAAACCGGATGATGGTATCATCGGTTGCATGGACAATATATTTCCCGTGAGTGCAGAATGTGTGGGCCCACCGAAGCCCCAGCAATGATTTCAGTGAGGTTGCCTTGGACATACCACTGAAGTTTCCCACCAGGGTATCCCCGTATCGACGGTACTCTTCAGGGAGCTTGGAAACGTCCTCTGCAGTGCCCGGCACACCCATGACAAAGCGCACCAGGACACCGTGTTTCCTGCACCACTCCGGTTTTGCCCATGTCTCTCGGACAATACGCCGCTTCTTTAAGTTGACCGCTGACGACTGCAACAGGATTATCGTTGTAAAATGGTTCACTTTCCCACCTCGAAAATGGCCATCGCTTTGTACATCGTCAATTTCACATCTACTTGAGAAGGAAAACATGTCCATCAACGCGTCGGAGAGGTACGCGGTATGCATCCCATCGTACTGATACGATTTCACCCTGTCCACTCTGCTCTGAGACTCCAGGTTCACTGGTGCAAGTCTCATGATCTTGTTTGCAAGTTTGTTTAGAGCTTCGAAACTCTCTTCATCAGTGACACCACCGCTACTTCTCATGAATATCTTTGACAAGATCACCATGGAGAGCAGGAGGAATACCATCTGAGCTACACCTCCGAAATGTTTCCTGACATAACGAAAAATGCCCATAATTAAGGCAGTAGCGTCGACTCTGATCGTGTGTTGGTATAATAGTAGTCTGTTGTTGTATTTAGCTTTATCTATCCTTTTATCCCCACTGTAGCGCACTGCGCTATACCACTGTCTAATCACTGCAATACTATCCTACAATTACAATCCTGACACGTGTATGGCTGCTGTAAAAAGGAAGCGGGTTTTGTAATATTTCTCATTGCCAATGCATGTTTGATCGATTCCCATTCGGCATAATATGAGAACAGATGTGACGAAACTCTGCATTGTTAGAAAAGATTCATCGATCTTCATTGTGTCTGCCAGTGGCGGATCCAGGGGGTGGGGGCATGGGTTGGAAGTGCCCCCCACCTTTGGGTCTACCTTTTCCAAAAGTTGGCCAACCCCCCCCCCCCCCCCTTATGCAAAATCCTGGATCCGCCCCTGATGTCTGCAATGGATAATATTACGGGAAGAGTAATTCCATTTTGTTACTTCCTAATGTTTGTGTCTGCAATTGCCGATTACGGCTTAAAAACTGTTTTAATCTACCGTTATTCAGATGAAGGGGGGGGGGGGGGCGTAATCCTTAATTTCCTCGCGGCTGCTGCATTTTTCGACAAACCATTTTCAAGATTTAATTCTTCTAATTCTGTGGCACCATTTTGACACCATTTTTTAGAAATCGAAGAGTCTTTTACTATGGTTAGAAGGTATAGTTACGTTAATTTGTAATCGTAATTTGGTCATGGGTCATAGTTCAATTTCAAACGGCATTATTTTGTTTGTGTCAAATATACAGACAAAATAACTGTTTTAACATTTTTGTCTAAAACAAGAACCATTGCAAATTTGCACATGTGTTGCAGTGATCATACGTAGTTTGCTTTCTACACGCGAGTAGAGAGTTTTGCCTATATTGTGTCTGTAGGTAGGCCTATACACTATGAACATGACGAACAAAGAAGCGGATAATTTATGCTGCTCCTCATTGTACCCTTCACAATTGCACTGGTTAACAAAAGAACATCCATTCATTGCTATCCTGTAAAAATATGTAGAACAGGTGTCACATAATAGCAGTGAAGGGATGTCCTTTTGTCTACTAGAGCTATTGTGGAGGGTACAATGAGGAGCTGCATAAATTGTCCGCTCTCTTTGTCACCGTGTTCATAGTGATAGTAGCACAATACAAGGCTGGGATCTGAACTCTTGAATGGTAGCCATGACGAAAAGCACTTCCTAAAAGCCTCCTATACAATTATTGTTTATATTTGATACTACAATCACTGGAGATGATTTATAAGACTAGAATAATGTTTAGAATACATATCAATTGGTAACAAGGCAAAATAAAGCTGCATACTGGAAAAATAAAAGTTAGCATGTTTACTTACAAACAGCAGGCAATTTACCTTTTAGTAAAATTGTCCTGTTCTCTGTACACCCGTGTCTCTCTCCTCTTTGTTTCTCCTTCTCTGCCTCTCTCTGTCTTTCCTTCTTTATCTATTTCCTTGGCCCCTTCCCTCTCCCTCTCCCCTTTCTTGCTCTCTTTCTCTCCCTCTTTGTCTACTCCCGTTTCTCCTTTTCCGTTATCCACTATCAGTTCTCTCTATTCCATCCTTGGATGCACATATGTCATGATAGAGTGAGAATGTTATTTTCAGGTTAAATTCAGGGAACCTTCGTTTTCTTCATTTTTGGGACAGGAAAGGCGAGTAAATTGTTATTGATCAGTGGCGTACCCAGAAATGGATAAACATGGAGGCAAAATAATAAGTTGCACTTTGTCTTTCATGATGCAATGCAGGGTTTATAATGTGTAAACTCTTAAATTCTTTTCATGTTTAATTCATGTAAAGATGCATAACTTGTCATGCAGATTCATGAAATTGTATTGAAAAATCACGATTTTTCTATGCAGTTTCATGAATTTAATTAAAAGTTATGGGCCTGTACATGTACCAAAGAATAGACTACAACCACAGCAACGTATACGTACACCCTGCATTCACTGGCGTAGACAGGGGGGGGGGGGGGGGG
Source organism: Heliocidaris erythrogramma (assembly GCA_025617745.1). Taxonomy (NCBI): domain Eukaryota; kingdom Metazoa; phylum Echinodermata; class Echinoidea; order Camarodonta; family Echinometridae; genus Heliocidaris; species Heliocidaris erythrogramma. The sequence goes on from CM046856.1 coordinate 23,682,361, forward strand.
GGGCTCCGGGAGGCCATGCCCCCCCCTATTCAGCCACTAAAAAAAAAAGGCGCGAACGAAAAAACGGGGAAGTGAGAGAAAAAGGCTTAAAAAGGCGCTACAAGCCGTTATCTGGCTCTCAAAATTTGCTAAAACGTCAAAGTTTTCGCGCTTCGCGCGCGAAAGGGGAAAATAACTCTCCTCTCCCTGCACCCACCCCTGTTACCATGGATGACGATCCCGGGGGATGGGGGTATATATATATCCCAAAAAGGATTTGAGGTGGGGGGGGGGGGGGGTGGCCTGTATTATCACCCCCGTATTTTTGGATAAAATAAATAAGAATTATGATATATTAACTTAAAACTAATAATTATCCAAACTCATGATATTTGATCTTGAAACACCATCACAATTTATAATGATTAGAAGTAAGGAAATAAGAAATGCCATAATTTCAGTGCGAAAATCTCGAAGAAAATTCGTTCGCTCGCATTGTTATTCTCAATTAAGGGGTTTCGTTCATTGGCGTAGATCCGTGCATTCCTTCTTTTCATTAAAAAAACATTTTTGGATGCTCTAAAATGCTAGTTTTATAGACAGATTTTTGAAAAATTCCTCTTTTCGCTTAGTGGTGTATCAAGGGGGAGGGGGGGGGGGGGGGGGGGAGAAGGGGCACGTGCCCCGGGCAGCAAAGAAAAAAAAAAGAAAATAGGGGGAAATGAAGAAAAATCATAATCTTTATATACGGATCACGCGCCCCCAAATCCGCAGGGTTAAAGCGCTAGAAATCTAGTTTTTGAAGGTTTCCAAAGCTCCGTCGCTTTGCTCACTCGCATAATTATTTTCTTTCAGGATCTCATAATTTCGCTCCCCCAGTAAATAGTTCTTAAATAGCTTAAAGGGTTCAACAAGTTTGAAAAAAATAAAGATGTAATTGCTTTGTTCCCTATATCACGTAAAGTGTATAAAACGGCATTTGCAAAGGTTCAACTTTTGAAAGAAATTCTCAACTTCAGGTCGCCTTGCTGAATTTCTCGACTCTTTCTCATGCCTATAGGGGTTTCCGTTAGTTCTGCTCCCGATTGTAGAAGTGAGTGAATAGAAAACCGTTTATCAATGCATAAAATTTGAGCTTCTCTACCGCTCAACTGCGGTGGTCAAATGCAAAATTTCCTGGGTAAAATGCACAAGAATTTTTTTTTAGGGTTAAAAAAATAAATCTGCCGCTCGGTCGCTTTGCTCCCTTCTTCTTCTTCTTCTTCCAGTCTGGTACAGACCGCCGCTGGCGTATTATCGTACCTTGTGCTTGTCAAGTGCCGAGCGTACAGTGCAAGTAAAAATTGCTCTACAATCAAACTATGTGCAGCTAAAAAACAGTCCTGAAGCTCAACGGAGCTTCACATGTTGCACCTTCTGCTTGAAGAGCTCCAAGGAGGTGCAGTTGACGACAGCAGGTGGCAGGGAATTCCACAGTCTGATAGCGTCTGGGTAGAACGTTGTTTGGTACAGGTGAGTTCTAGCAAAGGGAACCCTGAACTTATGTGGGTTCCCGCGGGTCTGTGGGCCAGCAACTGGGATGAAGTTGGTGACAGGGAGATCAACCAAACCATGAAGAATGCTGTAGACCATGTACACTTTCTGTTGCGCCCTTCTCTCTTGTGAAGATGTTTCAGCATGGTGGCTACGCTGCTTGTGCGCCGATAGTCACCCAGGACAAAGCGGGCATATCGACGTTGAACCATTTCCACCTTTCTAATGTTCTCTTGGGTAGATGGGTCCCATACCGTTGCAGAATACTCCATCACAGGGCGTACCAAGGTGTTGTAGAGTAATGCCTTTGTCTTCGGAGGGCAGGCTCTCACGTTTCTCTGCAGGAAGCCTCGAACTGAGTTGGCTTTCTTGGTTGTCACATGTACATGGTGATTCCATTTCAGGTTACTCTGTATATGTTGACACCCAAGTATTTTACAGAATCTGTTACTTGTAGCTGCTCTCCGTGGATGAAGTAAGGAAAGGATGTCTGAGACATTTTCCTTTTGTTAGAGACATGCATGATGTGGCATTTCTGCGGGTGGAAGTGCATCAGCCAGTCTTTTTCCCATTCCTGGAGGTTGTCTAGGTCTTTTTGAAGGCTCTGGGCATCTTCCTCACTCTTCACCGTCCTGTACAGGATGCAGTCGTCTGCGAACAATCTTGCCGTGGACTTGGGTGATATGCAGTCAGGAAGATCGTTGATGAAGAGAAGGAAGAGAAGAGGTCCGACGACGCTGCCTTGCGGAACGCCCGAGAGGACAGGAGAGGTGTGAGAAGTGCAACCATTGAGTAGAACCCTTTGAGAGCGACCAGTGAGGAAATCCTTAATCCAGTTATGGGCTTTACCACGGACTCCATAGTAGTGGAGTCTTCCATGCGGGACCTTATCAAAAGCCTTTGATAGGTCTAACAGAATAACGTCAATCTGGTCCTTTGAGTCGACACTGCTAGTGAGATCTTGGATGGTGAGAAGGAGTTGAGATGTGCAGGATCTTCTCTTGCGGAAACCATGCTGAGCATCTGACAGAATGTGGTGATCATCAAGATGCTCATGGATGCTTGTGCAGACAATATGCTCCAGAGTCTTGCAGACAATTGATGTCAGCGACACAGGCCTGTAGTTGACCGCCTTGCATCTCTCACCCTTCTTGAAGATAGGGACAACATCTGCATTCTTCCAGTCCATGGGAACCACGCCCTGATGTAGTGAGGCCTGGAAGAGCATAGTCAACACTGGTGTTATCTCCAATGACAGCGCCTTGAGAAGTTGTGCAGGAAGTCTGTCTGGTCCGGTAGCCTTGTGGATCTCAAGAGCAGACAGCAGCTTGTGTACCCCAGCTGGGGAGATCTCGATGTCATCCATACCAGGAAATGGACTGGGTCGCTTATCCTTCAATGTTGACATGTCTTCATCCCTGTTGAATACTGATGTAAACTGCTGATTCAGGATATCGGCCTTCTCTTTGCTGTCTGAGTGTGTCTTCCCATTGATGTCTTTCAGTGGAGATACTCCAGTGTTATCATTCCTCTTACTGTTGATAAAGCTCCAGAATCGTTTTGGGTTTGTAGTGGAGTCAGGGCTGATGATATTGCTGATGTACTCGTTGTACGCCTGCTTGCAGGTTGCCTGTGATGACCTCTTAAGCTGATGGTATTTGCTGAAATCCTGAGGTCTGCCAGATGCTCGAGCGCGATTGAAGGCCCGCTTTTTCCTTCTCGAGAGCCGTTTCACAGACCTTGTGACCCACGGTTGGCTGAAGCGACAAGATGTAGTTTTCGCTGGAACATGGGTGTCCATGTAGACGGCTTTTGCTAAACAGTCGGGTAACGTCGCGTCGCGTTGGTAGAAATTTTCGAACATTTTTCAGGAAGGTGTCTTCAAGGGGACAAATTGAAAAAGAGTCCATCACAACTGGGCGTTGTGGCGTGCGCCTGTAATCCAGCTAACAGTGGAAGTTATAAACTGATTCAGCGGACCCAGGTTCGAGACTGAGTCACGTCTTTCGGATGGTGACGTTAAAGGTCGGTCCCCAGACGTAAATAATCATATTTGATTGATACACGTCTGTAAAAACCCAATTACACACACACACACACACATCTCAGTATGACTTTTCCCGTTTTGTGTGCCACATGTGTGCCACAAGCTGCTTATGTATCTTCATATTTTATCCTGAGGTATTTAACAAGAGTTATAATGTTAAACAATTATAGACAAACGAAGAAGCTTCGTTTTTCTTCGACAAAAAGAAAACTTTCTTTGTATTATTTTTCTTGTTTTGTTTTTTGTTTTGTTGAATGATGAGCGTCCAATCTGTGTGCGGATGTAGCTCTATTTCTAAATCTTTATCCTTCTATCATATCTTTGTCTTTTCTCATCTGATTTTGTTTGCTTTATATTAACTATGATAATTTTTTAGTGCAAAATCCCCCCCCCCGGCAAAAAAAAGCCTTTTCTCCTTCATTTCTTTAAATTTTGTTTGTTTTATCCAGTAGAGCTAAGTGATATACATAGAAATTCTACACAGGATTTTGGAACTCTGTCTCAAACATTAATTATGATGATTTCTGCAATTTTTTTTATCCTATAATTTTTTTCTTTCCACCTTTCCTTTCATTATGTTATTCTTTGATCCCTTGTATCATCTTGTCTTCCCTCTTTCCAAATGATACTTTTTTTTTTTTTTGCTTTCCATCTTTACTTTCGTTATGTTATTCTGTGATTCCTTTTATCTGTTATTCCATCTTTTATGTTACTCTTTATATTCATCCATCTATCATTCCTTAGTCTATCTTTCGTAGTGTTATTATTTTTTGTCCCCGCCGAACGAAGTTCGCGAGGGGACTATGAAACGAACTCCGTTCGTGTGTGCGTGTGTGTGTCCGTCCGTCCGTGTGTGCTCAAAAAGTTAGAAAATGCTACTTCTCCGTCATTTCTTGGCCGATTTTGATTCTGATTGTTTTATCTGATAGGGCTGAGTGGGGGCTTCCTAACTTCTACACAAAATCATGAAATTCATCAATTATGCAAATTTATTGTAATTTATTCAAAATCAACAGAAAATGCATTTATAATCATAAAACATTAATTTGCTAATTCATTTCTCACATTTATCTTCAAGGTTCTATCAGAAATTACATAAATTAACAGCCATTCCACAGATCTACACTTCTGGCGGGGACCGTATATTACGCATCGCGTAATTACTAATTCAGTTGTTTTTAATCCTTTTATTAATTTTTTCTTTCCACCTTTCCTTTCATTACGTTATTCTTTTATTGCTTTTATCATTTTGTTTTCCATCTTTCATAATGTTACTGTTTATATTTATTCTTTTTATCCTCTTTTTTTATTGCTTTCCATCTTCACTTTGTTCTTTGTTCCCTTTTATCATCTTCTCTTCCACCTTTCTTCATGTTTATATTTATCTTTTTATCATTTTCCCCTCTATCTCTCGCTTTGTCATTTCTTGCTTTTATCCTTCTATCAATTATCTTTCCATCCTTCCTCTCGTTATGATATTCTTTGTTTCCTGTTATCATTTTCTCCCCCACCTTCCTCACGTTAATCTTTATCCTTCTATCATTTCTCTCTCTGTCTTTCTTTATTATCCTATCATTTCTCTCTCTATCTTTCATATTCTTTTTAAAATCATTTTCTGCTTCCCATCTTTACTTCCTTTCCTTAAAACATTCTTTGCTTTTATCCTATCATTTTGTTTTCCTTTCATCTTTTCTTTCGTTATGTTATTCCTTTATTCAAATTATCATCTTCTCTTCTATCTTTCCTTATGTTACTCTTAATATCTTTATCCTATCATTTGTCTCTATCTTTCTTTATGTTTTTCTTTGTTTTTATCCACTTATTTTTACTTTCCAACTTTCCTTTTGTTGTATTCTTTGTTTCCTTTCATCATATTTTCTTCCATCCTTCCTACCCTTCTATTCTCTCTTTATAGTTCATGTTTTTCTTTGCATTATCCTTCTATTGTTTTCTTTATACCCTTGTTTGTCGTTTTTAGCCTGAAAACGGGAAAAATCATACTGAGATGGACTCTTTTTCAATTTGTCCCCTTGAAGACACCTTCCTGAAAAATGTTCGAAAATTTCTACCAACGCGACGCGACGTTACCCGACTGTTTAGCAAAAGCCATGTAGACTGGTCTTGAAACAGTTCCACATCTCATGCACTGAGCTCTGTTCACTGTATGTGTTCAGGAACTGTTGTTGAAACAGGCGACAATCTTGTTTCATCTCCTTAAGGCTAGCCTTCTTCCACAGATACACTTTCCTCTTCACTGGCTTGCAACGCTTTGCAGTAACATCTGACTCAACCCCTACGATGTCATGATCCCCGAGGCCTGGGAGAAGGGTGCATTTGTTGATCAGTGTTGGCCTGTTGGTTAAGAAGAGATCAAGTAAGTTGTCTCCTCGTGTAGGAAGGAAACCATCTGCTGTAGGTTGCAGTTCTGGACCATATCTAGGAACCGGTTGTTAACAGGAGCTGGGTTGTTATGTCCATTCACGCTCAAGTCTTCCCAGTTGATGTCTGGTAGGTTGAGGTCACCACCTATCCACAAGACGGACTTCCTATTCTGGGCGGATATCTCCTCGACCGTTGAGCAGATATTGTCCATGTACTGTGCATCAGTGTTGGGAGGGCGATAAAGGGCTCCAACGATGAGGCTCAAGCCTTTACCAAATTGGAGCCTGATGAAGACATGCTCTCCTAAGGTTTGCACCTGAATGATGTCATACACCAGGTCACAACGTACAGCGAGTAGTACTCCTCCATAGCCATCTTCTCGATCTTTTCGCAAAACGCTGAAGCTTGGTGGGAAAATCTCAGAGGTTGAAATTGAACTGCTTAGCCAGGTTTCTGTCCCTATGATGATGCTAGGATCTGTTGAGTCAATGAGCACCGCCACCTCTTCTTTCTTGTTTCTTACACTCTGGAAGTTAACATTGAGTACCTTCAAACTCCGCAACTTTTGTCGTTCCTTCTCTGCTCTCCTTTTCCTGTGACTTAGAGGGGAGGATGTGTGCTGCGGTGAGCCAAATGAAGAGCTGTTGCTGGTGTCAAGGCTGGTGTTGCTAGGTGTGATGTTGTCACTAAGTGAGTCCAATGTTTCAAAGGTGTTTGATGTTTCGAGTTGAGTCTGATCAAAAAGACTGCTAGAGAACTGTGGCATGCCGCATTTCACACATTGCCACGAGACATTGGGTTCATGAAGGGCGTCATACACCTGCGTCGACATACCCATGCACTCAACATGGTACCACCCATCGCAATCATCGCAAGCTACGCCACGTTGCTTCCAGGTCACTGCTCGAGAACATATCTGACATGGATATTTCGGAGTTCTTGGTCCTGGGTTTGACTCGATATCAGAAGCGACGGAGAGTAGAAGAAAAGTCAAATACAGCAGGGCGTGCTTCTTTCCATGCTGTGGTGAAGAAACGGTACGTCCTCTGGTTCTTCGGCTAGATGTACCGGCTGACCAGTGGAGTAAAAAAAAAATCTATGCAATCCTGCACAAAAAATCCATGAAACTCTATCCTAATGAGGCTTCAGGTGTTAAACAGCAACAAAAGTGAGTAAAATCACAAAATATTCCAGTAAAGTGTTAGGAAAATGAGATTTAAAGCAACAATACTATCCACTGTACACTCAGCGCTGACATTACACTTTGGCTTTTGCCAAAGTACAATAACGTAGATAAGTTTGGGCACTCGGGGGGGGGGGGGGGGGGGGGGCGCATAACTTCATTGTTTGCCCCGGGCACCATAATCCCTAGATACGCCACTGGCTTCGCTCCCTCGCATGTGAAATGTTGTGTCCAAATAATTGAAAAGCAGTCCGGGCACTGCTTTTGCCTAAGAATATTATTTGCCTGCGTTACGTTTGTATAGCAGGTAAATGTTGTTTGTCTCGTTAATGTATGCATACTTAAGCTTGGTAAGGGTTGTCCAAGAGTAAGAAGTGATTATGCAAGAGGAGTCATTCTAGCTTGCAAGGCCGTACGCAGCGGGGGGGGGGGGGGGGGGGGGGGGTGGGCAGTTGCCCCCCAGAAATTTCAAAATCATAATTTTTTTAAATCGGGTTTTAGACTTTTAAATGATCTAATATTGAAAGCGATCATCTTGCCCCCCCCCCAGGAAAAAATTTCTGCGTACGGCCTTGCTAGCTTGCTCTTTCATCACGACAGCACGGAGCCGCCCGCTGAACCTGATTTAACACGAAAATCTGAACGTCGCACCCAGAGAGGCATGTGGTGGTAGCTGTAATCTGAGCTAAGTGAAACGTTTTTAATGTTTATACTATATTAATTTGAAAGTGCATGTCTGAGAAATTAATTTAGGTCTGTGATAGCATTGCATAGGTGCATGCTGTGTCCTCGTAAGATTTTTAGTCTTCAGTGCAGTCGGAAGTTTGAAAGATATTTTATCACTGATATTTTTTGGAGAATAGGAAAGTTTACGACTATCTATGCAGTGATTTGAATATAAAATTGTACAATAGGCATTCTACTTTGAATATGGAAAATAAACGAAAAAATTATGAATTTGTTTAATACAAAGTAGGTTTTCCCTGAAAATGATACCAGAAGTTGTAATCCACGAAATAAATCATTGGCATGGTTGGATGAAACTGTTTTTCATATAACAGTTTATCGATTGGCAAGTTTTTAATTGCTTTAATGAGCATCGAAATGGTAAATTGGTGACAGGGAATCCACTTCCAAGACTTGAAAGTGTAAAATAAGATGGAAAATTATGATTTTGTATAATACAAAGTTGTCTTTTCTGAAAATGAGATCCAACGTCGTAATCGACGAAATAAATCGCATGATTTGATGATACTGTTTTCACAATACAGTTTATCGATTGGCAAGTTTCTAATGGTGCAGGAAGAACAGTTTTAATAGTTAATAGCTTTTAGTTTTATAGCTTATTACTGTAATTAGCAGTGGAATAGTAAATTGGTGACTAAGGAATCCAATTACAAGACAAAAGTGTAGAATAAGTGGAAAATTATGATTTTGTAAGTATGTCTTTTCTGAAAATGAGATCCAACTTCGTAATCGGCGAAATAAATCATTGGCATAGTTGAACGACATTGTTTTCACATTACAGTTTATCGATTGGCAAGCGTTTAAAGAGAATATGCATGTAGGAAGGGTTGTTTTTAATGCATAGTGCATTAATTAGCCTTGGACTAGTAAATTGGTGACAAGTGAATCCACGTACATGATTCAGCATGTTAATGCGAGACTGTGTGGTCTATAATGCAGCTCTTGATGTAATAGAGCTTTGTTTAGGGGAAGAAAATTGAAATAATCTTCGGATTTTGTTCCGAAAATAAGAGGATTCAGTTAGGCTCTATGGTGGAGAGAGCTAGAAGCCTTGTGAATGGCTCAAGTACGTACCGCCTGGAATGGCGAGGTGTACGCAGGTACACTAACGATAAAGGTATTGAGAAAACTGAAAGTATACAGGGTGTTGTAATAAACCTGTGTATTGATTGATTTTGTTGTGACCATGGTGACGGAGTTTTCTGGAAAGAAAATTACACAGAAATCACTGGGATATAAAATGATTCATTTAAGCTTTATGTGGCGAGAGCTCGAGGCCTTGTGAATGGCAAGATTATACCGCCTGGAACGACGGGCTCATTACGTACACTAAAAGAATTGAGAAAAATGTTAGTCAGGAGTGGTGATCAGAAATTTATAGAAGCTTTGAAATTTGTGGAAAAGGATTTTGTAACGCTACTGCAATTCAACATTGGAATATCCAATGACCTACTGAAGAGAAAACATTTAATGAGCACATGATTGCATGCGTCAGGATACGTTGAAAAAAAAACAATAGAATATTATAAACCCCAATTGGACTGGAAAATCTTTACGAAAGGGATATCGGTGATTAGTGCAAGTGCAATTTTACTGAACAAAGTCAGAAATCATGGGAATTCATTGTAAAAGGTTGGAGAAGGTAGACAGCAGAAAACTCTGCATTGAAAGATGTAAGTTTGTGGACTTCCGGCCCCCCCCCCCCCCCCCGCCCCCCCCCCTCGGTGGTCGAAGGGACCGCATGCGTGTTCCCAAAATCTCCGGTAAAGGGGTATTTTTCGGGCGACACAATCCGGCCCGTGAATTGTAAAAAAAAGGGTTTTTTTATCTTTCACACTGAGATTTCCTTCAAAAAGGGGGTGTTTTTCTTTCTTTCTCTCGACACCTGAGAAATTAAAAAAGGGGGGTTATGAAATATCTTGAAAAATTGATCAAATCCAAGGATGAAATTCTTGAAATTCCTGCTAGTTTTGATAGCTCATTCAGCCAGGATTATTTCATTTTGAAAAGTAGAAACACTGGCCCCCATCTCTTCCAAGGTATTGTAATGATAGCTTACTTGGGAGGGGGGTTGGTGTCTGTCCTGAGATATGGGGTTGGAATGAGAGCTCACCTGAGATAAGGGGGTACATTGACTAGTGTTCTGAATTTAGGGGGGGGGGGGTCTCCAAGGCAAGAAAAGCCCGCGCAAAGCCCGCGATAGGGGGGTTCAGAAATTTTGGCAGCCCTGAGATAGGGGGGGGGGGGGTGCTTTCAAAGGGAGGGAACAAGCATACGCGTACCCTAAATACTGAGTGGGGGGGGGGGGGGGGCGGGGTGGACTTACAACAGGATATACGTGTTCATAAATTCAGAATATATTATTTATGTCAATGAAAGAGATATAGATTGTGCAAATCTATTATATTTTAAAATTTGTCATTAAATTCATTTCTGAAGGTTGGGGAAGCTATATATTTGCAGAAATATTATTCTGCATGGAAAAGTTTGTACATTTACAGAAAAATATTTTTCACGATTTCAGACGAACTGCTTATTGGCAAGTCAGGATCGAAATATTATACATGTATTACTAAAACACCGCTTCGTAGTGTTCACTGAATAATCAAGGCCAAGTCATTGTAACTCCCATGTAGTTTGACACATTTTTATCGGAACATAACTTGATATTGTTGAGAGATTGGAGTGAATATTGAGGAAACTGGGAACACTTCTTCATAATACCAGATGTGCTGGCCGGGTTTGACATCTTAAGAAAATGTCTCAAAACTAAGCATAAATTAATACGAATTTGAGATAATTTAATAGTGAATATAATGCGAGAAAATTAATAATTAAAATGTAAATGATGGTGTCTAAGACAGAAAGTAAATAAAACATTACTTAAAACAAAGAAAGATAAGAAAGAAAATGATAAAATTAAACCGGGTTTCACATTCAGAATTGATGTCTTTAGTGGGTTTAAAATTTTGGAAAGCAAAGTTTCATGATTTAATTAAAGAATTCAATTAATAAAATTGAATATTTTCGTACGATAGAGGCAAGGTTGGTTTTTTGTTGGCTTTAATTCAGGTGATACCATGCTATCGGTTTGAAAGTCGGCTCTTTAGTGATGCGAACCTCATTTAAAGATCATACGGTTTAAATGCAATCAGTGCTCTGATCTGTTCCTTATTGTGCCCTTGGGGATTTTAGAATTCAATCCATTTGCTTCAAAATGCACACCTATTTTTGTTATTTTCAGGCTGATGTGACAACATGGAGGATAAGCAAAGTGCAGTAAACGACACTACATCTTGCAGGGTCTGACGGGATTTCGTCATAGCACGGAAATCCGAGTCAGATTAGTGAGGTGAGGATAAGAGGTTTTTTTTGCAGCATTCACAATCATCAAAATGCTTGACGGAGGTATACCTCGGGTCACAGGAGTCCGATCTGACAGCTCTTTGATATGACTGACGTCTGTATTAGCACAGCAATTTCATTGGAGTCAGAATGGATAAGAAATTATTTGGTAGCATTTTAAACATGAGAATGACTGATTAGTTGAGGGTGGTAAAGCGTTACCAGCGGATTCAAGTTTCATTATGTGATAGATACTGTAGACTTCTTCAGCTTTGGCTACATGTTTTTAGTTTCACATGATTCTTCAATTGACAAACTTTTCAGTAGTTCAAAGTTTTTGATATAAATTTTCAGGTATCATTTATCTCGGTAAATTTGCGTAGCTTTAAATCTGATCAATACCGGAAATATAATACTGTTTTTGAGAAGCCAAGGTATTAAAGTAATTGTTCTATTAGTTTTTAGAGTTTACATTAAAAAGACTGTTAAGGTTTGGGATCTGATCATTTTTTGTTTTTAACATATTTACTGTGATTTGTAAAAGAGGGGATTTTTTTAAGAAAAGGAAGCAATTTTAATCATACTGGGACCCATTTAAAGATTGTAGCGCGTTTGTGTGAGGTATATGGTCAGGTACAATATTGTACCTCAGTTCCCTTCCAGCTGGCGGTGCTAAAACCGCTACTATCTGTGCCAGTTATGTAACAGGGCACAGTAGGTGCATAAATGAAGAGGCAGAAGATCATGTTAGACGATAGCTTCGTTCACATAATCATTGAAATTTTTGAGGAACCATCGAAGGTCGACATGCGTGTACTAGTCACAGAAGTTCATTCGTTTCTAAACAAATATTATAAATATTATACTGGTAAACCCAAAATATTTTGTTATTTTGTGTATAATGTTGTAATTCTGTATGTTATTTTATAATACACAAACACACTGAAAATGTTATATATATTTAAAAAAAATGTATTTATGAACAGATTATACATGACAGTTATGAAACATTATTAATGAATAAAGAAAATGTACAGAATAGTAAAATCCTGGTAAGAGGGGAGTGCTATATGAGATAGACATATCAGTTTTCTTTTCTCATGGTCAATGTAATTCATTATAACATGATTATGAAGTGCGCGATGAGCATGTTCAGCATAATTTTGCACAGTTTGAAACTAGAAATTTGTAGGCGAGCGATCGCTTTTGTTTAGAGCCAGACGAAACAAGTTAACAAATATATATATATATATACATGTATATGATAAGTAAATAAAGAATTTAGAGCTTCTTTCTGTGGATTTATTTTAAAAAGGAAAATATACAAGATAAAAGAGATAGATATGCCCTTATTTCACTCAAAGACATAGAAATATTTTGTCGTATACAAGTAAATGTATATAATTTGTATTTAAGTTGATTATCGTTTTTATCGTTTTGTGTCAAATTGAGAACATCTGGAACAAAATTCATAAGTGCACACATTGTCATTCCTCTCAGCTTCTGCTCCCGTTCTTTGAGTTCTAGTCGTTGGGCAAGGCTATCCCATTAATATTTGATGGTATAAAAGCGTGTTTAATGTGTTGTCATATACGTATAAGGAGTTCAGGTACGAGGATTAGGAAAGTTGAATTGAGAAGTTATTTTGCAGGAATTATAGAAAAGACTATTATTTGCCTGCGTTACGTTTGTATAGCAGGTAAATGTTGTTTGTCTCGTTAATGTATGCATAGGCCTACTTAAGCTTGGTAAGGGTTGTCCAGAGTAAGAAGTGATTATGCAAGAATGTTTTCCGCAGGTGGTGCGGGGCACGAGCATAAGGGTGTGGTAGAAGATGTTTGAGGAGTTATTCTAGCTTGCTCTTTCATCACGACAAATTTTAAATTTGTTATTGTGAAAATTTGTGGAATTTTTATTGTGCAAAAGTGGATCCGAAGGTTTTCCAGAGTTTTTTCTTAGTTTTATCTCTGGTTTTTTCCCCTTGGCCTACTTGTTGCAGAATAACTGTTAGGGCCTATTCAGTTGTGGTCATAACATTTGTGTATTATGTACAGAACTATTTCGAATGCGCATTTCGCAATTGCATCGATATCGAATTAAACGAGCGGCTCCTAGTCGTTGGGCAAGGCTATCCCATTAATATTTGATGGTATAAAAGCGTGTTTAATGTGTTGTGTCATATACGTACAAGGAGTTCAGGTACGAGGATTAGGAAGGTTCAATTGATAAGTTATTCTGCAGGAATTATAGAAAAGGCAATTGTTTGCTACAAGCCGTTATCTTTCTCTCAAATTTGCTAAAACGTCAGAACTTTCGCGCTTCGGGCGGGAAGGGGGAAACTTCCCCCTCCCTTCACCCACCCCTCTTACATTACATTGCGTCCAAATAAAGCAGTCAGGGCGTCAAACTATAACTTTCCGCCAAAAAATTGTTTGTTAGGAGCCGATATCTTTCAAATTTGCTGTAAAACGTAAGAGCTTTCGCGCTTCGCGCGGGAGGGGAAGCCCCCCTCCCTGCACCCACCCCTGGGGAGCACGCTTTGCGTGCTCATCAATTTCGCACTCTTCGCGTGCTCACAACCGGCCCCTAGGAATCCTGCCTATGCGGTTGGATCCTTCACGTCTGCCCCCCCCCCCCTATTGAAAAATCCTGGCTACGCCTGTGAGCAGACCCAGATCCATCGTAGTTCATGGGGGTTGTACCATGCTTCACGAGGCCTGCGTAGGAGGGCACACAGAAGTCCTGAAGTCTTGCTGATCCATGTAACGGACATGGATGGCATTATAACAGCCTCGGCCAGACAGCTTGACGCACAGCTGCTTATTATTTACCACGGAGAATTGGGGTGTATGAAACTCTCAGAAGAAGCAGGTAAATTAACGATTGGTTGTTGGAATGAGGGGGTGTGAGGAAATATGAGATTGAGAAACCATATAACGGTAATTAAGGTATAGTAGGTTTTCAGTTCTAGAACATGAATTGATTACATGAAGAACCATAAACATGGTTATAACAGGTATTGTAACCGCATTTTCTTGTCAGGCATCTTTTATGTCCAACTTTTTTTTTTTGGTGGGGTTGGGGCTCGTCAGAGAATTTTGGACTGAAAAAGAGACACTAAAATGCTGAGGACCTTTTTTTTTTTGGCTCACAGCACCTCCAGTAACAAAATCGTTCCCAGGCGCTTGCATTCTGCCATTCGACTGTAGGCAGATAACGCAATTAATCATTGTTTTGTTCACTTATTTCTGTTACTTGACTAGCGTCAGTCTTAATGTTAGTCTGTTGCCTCACTCTTAACTTCGTGTATGGTATTATTTTGATGAAAAATGCAGCGTTAAAAAAATAAAGGAATCAGTCACTTGTAAACAAAATAAGACGCCATTGTATTTTCAGCTGCTTGCACCGGGGCATGTTCGGCGTTTCAAGAGGGAACGAATACCATCCATGCTATTATTCGGAGGGCTTTTCAATTTGAAAATGGAGTTTATTTCATTGATCATTGACCCTTCTCCTGTGTATTTACAATCAAACTGTTTTAGTTATCAGAATCAGTTTCACTTTCCCTTTTAGAATGGTGTGAAATAAGGTCATGTTAAATATACCAAACTCTTTATAATTTGATAAATAATTGCATTGCAATTACGTTCATTCATTATAGGACGTCGTCTGCTTAAGCAGGATCAATCCCTTGTGTGACGACATCAAAACATTGCTATATTTCTGGCGAATCCTCGGATATTCCAGATGCTTAGAAGAGCTTTTATTTATGTTTTTATAATCATCAGATACGCAGTTGACATAAAACTTATACGATTGCCATCTGTAAGCTTCCCAGTTTCTAGTGATACATTAATTGCCATATTTGTGATTTTCTTGTAATGTGATCTTTAAGGACCGCTGAATGATCGTTACAAGTTCTATTCATACAGTTGATGTAGTGGTCACATCATAAATAATAGGGACTTTTAGAATTGCACGTCCACTTAGTCGACTGGTACGCAAGGACATCATTCTACGCCACTGCGCATGCGCCACTCGCCCTCTCCCTGTCCTCCTCCCTGACTTGCAAAATCGAGAACGTGTTCACTTCGTTTTTGCGGTGCTCCAAAATCTTCGACGAGGTTCACGTATATGACGTCATCAGAACAGCTCAACTATCACTATGAACATGACGAACAAAGAAGCGGACAATTTATGCAGCTCCTCATTGTACCCTTCACAATTGCACTGGTTAACAAAAGAACATCCATTCATTGCTATCCTGTAAAAATATGTAGAACAGGTGTCACATAATAGCAGTGAAGGGATGTCCTTTTGTCTACTAGAGCTATTGTGGATGGTAGAATGAGGAGCTGCATAAATTGTCCGCTCTCTTTGTCATCGTGTTCATAGTGTATTATGCTCATCCGTTGAGTGTGTACTTCCGGTTGACGTCGACGGTACGTACACGTCGAGTGAAATCTAAAATGATCAGAACTGTAGTTAACATGGGCAGTCGACGACGTTGACATGCGCGAATTAGTCGACTGGGCCGAAGTACTAGTCCACTGCTTCTAAAACTCCCTAATGATACCCAAGACCTTTCTCCAGGGGCCTGGGAACGATTTTGTTACTGGGGGTGCTGTGAGCAAAAAAAAAATCGTCCTCACCATTTTAGTGTCTCTTTTTAAGTCAAATCTCTGACAAGCAAAAAAAAAAAAATGGTTTAAACCAAACCTTCTTTGTGAATTCGGACCAAAATGAGAGTAGACAACACTGATCATATTTTTTAAGGACCACCAAATGATCGTTACAAGTTCTATTCATACTGTAGATGTAGTAGTCACATCATAAATAATGATACCCAAGACTTTTCTCCAGGGGTCTGGGAACGATTTTGTTACCTGGGGGTGCTGTGAGCAAAAGAAAATCGTCCTCGGCCTTTTAGGGTCTCTTATAGTATTAACTATAATTTTATCATTTCGTTGCAGCTAATGACTGAATTGCGAATGATTTATTTTACAACATAAATTTACAACAAAAATAATTTACAACGTAAATCTAAATAGTTTAATTATGACATTATTCTAAAGAAAGTATTATCGTCATGTAGTTAGATGATCTATTAAAACAATTTATGAGTTGATGACCAGATAAGATACCATACCATGATGCAAATCCACGTAGTGTAACAGTGATGTGGTTTTTACCTAAAATGTATTGTGGGATGAGTTTCAATTGAAATAACAAATGTTTTTGCTTCAGGAAATTACAGTTTCTTTGAGAATATGTTATACAGCTTTCCTTCAAGGAGAGAACAGTACAATACCCCATAGAAAACATTTTAGCCTACACCTTCTTTTCCAGTTTGGCTTTTATTCTGGTTATCACAATATTTCAAGAGCAGTTTGAGCCATCAACTGAATTTAGGCGGAGGCATATAGGAGACGCAGTCGCATTCATCTTGTTTCAAATATTTTGGAAAAAACAGGCAAAACTGATATTGGACGATAGTTAGATATACTCTCTTTTGAACCATTTTTATATACAGGAATAACTTTAGCAATTTGTATCTTTTCTGGAACAATACCTGTCTGTAAAGACAAATTAATTATTGTACAGAGTGGATAACAAAGAATATGAGTTACCTTTTTTACTATTGCAATATCAATGCCATCAAATCCTGGGCTTTGACCATTCTTAAAACTGCATGTAATACCAATAATTTCTTTAGGAGTACACGGTTTAAAAAATGCAGTTTGATTGTTTCTTTTTACATATTGCATATAATCACCATCTTGATTACATGAGTTTGCTAATTTAACACCAATATCAATAAAATATTTATTAAAACTATCTGAAATTGCATCTTTCCCCGTTATAGTGTCATTATTGCACATCATAATATCTGGCATGGATTTTAATTTGGATCTAGTTCTAAGCACCTTGTTAATTATTTTCCATGTCATTTTCATGTTTCCTACAGCAAAGTTAAACTTTTTTTTTAAATACTTATTTTTGGCTTTTTTAATTTCCTCAGTTACCTTATTTCTACAATCTTTATATACATCATATCGATAATCTGTCTGATTGTTTACATATTCTTTATACAGCAAACATTTCTTCTTACACAGTTTACATAAATAATTATTAAACCAATGTTTATTTCTATGTTTATTAATATGACATATTTTCTCAGGGAAATATTCATTATAATAACAGAGAAATGTATTTAAAAAATCATGATATGCCTCATCAACATTTTCAACTCTTTAAATTCCAAGAAATACTATTAATTTTATTTACAAAGTGTTCTATATTTTCTTTATTTCTCGTTTTAAAAACGATTGTGGGTTTTGTTTTACTTTAACAGGAAAATGGTCACTCACATCTGCCAACATAACACCTGAAAAGGTATCATCTATATCATTCGTAAATATATTATCCAATACTGAGTTGCAGAATTACTTGTTACACGTGTTGGGGTATGAATTAATGGGTACATGGAATTTACCATTAAATATCCAAGAAACCATTAACATTATGGCAAGAAGGGATTTCCAACAAATTAAGATTAAAATCTAATAAATATACATTTTTATGTTCTTTATTGACAATACTGATAATATGTTCAAGATTATCTAAAAACATTTGCACAGATTGGTTCGGTGGTCGATAAATAACACCAACAATTACATTTTTATTATAATTACTTATTTCTATAAATAAAGATTCCATGAATGAAGTATTTACATCTAAATCAGTTCTGGGTTTAAAATCCAAATCATATTTAACGTACAAACCAACTCCACCACCTCTTTGGTATTCCCTTCCATGAAAAAGAAGTGTGTAATTATCAATATTATAAAAAGAGTTATTACAATGTAGCCATGTTTCAGTAATTCCTATTGTACAACATTGCATTTGCAGAGATGAAAGTACAGACAATAAGTTATCATAATTTGCATGCAATTAAAATGTATGGTAGAAAAATTGGATTTTTGCAAACATCCATTTGAATAAGGATCTTCCTTATGATCATTGAATTCTTGTGGTGTAACATATGAAAAGCTATGCTCATAAAAATCGGTATTGACATTAGGTGGTAAAAAAGCTTCAGACATTGTAGATACATTTCTTAAAGAATGCAACAAATTCTCTTATTTTTCTCTATTTTGCATTTCGAAAACAACACATACACATCAACACACAACATACATGTACAATTGAAGGGCACAACCACAAACTTTAAATTACAATAAAATTACAAGTATATGTAAAGGTTTACAATGAAACACTGAACACTCTTGCCACAAGGAGCAATAAATATAACTTGATAAATACACCAAGCTAAATGCATTAATATTTCAAGTAGCCATAAAATTGATAACAATGCAAGTTCAGAATTGCAAGCATTTTAGATAATTAAAAAAAAAAAAAACTTTCACAATCTGCATGGCTTGCACATGTACCTGATATATTGGAGCAATGAATGTCCATGTATAAAATATAAAATACATTAGCAAATGTATTTTATATGTGCAATAGTACAAAACTATAACAGTTTGAGATCACCAATGTTCTTGATCAGTCTCTTCATGGATTGATTCAAAATATGATGAGAAATAGCTGAAGTATTCAGGCGGAACAGTCATGCCTTGTGTGTGCAGTCCCATATACCTCGGCGAGACTGGGTCAATTTCTTATCATTTCGATGATTCCAAACCTCATGGCATACACCAATTCTTTTGAAGACATGATAAAACTTTCCCAATTGGGTTGAGACAGTTTCTTTCACAATGTAATTGCATGACCAGATCTCAACTTTATATTTCAGCTTTATATTTCAGCTAAGCTACCTAAAGGAAACATCACCTTCATAACAAATTCCTTCAAGAATATACATGAACATTTATGTGAACAAAGAGTAAGCTTTTGAAAAAAGGGGGGGGGGGATAGCTTGAAAGCAAACTGCTTACATTCCAACCAAATGTAATACATGTTGAACATTCCATAGGTTATTATAAGTACGTGGTGAGGTAACGTTGCGAAATTTATTGGCACGTAAACTCCCGGCGTAAACTTAAGACACCCTCGGGACACGAAGGCATATTTGGTGATGCTGGTGCATATAAAAGTGTAACCCAGCTTCTCTCAGCGACAGTTAAAAATCCAGTATTACTTGGCCTAATGGGGTAGTCGGTGTATGAACTAGTTCTAAATAAATTTATTTGCACTGTGGGTGCTTCTGTATGTGCCAGTGCCACTGCACTTTGGTAAGCTACCGTAAGTCAAGAAAGAACAAATGTTTTTGTTAATATTATGTTTATTTTCAGGGCCTTGTACCGATATTGAAATAATTACATCTATTAAATCCAAAAGAACAAACTACACATCATTCATTGCAACCAAACTTGTGATACATATTAAATGTCCTGAAGGCCATTTTTATTATTAACCTTTTCGGCGTGACGTCACCTTAATTACGACCGTAGTAACGCCTCAGTGGGTGAAAACACGGCTCGCTTAGTTCACTAATTAGTTGACTTCGGTCCCACACGTAGAATTTGCATGCAATAAATCCATTGCATTTTATTTGTATCCACATAGAAGGACTCTCGCACAGCGAACATCATCGGAAATTCACTCCTGGCAGGATAACCTCATACTTGTCGGAGTGGTTGATGTCGTATTCAGGGAATTAAAAAAAAAAAAAAAAAAAGCTTTTACAAAACTGAGTAAGTGGGACTGTGATGATACGGAGTAGTGAACAGCTGCATGAGCGAGTTATTGTTTTTGCACGGTTCCCATAGCACATTTTCTGTCTTTGAAATCTCTATTGCTCTATTGGTAAATATATGTATACATATTTATATATAAGACTGAAGCTAAATATCAGCGGATATGTATCTATTATGAAATGATCCAAAGAAATGAGCCGAACATATTACGTCGGTTCCCAGCGTTTGTTGTTATCTGGATTTTTCTTGCAGATTTCGATGGCGTTTAATTTTCCCCATCTTCGCGCTATTTAACGCGATCAGGAAAAATACAAAATGAAAGAGAATATCCCTGCACCAGATTGTGGTTGTGACAACATATGGCACAGCAAATTTTCGGCATTTTGATGAAGAAAAGAAAAAAAAAGTGCATGCAAAGTCAATGTGTTGCTACGCGTTGCCAAATTATTGTCTTCACCCAGCGGCTGCATGCAATCACGACGAAAGACCCCGGATGCCCGGAAAGGAGAATAGGATGGGTAACAGAACATGAAATATTTTGTTTACTATTCTTATGTCTTTGAGAGAGTCAAGCAAATCAGTCTGGCCACAATAACAAAGCTTGCTCAGGGCAGTTATAATATAATACTAATTCCAGTCATTCAGTATTTCAGGTTGAGCCTTTCAAAACGATCCATATTTTGAGTTTCGTATAATTTTAAGGCCAGTTTAACGAATTTTAAAGAAAAAATTACACAGTTGTTTGTTCATATTTTGACTATTGAGCTGTGGGAAATTAAAGGGAATATAACCTATGGCCAAAGTCCTGGATGTAAGATCATTCAATATCAAATTTGAAATGCATGTGTAAAGCAAATAATGGAAATGAAGAATATTTATATGTTAACAAACGGAAATATATGAATAAGATGAACTGTATTTGTAAGAGCTTAGCTCACTTGATTTGTCATGTATGCATGATATGCTGTTGGTGAAGACATGTATTTGGTTGATAGTCAGTACACAAATTAAGAAGGAATCTTAAAGGTCCACTGCATCCCAAATGCAAGTTGATTTCTGTTGATGTGCAGGGATGAATACAACTCATATTTTGTTATTCAAACATCTAAATAATTTCTCAAACATGCTAAGCTCCACCCCAAGAAATGCTCCAGATTCCTGCAGTGACATCATCTGTCAATTATGAGTGAGCTAAGGAGATGTGTGTGTGTGTGTAATTGGGTTTTTACAGACGTGTATCAATCAGATATGATTATTTACGTCTGGGACCGACCTTTAAACGTCACCATCCGAAAGACGTGACTCAGTCTCGAACCTAGGTTCGCTGAATCAGTTTATAACTTCCACTGGTAGCTGGATTACAGGCGCACGCCACAACGCCCAGTTGTGAGCTAAGGAGAGACAGTGGTATGTAGCTCTGCCACAGGTGACCATCTGTTCTAATTGACCATACAATGCCTACATAGTAGTTCCTATGTCAGATAACGTAGCATCACCAGGAAAAGAATGGTAATGAGGATTCTCATTACCATTCTTTTCCTGGTGATGCTACAGCATATCTGACATAGCAACTACTATTTGTTAAAGTTTACCGGCGAGACTCTCTTATGACAAATAACAATTACTCATATCAAAGGGGGGAGAAGTATGTGGAGGAGAAATAGGTGAAGGGACAAGCATTTCATGAAATAGCCCTTCTCAAATTTTATGGGATGTTACATTCTATGGCAGATATTTAACAATGGATACAATTCTGTTGCATAGCAACGGAGATCGTGAAATTTCTATTTATCGCAAGTGGGCGAGACACAAATTTTCAACCAAACTTGGGATTTAGAAGCACTTGGCGGACCTGCATGTTATGCTGCCATGAGAGGTCACATGGTAAGGTCAAAGGTCATTTCAGGTCAAATGTTAAAGTTTACCTGCAAGACTCTCTTATGACAAATAACTTGTCACCATTACTCATATCAAAGGGGGGAGTAGTATGTGGGGGAGAAATAGGTGAAGGGACAAGCATTTCATGAAATAGCCCTTCTCAAATTTTATGGGATGTTACATTCTATGGCAGATATTTAACAATGGATACAATTCTGTTGCATAGCAACGGAGATCGTGAAATTTCTATTTATCGCAAGTGGGCGAGACACAATATCGCTAATGGATTGTTTTTAGGGTGGAGCTTAGGAGGTTGGAAAAATATTTGAAAAACATTTAACAATCTATGAAACATATCTAGATGTTTGAATAACAGAATATTAGTTGTATGCATCCCTGCAAATCAACAGCAAAAAACTTGCATTTGGGTTGCGTTTGGTTGCAGTATATATATTGACACCACTGAAGCGATCCCACAAAGGACACGAGAGACGCTTGTACGGAGTAGCGGACTTTATTCGATACCCGTGGTAGAACGAAACCACAAAGAAAGCAAAAAAAAAAGAAGCAAAAAACCAACAAACAAAAAACCCTGTAAAGAACAATAAAAAGAAGCATAAGAACACTAAAAACAACTCTGCGTCACCAATTACAATAGTACGGAATTCTGCATTACTACATACAGTATATATATATATATATATATATATATATATATATATATATATAGTGTGTGTGTGTGGGGGGGGGGGGTGAGGGTGTGTAAACATGTATATGGGTTTTCTCTTTACATATCCAAGACACAACTTTAGCAACACGCTTTGCAATTTTGTAGTATGATTTGAATATTGAGAGAGCGAGCAAACAATAGCAATTACATTGTGATTGCAAAATTTCACAATGAAAATTTATTTAATAAGCTATACTTTTCTGGGAATACTGGTTCTAAGTCACTTTGGATTACACATGTTATGGAAAAGGGAAACGTGGTACTTATCATGGGGAAAAGGACACTTCAATTCAAAGGTAGAAAAGGCAGTTCATCACAGGTGAAAAGGGGCACTTATAACACCTGAAAAGAGGCATTTAAAAGAACGGGAAAATGTACTTATATAAAGTAGACAAATCAAAATCAGTGTCTATATATTACGAATTGTTACATTAAAAGGAATAAAAGGGATTAAAAAGGGGAATGCTCTCGTTGAAATAGGAGCATTTATCAAATGTAAGCTGAGGGATGAGGTGTAATTATCAAAATGGGCACTTAAAAGAATATGGAACTGGGACTTGCTCGAAAGAAAACTGATGGGGGTACTTATCTGAAGTTAATGGGAAAAGAAGGGGCACTGTGCCCACATGCAACGCCCGGAGCGGTGCTTCTGACCGGGCCTACATGTTATGATTGTCATTTCATAATTCTTAAAAAAAAATGTATAGTTGGGTGATGATGTCACAGGTCATCATCATCCTCAATAAATATTGGGTGTGATGTATTCCCTCTTTCTCCACATTTCATTTCAGTTTTGCAGAATTGCATTTTAAAGAAAAGTTACCGACTGAACCTTCTAAATCCAGAATAACTACATGTACTTTTAATCTAAATTTTTCTGCAATGTGACTTGGAAAAAAAAAATCACCTCTAAATATATTTGGGGATGGTAACACATGCAGGCCAACACCCCCCCCCCCCCCCCCCCCCCCCCCACCACTTCATTAAAAAAAAAAACCTCCATATCACTCCCAGATCAACACCCATGTTGTATAATTTGAAGTAGATGGTTTTCACTTTCTAGTGGTGTAAAAATATATCGGGGAAAATCAGAAGCCACGACAATGTACAGAGATATATAACATATATATTGAAATAAAGAATATATTAAAATAATAAGTATAAGTATAACTGACATTTTTGGTAATTGGACATCTAATTGTTCCAGTTCGTTATTGTTTTGTTGATGTACATTTACAAACTACATTATTTACATGTTTGACAATGTCTTCTTTTTTAACGTAATACCACCCAGGAGTAGATAAACTGAAATGACATGAAATGGTAGACAGATATGCCATTTACTTTTTAAAAGTCAAATCTTACTAAAGGTTCAATCTCAAACTTTGCCATTGGTCACCACTCCTAGTCACTGCGTATTATCATTTCGTCATATCTCGCAATCAGGCGCGGCGGAAGGTCGGGCTCGAACAATGGAAGTGTGGGGGGGGGGGGGGGGAGGGGACCTTTTGTTCGGCGGTCAAAAGGTCCCCCCACTTCCATTGTCCAAGCCCGACTTTCCGCCGCCTCTGCTCGCAATTGTGCCAAAAAAAAAAAAACAAGGAAATGTGTAAATTTACAGTATTAACGTGATTAAGGAAGCTATTACATTATATACTTGCTGTGCTATGAATATAAACGTCAAAGTATACGCCAAATTTGTTTTTTACACCTTTTCAAAAGAAAAAAAATTGTATTCGGTACAAAACATTACTTTTCATTGCGTACCGCTTTCTAGTTCGTTCCCTTGAATAACGAAAAAAAAAACCCAACAGTTATATAGATATTTAGGTATTTGCAATCACTAATCATCACCACATTCAGAATAACATTACGTAAATCCAGTCATTAATAGTGTAGGTCAATGCTCCCAACTTCTTGTGTGATTTCGTATAAAAAAAAATAATTGTGAATTTTCTCAGTAAGGAGTAATACCATATGGAATGGCTTTGATCTTATTATTTGCATTCAATGTCAGGGTCAATAAAATTGCTCCATATTCGAACCACATCCTTCATCTGGTTATGCATATGAGATGTCATGAATTTGCTGTCTCGTAGGAAGCATGGATCCGTTGACTCTTCTGAATAATAAAAGCCCTGATTGGCCACCAGCTTAACATCCATCTTGGTCATTAAGATTCCCACGAAAACGTCGTCCCGAGAATGCATCAATGGCGTCAGCAAAGCTTCCTTGAGAACCAGCGGCGCAAGATCAATGGACATGACCATACCACCGCCGACAAAGTACTGAGGGAGGACTTTACCATCGAATTCCTCTGAGGAGACATGATAATTGCTTTTAGGATCCAGGTCTCGTGGTTCAGCTCCGCCGCGCCCAAGATAGAGCTCTTTGAGTCCGTTACCTCCATTGGCATTCTCCATATCAAGCAACAGGTTGACGATGTTCTTGAGGTTTGCAAATGTATCATCGTCGGTCTTGAGGATATATCTGGCGTGCTCGCAGTGTTCCGCGGTCCAGGTCAAGCCGAAGAGATGCTTCAGGGTAAGATTCTTATAACTGTCTACGAATACTCCCTCCAGGAGGTCGTGATTACTCACTGAGTGCTCTTTATCGAGGGTTTCCCTCAGGGCTTTGTCTTTCGGGTCCGGTTGTCCGATGACAAAGATAATCTTTATGGTCATTCGTAGATTGGACGTATAAGCATTACTTGCCCATGTTTTCCGAATGCTGTCTCGTGTCTCCCATTGGTCTGGTTTTGACGAGATTAATACAACTAGAGTTGCTTCACGGTCACTGTTATCCTTGCATACAAACTTTGGAGGGGTATTTGCTAGCTGGAGGACCTCTTGGAAATACCTCGTGTTGTCTGCCCCCTTCCCAGCATAGATTATGTCAAGGTCAGGTGCATTGCAGTCTTTCATGTACGACTGATCAAAAATTACCCCAACAAACTTCCTGAATTCCCGGACATCATCCGGCACCATTGAAGTAAACCTGTTACTCATATCACATGCCTCTTTGATTCGTCTCGTTGAAAACAGATTGCTGTCCTTCACCTTCCAATGAAAAGATTCAGCCGCAAGTCCCACAAAGACATCCGCAAAGGGCAACGGATCAACTGCTGCCCAGGAAAATTTAAAGAAATCTCTCGACAACTCGATAGGCATGATGAATCCAGCGTCAAGCAAACAAAATGGCGGATATTTTTCCTGGCTTAAAACGCCAATTTCAAGGAAGTAAGGGTTATCCGGCTTCTTAAGGTCGAGATGAATTTTGTTGGCAAGTTTTCCTAAAATTGACTCGGAGTTCCCTTCACGGCGGAAGGTGCGAAATACCGTTTTTAGTTTATCAAACCGGATGATGGTATCATCGGTTGCATGGACAATATATTTCGCGTGAATGCAGAATGTGTGGGCCCACCGAAGCCCCAGCAATGATTTCAGTGAGGTTGCCTTGGACGTATCACTAAAGTTTCCCACCAGGGTATCCCCGTATCGACGGTACTCTTCAGGGAGCTTGGAAACGTCCTCTGCAGTGCCCGGCACACCCATGACAAAGCGCACCAGGACACCGTGTTTCCTGCACCACTCCGGTTTTGCCCATGTCTCTCGGACAATACGCCGCTTCTTCAAGTTAACCGCTGACGACTGCAACAGGACTATCGTTGTAAAATGGTTCACTTTCCCACCTCGAAAATGGCCATCGCTTTGTACATCGTCAATTTCACATCTACTTGAGAAGGAAAACATGTCCATCAACGCGTCGGAGAGGTACGCGGTATGCATCCCATCGTACTGATACGATTTCACCCTGTCCACTCTGCTCTGAGACTCCAGGTTCACTGGTGCAAGTCTCATGATCTTGCTCGCAAGTTTGCTTAGAGCTTCGAAACTCTCTTCATCATTGACACCGCCGCTACTTCTCATGAATATCTTTGACATGATCACCATGGAGAGCAGGAGGAGTACCACCTGAGCTACACCTCCGAAATGTTTCCTGGCGTAACGAAAAAGGCCCATAATTAAAACAGTAGTGTCGACTCTGATCGTGTGTTGGTAGTCTGTTGCAGTTAGCTTATCTATCCTTTTATCCCCACTGTATCGTGGGGCTATATCAGTCTTGGAAATCTAATGAGGACTTATTCTCTCGATCAATACTACTTCGGTTTGTTCTTATAGACGAATTAAATTGAACTACAACCGGTTCCGTTGAGTTGAGTTCGTTCAGCTTCATCGAATGTTTGATGTACGCTATTTATGCTGCTGAACCGTATAGTTTTAATACCACTTTTAATCACTGCCACACATGTACGGCTGCTGTAAAAAGGAACCGGGTTACACAATAACCAGTAAGTGTCGAGTTCAACATTTGTCATATTTCTCATTCATTTTGCCAATTCGCGTTTTATCGATTCCCAGAGTTTTGCCACCTCTGTTCTCATAATTATGCAGAATATGAGAACGGAGGTGGCGAAACCCTGCTTTGTTAGAAAAGATTCATCGATTTTTCATTGTGTCTGCAATGGATTATATTACGGAAAGAGTAATTGTTACTTCATAATGTTTGTGCCTGCATTTGCCATCACGGCTTAAAAACTTGTTTTAATCTACCGTTATTCAGATGAGGGGAGGGGGGGGGGGGGCGTAATCCTTAAGTTCCTCGCGACAGCTGCTTTTCTCGACAAACCATTTTCAAGATTTAATTCTTCTAAATCTGTGGCACCATTTTGTCACCATTTTTTTTAGAAATCGAAGAGTCTTTTACTCTGGTTAGAAGGTAAAGTTACGTTAATTTGTAGTCGTAATTTGGTAATGGGTCATAGTTCAATTTCAAACGGCATTATTTTGTTTGTGTCAGTGTGATCCCTGCAAAAAGAATTTGATATGAATTTTGTCCCCCCCCCCTATTTTTTGGTTAACTCAGTATATAAATATATTATTTGACTTGTACCATTCTGTACTGTAATTTCAAAGAGGCATATTTCACCTCCCTTACCCTGCAAAGAGGAAACCATAACCCCACCCAAAGAATGGAAGAGTCATGGAAGAAAGATAAGGAGAGACAAAGAGTGGTAGTGATGTCTGTGTCCATTCCACACTTTGACACTGACATCACAACACACTGATTGTTTCTCTCATCATTTCTTATTTCGGGTAAGAACATTCAGTTTTATTCTTGTTTTCTTCTTGCTACACTTGATTATGATATCACTTACTTGATCATTAATATTGTTATATTTTCTGGATAAGATTATTGATAAAAGATACATTTTTGAGATTATATTCTATGCATAGTTAGATTGTATGAGTGAGTATGATTGAGATTCCATCCACTGCATTGATGTAACCCTGAACACGTTTATGGTGTATTTCTTTTCATGTCATAACAAAATCGCTGGAAACGTCATAAAATTCACGATAACACTTGGGATTAATCTAACGATAAGTTGATTTCAAATTACAACAATATAGACTTAGTTCCAAAACTTCGAGGGTTATGTTTTATATGTGAACGGGTATCAAATACTATACAGTGCGTCCCAATAAAAAGGAAACCGGAGTTGTCAGTTATTTTCCCAGTAAAATAGAACAATAATAATAATAATAATAATAACGTACATTTATATAGCGCAATAACTATACACAATATACTCTACTGCGCTTATCATAAAGGAGCAATTGTTTGATAATCAATTATAACATAGTAGTTCATTACACAAGTAATATACACTAAAAGGAAACTACCGAAAAGCTTATACAAACAGGTGGGTTTTTAACTTAGTCTTAAAAGAGCGCACTGACTGGGAATTCCTAATGTTAAAAGGAAGATTATTCCAAATCTTAGGTGCTGCGCAAGAAAAAGCTCGATCTCCCATTGTCACCTTAGTCCTGTAAGTTGGACTTTTTAGAAGCAATGTGTCATTTGTACTCCTGAGATTATATGAATGTGGATTTGATTTTAAAGTAAGTAATTCAGAAATGTAATTCGGAGATTGACCATTTAAGGCCTTAAACACAAGAGAATTTTAAAAGCAATACGCTGCCTCACTGGCAACCAATGAAGTTTTTTAAAAGAGGAGTAATGTGGCAAAATTTGGAGGAGTTACAAACTAGTCTAGCGCAGGCATTCTGTATACGTTGAAGCTTCATTGTATGTGACTCTGGTAAACCAAGCAGTAATCCATTGCAGTAGTCAATCTTACTAATAACATAAGCATGCACTAAAGTTTCTGCACTTTTCTAGTCTAGATATTTTCGAATGTGACAAACATTGTAGAGCATATAGAAAGCTGCTTTACACACTTTGGATATATGTGTCTCCATGTTCAGAGTGGTATCAAACCAAACACCCAAATTTCTTACAGTATGGGATAAATTTACGACTGAATTACCGACTCTTATGCTAGCGACATCAAGTTTTGATATTTTGAAGCATCCATGAGCGTACATACTTAATACATGCCTCAAAAACTGATACTTTTTCATGCATTTCGTGATTAGGATTGAAAGAAATGTATAACTGAGTGTCATCTGCGTAGCAATGACAAGAGACCATAGGGAAATTTTCTTGAATGTTGAAGTTTGCAAAATTTCATATTTTCTCCATTATCTCTCAAGGTACAGCTTGTCTCTTTTTTAGCTCTATGTATATCATGGTAAAATGTATTTTACACAACATATGTTGAGGTCACAAAGAGACAAGTAGCATCTTTAGAGATAATGGAGAAAATATGAAATTTTGTGTACAAAACATATGGAGAGTTGTCCACAAAAACCTGCTACATTGAAGCAAATAGCCAATTTGAGGATCGCCATAGAAAGTAAATCGAGACTTTTCAAACTTTCACAACTTTTTCATTTCTTAACCGATTTTGATGGAACTTTTTTTAAATTGCTTCTCTCTTTACTATCTTTTCATTAAAATGGATATTTCCCCAGGGTTTCATTCTCCTTTAATACCAATGAAGAGGTTACTTCTTCAGTCTTTTTAAAGCCAAATCTATTCAAATCTTCTGCCTTTCATTCATCAAAATATGTCCATCGATGTATACACAAACTGTGAAGCCACTGTCTGTCTCTGTCTGTTTTCTCTTTCTTTCTTTCTCTATTTCCCTCTCTCTCTCTTTATCTCGTGAAAATCAAGAATTATTGCAAAAAAATTTAATATTTGAGTACATGTATTTTCACTGATAGAAATATAGAACAAAAGGGAATGAAATTGTTACTCTATGAGATAAAAAGATTGATTTTTATATGTCAAATGAAATAGGAATGATCACTTTCTTTCAGATATGGATCAGTGAGTCAGCGTCATCTCTCTCTCTCTCTCTTGTGTGTGTGTTTGTGGGGGGGGGGGGGGGGTAAGACTTCGAATTTAGTTTAAACTCATGATTTTAATTCTTCAAATGTAAGGGTTCTTAAACCCTAGCCCCCGGCTAACGCCAATGGGGGAACGAGTACTTCCTGGGCTGTCTACATTGCCAGCTAATGGGAATGCTCGAGCTAACAATTATGGACGCTCTTCGGAGCAACAGGTGTTTTCACCTGAGTGCGTGACTACTAGTGCTCCCCTATTGCCGCTCTCTAGCGGTCCAATAGCGGGTTCACACGCCTATAGTAGTCATTGGGCACATACCGAGTCATCTCGGTCTGCCCCCGCACTGGGTGCTTTTAGCTCCCAACCCATGGCTACTGCATCTTTTTGCTTAGCCAATATGGGTGATTTGGGCGATTCTTTGGGCTTACGCCATGAGCGCTCTAATCCCTTTAAGGGAAGTGAACATCCCTCCGCGGAGGGTTCGGTTCGTGTTTCCGAAGCGGCTTCGGAGATCCGAACGAATCCGATTAAGCGTTCTAAGAAAAGGGTTTCGGCTACGACTCTTGTCGAGCCAGCCAAGAAAAAGGCCAAGAAGAAGGCAAAAAGTGGCAAGGCTTTGCCGGCCTCTTGCCCGTCTGGCCTGGCTAACCCAGCTAGCTCCTCTCAAGCTGACATGTTCAGCATGATGCGGGCTTTTGCTCAGAATCAGGGTTGGTCCTTTGTACCGGCTACTTCAACCCTGACTTCTGTCCCTATTCAGGGGTCTGACTTTGAGACTAATCAGCCTTTTGTGATTGATTCGTCTTTGTCTGAGTCGGATTCGCATGTGCCTCCTATTCCCGCGGCCCTTGGGGCGCCGCCGGGCGAGGAGACTTTTGTTGAACCATGCGGGGCTCTGCCTGCTGAGTCCTTTGTTGGCGTTCCTTTGCCGGGTCATCCCGGTCCGCCCTTGCACTGGGCGCCTTGGCGCCCGGCCCATGGCTGTTGCATCTTCTTGCTCAGCCGATATGGGTAATTGGTGCGCGTCTTTGGGTTCAATACCCTCAGCGCACTTCTCCCATAAAGGGAGGTGAGCGTCCCTCAGCGGAGGGTTCGGTTCGTGTTCCCGAAGGGCTTCGGGGATCCGAACGAAACCGAATAAACGCTCTGAAAAGCGGGTTTCGACTTAGGCTCTTTTTGGGCCAATCAGAAGCCTAGGGAAGGGGCTAAAAGAGGCAAGGCTTTGCCTGCCTCTTGCCCATCGGGTTTAGCTAACCCTCCGGTCTCTCAAGCTGAGATGTTCGGTGTGAGATGGGCTTTGCCCAGACTCAGGGTTGGTCCCTTGTACCAGGCATCACATCCCCTGCTTTTGTCCCTTTTTGGGGTCGGACATCGAGACTAATTAGCCTTTTATGGTTTATTCTTCTTTGTCTGTGACGGGATCACATGCGCCTCCTATTCTCGCAGCCTCGGGGCTCCGTCGGGTGAGGAGGCTTATGGCGGTTCATGCGTGAATCCGACTGTTTCGGCCTTTGTTCGTGATCCTTTGTCACGATCATTTCAGGCGGAACCAGTTTGGAAGCGGCCTCTCAAGCTTCGGTTTCCGAATCGCTGGGGCAGGCAGAGCCTTAGTCGCTCTCCCTTTGTGGGGTAGAAGTGATTGCTTTGTTCTAAACTTTCCCTGACTTTCAGTCAGCCCGCGCGCAGGGTTCGACTTTGCTTGGGTTCAGGCAGCGGGATTCCTCCGAGGGTATTTCTCTTGCGGAGGATTTCAAGCTGGATTATGGACGCATTGAAGCGGCGCTTCTTTTAAGCGTCAGGTTTGGTTTGCAGTGGTCATAGTTTTTCACTGCAGCTGCCTCGGTCATGTACCGTCGCAGAGTCTTGGTGCTTACGGCCCTTTGGGTTCAGGAGTCGGACATCGCACTGCTTCTCTCGGATGTTCCGTCTCGGGTCCTTTGCTTTTGGCGATGCGCGATAACAGGTCTCTGTCTTGTTTACATGCTCATCCTAAGTCGATGCGAGCCTCTGTCCGCGTCTTGGTTGGTGGCTGTCTTCGTTCCTTTCTCCCCGCTTGGGAGGCCATCTCCGGGGACGCTTTTGTTCTCTTCGACGGACGAGACGGACTCTTCATAGATCTGTCCGCCCCGCTCCCCGGAGGGGCTATAGGAACTCGGTCACTTCACAGGCCCTAGCTCATTCTCGTGCCTCATCAGAGATTGAATCTCTGTTGAAAAAGTGGGCTATAGAAAGGGTAAGAGACTGGCTGTCTTTTTCCCTTTCTCCGACTTTTGTTATTCCCAAGCGCTCGGGAAAACTTCAGTACATTTTCGGATGGAGACTCTCGCCTCCATTCTCCCGTTGATCAAGAGGAAGGACTACGCGGTCTTGATAGTTTTCGAAGATGCGTATTTCCACTTTCCCATTCATCGCGCTTCGCGCGATCTTCTGGGGTTTTCCTTCCTCTCAGAGACTTATCGCTTTCGCACTCTTCCCTTCGGGCTGCGCCCAGTCCCTCGGGTTCTTACTCAGGTTGTAGCCGTGCTGGCAGCCTCTCTGAGGCGACGCGGCCTTCGGCTATTTTTGCTACCTGGACGATTGGCTTCTCCTAGCGGAGTCGCGCGATTGTTTGTTGGACGAGACTCGTTTGCTCGTCAATCTTACTCAAGACTTGGGTTTCCTAATATTTTGGGAAAAGTCAGAGTTAGTTCCTACTTGCAGCCCAGTTTTTCTGGGGGCTGTGTTGGACATTTGGAATCAGTTGGCTCGGCCCAGTCGAGACAGGTTTCTCACCATTGTCTCGGCAGCTCGCAAGCTCATGCTGGCCAGAAAGGTTCTTGCGCGAGGCAAGTCCTTCCGTACCCCCCCCTTCCGTTGATCTCGGTTTCGACGGACGCCTCTCGGTTGGGGTGGGGAGGACATTGCAATGGCAGCGCGGTCGCGGGGGATTGGTCTCATCTTGGGACTCTTCCCCATATTTAATGTCCTGGAGTTTATGGCAGTTCTTTTAACCCTGCTTCATTTCAGAAGTCGACTTTTCAGTCGTTCAGTTCTGATCCTCACGGACAATGTCACTGTGGCGGCTTATGTCAATCTGCAGGGAAGCACTCGTTCTGCTATCCTGAATGCCCTAGCAGCACAGCTGTGGAGGTGGTGTTGTCGCATGGCGATCACACCCGTGGCCTCTTTCATCCCCGGTCTGGAAAACCTCATTGTGGATTTTCCGTCTCGGGGCAGGTGTCTTCCATCGGAATGGATGCTCCATCCAGAGGTCTTTCGCCGCATTTGCAGTTACCTGGATCCACTGGAAGTGGATCTTTTTGCGTCGGTTCTAAACCACCTACTTCCGATATATTGCTCCTGTGCGCGCGATTGGGGAGCTTGGGCTCTCAATGCTTTCTCTCTCAGTTGGGAGAATCTTCGAGGATTTGCCTTTCCTCCCTTCCAGCTGATTCCGCGAGTCTTGCGGAAGATCAGGGAAGATCGGGCTCGGGTGCTTGTGATAGCTCCCTTTTGGCCCAGGAGGAGTTGGTTCCGGAGCTAATGAGCCTTCTGGCGGCTCAACCGTTCCTTCTTCTGTTAAGAGAGGATCTGGTGTTGCAGCCCCTCTCGGGGATTCTTCGCCACAATCCAGAGTCCCTTCATTTGACTGCTTGGCCCTTGTCGGGGAATCTGCAAGACAGTCGGGTCTCTGTGATAGAGCTGCGGAATTTTTATTGTCCAGTCGTAGAGTTTCTACTAGGGAGATTTATAATTCCCGTCTTTCGGTCTTTTTCCTTTGGCGTAAAGAGCGAAATCAAACCCCTTATCGGCTCCTATTGGTTCAATTGCGGATTTTCTAATCTCGCTATTTGACAAAGGGAGATCCATCTCTACTATCCGAGGCTACCGTTCGGAACGATCGGGGCCATTCATTCGGGTTTCTCAGATGGTTCGGGGATTTCCAATTCCCCGCTGTTAAGTGGTGTGATTCGGTCGTTCTTTTTGAAGCGACCTCCTTGTTCTAGGTTAGTGCCGTCTTGGAGTCTGCCTAAGGTCCTGGAGGCCTTGGCGAAACCTCTTTTCGAACCTTTAGGTGAAGCTCGCTTCATCATCTTACGGTTAAGACGCTCTTTTTGGTAGCTTTTGCCTCTGGGCAGAGGCGCAGTACTCTTCATGCTCTCTGCCTTACTCCTGGTCATGTTCGCTGGGAGAGAAAAGGCGTTAGATTGATTCCTAAGGCTTCTTTTATTGCCGAGAATCAGACAGCTCCCTCTGGCCCTGTTGAGATTTTTCTTTGTCTGCTTTCTGGGTTTTCGTCAGTGCGCGAGGACAAAGTTTGGTGTCCTGTTAGGGCTCTCAATTGGTATATTGATAAGACTAAGTCTTATCGTAAGGATGATCAGTTGTTCCTGATCACTAGAGAGCCTTTTTCTCCTGCTTCTCTTGATTCCATTTCTAGATGGATTGTCGAGGCTTTTAGGGCTGCTGGCACAGGGGCTCTTTTTTCCGACAGTAAGCCTCGTGCTCATGACACTCGTAGTGTCAGCACTTCTTGGGCTCTGTTTCAAGGTGTGGCGCTTGATGATATTTTGAAGGCTGCTTATTGGCGTTCGCCCAATTCCTTCATTTCTTGCTACCTTAGGGATGTTCCCGCAGGTGAGGCTATGTTTGCGTCAGCCACCTTGAAGGCCGCTGTGTCTTTGTATTCTTCGCTGTAATCCTATTCCCTTCTGCTTGAAACATGCCTCCGGTCTTTGAGTTGGCGCTGGTCTGGCATAATAGGTAGGTATATATGATTTATTGCAGTAAATTTGTAAAATCAGCACTGATTTTCTTATTTACTATATAAATCTATATACCTACCTATGACCCTCCCTCCTTCCCCTCACCTTGCAAGCAACATGTTTCTACTTGGGATTGCTCGCAAAAGAGGAAGATGGCTGTAGCGTGTTGACGCGCGTGAGTGGCGAAGGGGACAATAGGATTACGGGGGGTGCGCACAATATTGTGACTCATTTGTGTTAAATTCTCGAAGGGGTCCCGTAGTCAAGACTACTGGCATAATAGGTAGGTATATAGATTTATATAGTAAATAAGAAAATCAGTGCTGATTTTACAAATTAGAGAGAAAAAGGTGCTGTTTCCATGTATTTTTGCCTTCCAATCACGAATCTGGCAACTGATTGTCAAAATTATGTCTCGTTTGGGCGAAAAAGGGGGAAAAGTAGCGGTTTCGGGACCGTTCCTTAAATCTCGTGAGCTGATTGGCTAATTGACGTCACACCCCCAAGTGATGTATGAAGAGTAAGAGCCAAGATCTGCAGGTTGCAGCATATTACATTGTACACAATGCGGTATTTGACCCCTCTGTTCAACGGACAATGAAAAAAGGAAATTAATCAATATAGGTTCTAGGACACCTACCCCTGGACAAACACCCCCCGGATACTTTATGTATTTCTTTGTTTTCCTTCCATCTACAGCGAAACTCAGTGTAAAGAGGTAACAATATTCTGGACCAAGCTCATTAGCCTATAAGTTGGTTTTAATCCAGATATAACGAGATTCCTCCTATAACGAGGCAATTTCGATGGTCCCAAGGACCTTTGTTATACTGAGTTTCCACTCTATCTCTAACTTCTCTTTTCTTATATATTTCATTTATTCCCCCTTTCTCAGCTTCCCTGGCTGGCTGTATGATCGTGCACAACTTGCATAGAGTAGTAACAACAAGGATGTGCGCTGACGACTTAGACTCTTTCACCAGAGCACTTGCGTCATATTTTTTCGCGAAATTTCCTACGCTACGGTGTAAAACGAAAACACGCGTCCGGGTAGTTGTCTTAGAGGGTTGTTGTTCTAGGGGGTAGTTTCCTGGGGGTGGTTTCCTGGAGGTAGTGTCCTGGGGGTAGTTGTCCGGGGGGTACTTTTCCTAGGGGGTAGTTATCTGGGGGCAGTTGTCCGGGCGGAGGGGGGGGGGGGGTAATTGTCAGGGGTTAGTTGTCCCAGGGGGTGGTTGTCCTAGAGGGTGGTGGTCCTAGAGGGTAGTTGCCCGGGGGTAGTTGTCCGGGGGGTAGTTGTCCGGGTGGTAGTTGTCCTAGAGGGTAGTTGTCTGGGGTAGTTGCCCGGGGGTAGTTGTCCAGGGGGTAGTTGTCCGGGGGTAGTTGTCCTAGAGGGTGGTTGTCCTAGGGGTAGTTGTCCGGGGGTAGTTATCCTAGGGGGTGATTGTCCTAGGGGTAGTTATTTGGGGGTAGTTGTCCGGGGGGTAGTTGTCCTAGGGGGTGGTTGCCCTAGGGGGTAGTTAGTCGGGGGGTAATCATCCTAGAGGGTAATTGTCCGGGGGTAGTCGTCCTAGGGGGTGGTTGCCTAGGGGGTAGTTGTCCTAGAGGGTGGTTATCCTAGGGGTGGTTGTCCAGGGGGTAGGTGTCCGGATACGGAATAATCATTAGCAATATATTTTCTACAAGATCAGCGAACACTTTTGCTCAAATATACAGCTTTTATTTTTTAACTTTTTATCGAACAATGTTCTCATCCATCTGAGCTGGCCGAACGGAAGTTTTGAATTGGTCTTAAAGGGAGCGACAAGTCGCAATCTATGGGCGGTTTTATAGTTGGCTGCTCCTTTCTCTGGATCAAAGTTCAAAGCGACTTCAATTTATCGCGCGCAGCTAATAAAAGTTCGGACATTGACCCAAATCTGAGTAAACAAGATCGCACGTTCTTTATTCCAGTATT
This sequence comes from Heliocidaris erythrogramma, assembly GCA_025617745.1. Lineage (NCBI taxonomy): Eukaryota > Metazoa > Echinodermata > Echinoidea > Camarodonta > Echinometridae > Heliocidaris > Heliocidaris erythrogramma. The sequence continues at coordinate 23,718,927 of CM046856.1, forward strand.
TGAATCTCATTGGTCGGTTACGTATGTAGGGATTCGAGTTAACGATCACGCGAGGAATTCGGCAATAACATTCCTTCGGTATAGCGCACGATTGGACCTGATTGTATCCGAATTTCCCCGAGTCAGGCCAACTGGTCAGGCCCATGGATTACGACTTGCCACTCCCTTTAAACGCGTGCACAGCCGTTCTGCGTCCGTACAATGAATGTACTACACATCTTTAGTACGGCAACTATGTTCCCCTCGTACTAAGCGACTGGTGAACGCTTTTGTTTTGTTTATTTCACTTTCGGCTGTATTTTTTACTTCGCTTTACATACTACGGTAGTACTGACTTTGACTTTGGCTGAATTCGAGTAACTTATATATAGAGAGATGAAAAGTGACCGCGATTCCGAGTTCGAGGACTTTTTTGATCCAGATACGAACTCTGATTTATCAGATGATTTATCAGATCCCGAAGGCAAAGAAGCTCAAGTGGCAAGGGGAATAGGGCGGTTTACGTAGTGATTCAAATTTATGGATGTTTCTTTCCTGGGGACCTAGTAACGAGGTATTCCATTAACCTGTTATTAATGAATGAACTACAATACCTGGAATCCACTTTGCATACATTACTTGTTGCTATGTCGGGCAAGCCTCGGGCAAGCTTTCAGGTTGTCAAGAACAACCTTTGTTTCAAAAGTATGCATAAAATTTGAATCACTACGTCATATGGCACGATTCGACCATATTATATGTTTGAACCCCTCGCATAAGAAGCGCCGGAGCCTGGTGAAGGGGCCGCGGGTGAAGTAACTCCAGGGAGCTCCAACGCGTTGGAGCTGCTGGAGACGATGTCGTTGAATAAAGACTGGAAGACTCCATGTCTGATCATTGGAATAGCTGAATCTTTAAGTTTGCTTTCGGCCCTTGCCACTCTGCCCACGTGAGCTTTATCTTTGCGACCCATTTATTCGTAGATTTTTCATCTTTAGGAAAATGGTGTTGGCTTACATCTTCTTTAGGGGTCTTGCTACAGCCCGCAACTATATACCGATCTGGCATTATTTATGAAACTGTGTCCCCAAATCAACGTTATTGTGAGGAATTAGACACAAAAATATGCAATGCAAATAGTCAATGCCGGCGGTGAATATCATGTAAGTTCCCAAGATGGTCAACATAAAATGGGGTAATTGAGAGCTAGATGTAAAAAATAGGGAACATTTCAGACATGCTGATATATATTCATTTTGTTGTATTATGCTGGATTACTATCATATATGTTTTGATGTGATAGAACTAATGCTTTATGACTGCTAGGCCTGTTTAGGACTAAATTGAGCCAACCAGTAATAGTATTTCCGACAAATTCATATCTATAGCCAACCAAGCGTTATGAATCATCGTTGAATCGAAACTGCTTATTAATACTTGTAAAATTGTAGTTACTGTGTATGTAAACATTTTGATTATATTGTATTGCACATGTATTGTATATAGCTAGAGAAACTAGATTCATGACAGATCCTAACGTGAGGTTTAATAATGTGAATATGGCCATTGATAGGGAGTGTAGGCAGGCTGGAGCTATCAGGTTACTGACCCGAGGTTGTGTTTACACTAGACTTAATTGGTCTTGCACTAGAGTAGTGTTAATACTACTTAGGATTAAAACCAAATTAAACTCAGGAATAAAGTTGTTTCTTGCATGGGATTCGTATAACCCGTTACATCAATATAGAGACAAAATAACTGTATATTTATATCTAAAGCAAGAGCCATTGCAAATTTGCACACGTGTTGTAGTGATTATGTAGTTTGGTTTTTACACGCGAGTAGAGAGTTTGGCCTATACTGTAGGTATACTAGCACAAAACAAGGCTGGGATCCGAACTCTTGAATGACACACTTGATTTATAAGACTAGAATAATGTTTAGAATACATATCAATTGGTAACAAGGCAAAAATGAAGTTGCATGCTGGAAAAATCAAAGTTAGCATGTTTACTTACAAACAGCAGGCAATTTACCTTTTAGTAAATTTTTCCTGCTCTCTGTACACCTGTGGCTCTCTTCTCTTTGTTTCTCCTTCTCTGCCTCTCTCTGTCTTTCCTTCTTTATCTATTTCCTTGGCCCCTTCCCTCTCCCTCTCCCTTTTATTGCTCTCTTTCTCTCCCTCTTTGTCTACTCCCCTTTCTCCTTTTCCGTTATCCACTATCAGTTCTCTCTATTCCATCCTTGGATGCACATATACATGATAGAGTGAGGAAGTTATTTTCAGGTTAAATTCAGGGAACTTCGTTGTATTCCTTTTTGGGACAGGAAAGGCGAGTAAATTGTTATTGATCAGTGGCGTACCCAGAAATGGATAAACATGGAAGCAAAATATGCAGCCCTGGAAAAATGTATTAGACCAAGCTTCTGTAATAAGGGTACTATAATATCCAAAGAAATTTATAAAAATAATTTGTCTTTGTATTACATTGAATGAATACCAAATTCCAGCAATTATATACCTTGCTTTTATGATATTTTATTTCCTTCTTACTACAAAAATAACACTATCAGTAACCATTCTTGGTCTAATAATTTTTCCATGGCTGTACTCAAAGTGCACTTTGTGTTTCATAATGCAATGCAGGATTTATAATGTGTAAACTCTTTAGTTCATCTTCTCCTCTTTAGTTCAAGTAAAGACGCATAAGTTGTCATGCAGATTCATGAAATTGTATAGAAAATCAGGAATTTTCTATGCAGTTTCATGAATTTTATGGGACTGTACATGTACAAAAGAATAGACTACAACCACAACACACATATGCGTACACCCTGGCATTACATTATGAAACGCAAAGTGTATAGCTTTTTTTTAGTATCGACTGCAATAAAAACCATAATTTCATTATGAAAGCATAATCACCATAAGAAACAACCGATCAAAATGTAGGTAAGACATTTCTTCATACTTTCCCTTTTGAATGAACAAATTGCATTAAATATTTCTCGATTTATATAATTGAAAAGTGTTTTGGTTAATGTCTGCACACCATCGCATCAGTAGGGACGGGGGGGGGGGGGGGGGGGGGGTGGGGGACTCATTCCTGCAGACCGACCGCCCACCACGAGACCGACGACAAAAGAAATATATGAGAAAATAATAGAACAGAAGATAGTTTCCAAAAGATCCGCGAGACCAACAAAACAAAAAAATACATGAGGGGAGATAGAAAATGTCAGTCTCGTGGGCTGTCGGTCTCGTGAGCTGAAGCCTTGCTAGGGTTTGGGACATGATCTCCAGAAACTAAGCTATTTTGCCACCACCTCAAAACATTGTTACTACCGTTATTAAAAGGACGTTTAAGTTACAAAGGGGGCGGGGTCTGCCTAATGCTGAATACGTCATGGTTAATTATACTTTTTGTAGCGTTAGAAGAGAGTACCCATATTGTCATTTGTCAGTATCATGCCGATTACTCGCAATTGCGCCCCCGCACGTATACCTAATTCAAAGTTCCAGATAACCTGAGTTGAGTTCCTACTATATTTAGATTAGTGTGCCTTTGCGGTCATTTACCTAGGTTATTTTTTTTTTAGGGGGGAGAGAAAAGAGAAAAACAAAAAAAGAGCGCGAATCGTTGATTAAAAGTTCACAGAAAACGATCAAGTGACTAAAATAATGTCATTGCATGGTTGTTTTGACATTCAAGTAACCAATGATATTGCATGGTTGTTTTAAAAGCCATTATTAATATATTGCATTAGATTTGATTTATGCCATTTCTGAAGTAGTATAGAGGGTTTTTAAAACTGAAATGATGGGTTTTCGAATAATTTTGAGTACCTTTCAGAGCTGTTAAAGATAACTATCATTTCATCTATCATTTAGAGTAATCAGCCTCGGCCATGAAAAACACATTTAATCGACTGTTACATTTTGTATTTGTGTGAATAAAATCAATTACATAAGCAAGAGGTGCAGCTGAAATGGGCTATCTGCCGTATTTGTATCTTATAAATTATCTGTTGCACGTTACTCATTACGGAAATAGATTTTGGTAAAATTTGGCCTTATATATTTCAGACACTAAGTTTTTACTGTACCCCTTGGTAAATAAATGCTTACGCCACCACTGGAAATTGACAAATATTTATTGTTTTGTATATTATTCTTAACACGTTTTCTCTAATGAAAGACTGAACGCGAACCATTGTCATTTCTATTAAACTTGTCAGCTTTAAGAGGTATTAAGCTTTCAGATTGAGATCGAAGTAAACAATTTAATATGCTACGTGCTTGAAATCCAAAAGCAATAGACCATATGATAACTGTCGTGAATTAATATATTACGTAAGTATGAGGCGCCAAGTGTCCACCGAGTTATTCTGTACAAACTTGCCTCATTTTGTGACAAAATTCTCTCAAAACTCGTTTTGGTTACAAGATTATTGAACAGGAATTCATTTTGTAACAAAATGAATTCTAGGAGGTAATTGTGTAACAAAAAGATATTCTGTTACAAAATTAACATTACAGAATTATTTTGTCCAATTTCATTTTGTAACGAAAATCATTCTCTTACAAAATTAACGTTGCAAAATTGTCTCATTACGGTTACAAAAATCATTCCGTTACAAAACGAACATGTCCAATTATATTTTGCAACGAAAATTATTTTGTCCGTTTTCATTTTGTAACGAAAATTATTTTGTCCGTTTTCATTTTGTAACTAAAAGGATTTTGTGACAAAATTAACATGACGGAATTATTTTGTCCGTTTTCATTTTGTAACAAAAATAATTATGTTACAAAGTGAACATGAAACAATCATTTTGTTCATTTTTATTTTGTAACCAAAATAATTCTGTTACAAAATTTGTTTTGTCCATTTTCATTTTGTAACCAAAATAATTCTGTTACAAAATTTGTTTTGTCCATTTTAATTTTGTAACAAAAATCATTTTGTTCCAAAATTAACGCGACAAAATTATTTTGCCAATTTTCATTTTGTAACAGAATGAATTTTGGTACAAAATGAGAATGGACACATAACTTCGTCATCTTAATTTTCTTTGTTACAAAATTACTTTTTTCAAATTCATTTTGTTAGAAAATGAATTGCTGTTCAATAATTTTGTATTAAATACGAGTTTGAGTGAATTTTGTTAGAAAATGAGGCAATTTTGAACAAAATAAGTAGGTGAACACTTGGCGCCCCTATGATCGCCAAATGTTTACCAATTTCATTCCGTACTACAGAGTTTTTATTTTGTCAAGTTCACCAACTTGTTCTGTACCCACACAATTTCATCCCAATAAACAAAATCACGTTAAAATCACGTCATTATCAGGTAAACGACTTGGAGCAAATAACGTTCTCCAAACACTTCAAAATGCAGTAAATGTGTTAATACGTTACTTTCACTGTGTCACTTAAAACACACGTGTGAAAAGCGCTTCTTCTACGGAACTCGTATCCATACCGGATCGAGTTTTATGAATATTCATGAGCAGAAGGGTACGGTATAAAACTGCCAATTACTTTGCTGTTTCTGGACGGATTTTTACGACTTTTATCGAAAATGAAAGAAGAATAATAATTCTACCAATATCTACTTAAAACTTAGCAGTTTGATTGGAAAACTTTTAAAAATGAATAGACCATTAAGGAGGGAAAATGAACGACGTAACCTTGACGGAAAAGGGTAAAAAATTATTAGTCAGATGTCTTGCTGCAAAAAAACGTAGATTATTGGAACCGTAAAAGATTACTCTTTCAGAAATGACCAAAAACCTGATGATTTAGCTTTTATACCAGTCAGGAGTTGGGCAAGTTCAAGCATGCTATGATACAGATTATTTCCCATCCGAAATGAAATCGTGCCTAATGACGCAAGATGATTGGTCCTCTTACAAGCACGTCACACAAGGCGTCGTATGCTCGATGCGGCCGAACGAGTTTAGTGCATATGGATTTACTACTTCCATCTCCATGGTATGTCCATCGACTCGTACACATATACACACACGTAGGTACGATCTAGTACAGCCCACTTTCTTGAATTGAAAATGAACAAAATGATTTGTCATGTTCATTTTGTAACATAATTATTTTTGTTACAAAATGAGAATGGACAATACAATTCCGTTATGTTAATTTTGTCTCAAAATCTTTTTCGGTGCAAAATGAGAACGGACAAAATAATTCCGTCATGTTAATTTTGTCACAAAATCTTTTTCGTACAAAATGAGAACGGACAAAATAATTTTCGTTAGAAAATATAATTGGACATGTTCATTTTGTAACGGAATGATAATTGTGCCATGTTTTGTAACAGAATGATGTTCGTTACAAAATGAAATCGGACAAAATAATTCTGTAATGTTAATTTTGTAACAGAATATTCTTTTTTTACAAAACTACCTTTTAAAACTCAATTTGGTAAATACTGAATTGCTGTTCAATAATTTTGTAACAAAAACGAGTTTTTAGTGAATTTTGTCACAAAATGAGGCAGGTTTGGACAGAATAACTCGGTGAACACTTGGCGCCTCATACGTAAGAACATTTCTTCCCAGGACATATTTTTGAATAAATGTTCATCCGAAGGCAACTCCGGTTTTAGAATATCTTCACTGTTACCACGAGAAATTTTCTTTCGCGAATATATATGTAAAGATAAAAGTATTCTGATATATGGGGCTATACAAGTGCTGTGCATCATCATCATCATCATCTTATTAATGAATTTTTACTTATTTTTGCTTATCTTGTGTGTGAGTTTCTGAAAGAAATAGGCTATTAGTTTATACGATGCAAATGTTTTTGATATGAACACCCATTTATTGTTTTTATCGAAGGGATCCATGGTCCACAGCGGTGTGAATCGTTTTTGAAAATTCAGCTAAGCACATCTTGCGTCCAAGAAGTTGATTTTTTTAATGTATTATGGTAATAGGTGATTACGGATCTATTGACAAATATGTCCTATTTTATTCTTTTAACAGCCATGTGGAACGAACAAATCATGTGAATTGAGCATTATGACCTATTCACTGTGTTTAACCTTGAATGTTGGTTGATATGAATATGCGAGGGAGCGTGGCGAGCTTTATGATTTTTCTGCCTGGGATTCTGAGACATTGCATTCTAGACCAATGCAGGCGAGCTTATAATCTCTGCAGTTAGATTGATGAAGAAAAAAAAATGGGTGGGAAGAGGGGTAAACATTTTCCATTTTCCTAGACAACGTTCCCCCACCCCGCCCTGACTCAGACGTAAATCTGGCAATTTCGAAAGTGCTCTTAAATGTTGATGATTTTGAATTCTTTGAAGGCAATTTTAGAAACTACTTTTGCATGCTTAGTGTACAATTAAAATCTCGATTTCTGTTGCGTTATACGTACCGAGAGACGCTATTATTACATGTATTAGGGATAAGCATGACTAATGTAGGAGCGCGTATTGCTCCCCAAAGACCCTATGTTTGCTTTCCCGCCTTTCTTGCTCAGTATATTTTCATCGTAATCGGTTGTCTGCGCTCGTCAACAGCCAGTAGCGCGTAGATAATTTACGGGAGTGCTTTTGTTTCAATGAATCTATCTTCTACGGTGTCGCTATCCATTCATCTCGACCGACGTCGTAATGGGTTCATCTAATTACCATCTCGTGCTTTCCCATTACTCTAATAACCGAATCCACGGGTGTGTTTGCACAAAAGGCAGAAGTGCCTCGTCTAAATTACCAGTAAGCAACAGTGATTTTTACTTGTTAATCCAGTTTGATAGAGATATCAGTGAATTGGGTCACCGATAAATATTATATATATATATATATATATATATATATATATATATATATATATATATACAAATTATGTATAACAATGCGCCCTCCCGGCTATTACCATAATGGCTTTATGGCAACACAAGGACTTGGGACCCTTGTTGTATATATATATATATATATATATATATATATATATATATATACACTGATATAATCTAAAAGTACATTGTCCTATGATATTATCTTGTATATTCATGATATTAGAGGGTTTTTAATGGCTGATTAAAGGGCTTCGGTGTCTTTAGTAGACAATATTTCGTTTCTACAAGTCGAAAATAATGAATGATTGACATTAATAACCAAGAAAAATTCCCCGTGAAATATTCATCAATGATACATCATTATGGCACGCCTCGTCGCGTATGTTTTCTATTCGTTTTGCCAAATGAACGGTAACAAAGAATAATAGAATAATGAATGCAACATCATTTCCAACATACCGATCTCTATAATTATGATAATCATAACGTTTTTCATAACAATTTTATCTATTTATTCCTCAATATGAGGACAAGTATTAAGCGCAATATTCAATCTAAGAAGACAGCAGTTTAGTGTGAGTATGAATACGTCATCAATGACGTGTGTACATTAAGTTTTGCCACACGTAGGCCTACACAACCGATGCATATGCGACGATGGACAATAAAGCAATTAAAGTGGAATGATCCATTTTATAATGACGTGAAAAATACGTGTTTGGAGACCAAATCAGTAACATCTGAAATGTTCCCGATTAGTATACATCCACTTACGGGAGTCGATGCGGGGGGTGGGGGGGGGGGGGGGGGGGGGGGGGCGTGATGACCGTCACAGTTATGGAAGTAATGTGTATCCTAGGCAGAGTATATTTCTGATTAATGTTCCCCCTCCCAACTTCATAATGAATCGATTCTGTGTTATTTGGGGTTGGGGTTTGGGCAATCAAATCGGTAGTGTATTAAAACTCGTGGATACAGTACTCGTCAGTAGTATTTGGCCAATAGACCATTCTCGTAATTCATTCAAATTTACAATGCTTACCTCTTTGTTAAACTCCTAGTTATGAACTATTACATCCACCTGTTATAATTAGGGGACCTTTGAACGGGGAAGGGTGGGGGCACTATATCACATCCGAGTTGGCCAAACTCTTTGTACAGATGGCTCTTGGGTCTGTAAGTTAGAACCTTTTCCATTAAAGGTATAGTCTGGTGGAAAATGTTTGTCATTGTGTTCTGAAAATCAAAAGAAACACTTAGGCAATCACTTATTTAGAGCGATCTTCAATTATTTATTCTCATAAAAGCTTAAAATATATGAATACATATTGATTTATTTCATCCTTTCCCAGTATAGAAAAACAAAACAAAACGAGGACTAACCTCTATCAGACAAGAAGAGAAGCACAAAATGAATGTTTTCTCCTCTTAAATATTCAAGAAATATATGCCCCCTTTTCTGTCTTCAAACTTTGCGCATTTTTCCCTTAAGCGATCATTCTGACAACCTGTAGATTAAGGCACCTGTATAACTAACCTTAACCTCAATTCTCGCCATATTAAAAAAGTAAGTCTTAAAGGTCCACTGCAACCCAAATGCAAGTTGATTTATGTTGATGTGAACGAATGCATACAACTCATATTTTTTTATTCAAACATCTAAATATGTTTCATAGATTTTTAAATATTTTTTAAAATCAATTTCTCAAACATGCTAAGCTCCACCGTAAAAAATGCTCCAGATCTCATTTCTGCAATGACATCATCTTACAATCATTAGTGAGCTAAGGACAGACAGTGGTATGTGGCTTTGACAAAGATGACCATCTGTTATAATAGACCATACAATGCCCGCATAGTAGTTATGTCAGATATGTTGTAGCATCACCAGGAAAAGAATGGCAATAAGGAGGATTGTTTGAAAGCATGCAATTCAATTATGAGCATGTGCTGAGCTGGGGGAAGTTACATTCCACTGTCTATTGTAGAATGTTAGTATAGCTGACTGATGATTGACGGATGTCACTACAGGAGTGAGATCTGGAGCTTTTTATAGGGTGGAGCTTAGGAGGTTGGAAAAATATTTCAAAAACCTATGAAACATATCTAGATGTTTTAATAAGAGACTATTAGTTGTATGCATCCCTGCACATCAACAGCAATAAACTTATATTTGGGTTGCGTTTTGGTTGCAGGGGCCCTTTGAAGACTACTATATAGACTATAACCTACACCACAACCTTGGCTATTAAAATTGCTTCCGGAAAAAGCTGACAAAGGCAATCTCAAAACCTTGTCCGTTGACCTAGTTTCGTCTGACATAATGTATATTATACGATCGACGTTATAATCGCTTTTTTTAATGCAATTGTTTGGTGTTTGCAAATTTGTTTTCAATGCGCTAGTCACCTATTGCAAACATTTGTTGCTGAATTTGCTAGCAAATCTGAGGAATTATTTTTTAATTACTTTTCCTCTTTTCGTTTTGTTTTACAACTTATCGTGTTACATCCTGCGTCTATTTAATAGTTCTTTGTTTCTGATGCAGCCCCCTATATCGTTTGTGTTTTGATCAGACACTTTGGGTATATTCTGGCGCTCACGATTGAAGCTTTAAGTTTCCAGAAGAGAAATCTGATTAAAGTTGATTGTTTTATTTTCGTCTCAAAAATATGAACCATGGATGGGCCATAACCTCGGGGACCTTAAACTTGTTTGAGTATTAATTGGCTGCGTGTGCATCAGTTGGAGTATCAGTGGCTGGTACAGATTTTTAGAAAATTGGGGGGGGGGGGGGGGGGGCTGACCTCCTTCAATAAAATAGATTAAATTTTAAAGAAATAATTCTGGCGGGGCTGGCGGGTAGCTGGGCGTGACGTCCCGTTTGGATCCGCCACGGCTATTTCACGCCCTTCACAAAACGTAAGTTAGCCACTTGTAAAATAACTCGTTATGGTACAAAATAATGAATGACCCGTTCGCTCGCACTCAAAAAAGTGGAAGAATCAAACACCACAGTCAAAGTTGTCTATTGATTGAGTACGCCTCGGTAATGCGAAACTCCGTACTTTTGTGGTAACTGGTTTGGGGCTATTACCAAATAGTATCAAGACATATTACTGTCACCTACTTCCGTAGTACATTGTGGCAGGTCTAAATTGCGGGGGAAATACGTTCGCCATAGGTATAACACGTGAAACGATGTCTCATTTTTTCTTGATAATTCATATCTTACTCTTTAAAAAAAAAGACTCAAAAAGTGGAAGAGACTCCGCATAAATAAACGGGAATATGCATGCTTTTGGCCTTCCAGCTGCCATATGTTAACACATGAAAACAGGCATTTTAAAATGATGTTAATTCCCCTATGTTATATGAAATTATGAAAAATGTGATTTACATGAATTTAAAGCTCTGAAAAGGTATAATTAAGGCTCGATGAATCCAATAGACCCCGCATAATAAACGGGGATATGCATGCTTTTGACCCCCCAAAAGTCTCGCCTGCCATAGGTTTTACACGTGCAAACAAGGAATTTTACGATGATTATGATTCCCATAGTTTTTATTTGAAAATACAAAAAATGTGATTTACATGAAATTTAAGGTCTGAATAGGTATAATTAAGGCTCGATGAGTCCAATAGACCCCGCATAAATAAACAGGAATATGCATGCTTTTGACCAAAAAAGTCTCGGCTGCCATAGGTTTACACGCGAAAACAAGGAATATTAGGATGATTATAATTCCCTTTGTGTTTATTTGAAAATGTAAGAAATGTGATTTACATGAAATTTAACGCTCTGAAAAGTTATAATTAAGGCTCGATGAAAAAAGCGTGTACATAGGCGTGTAGTATAGATCACGTGAGATCCACATCCAATGAGATCGTGCCCTAGCAGACGACGTAGGTACGCCCGAAGGATTCCAGTTATTTCCTAACGGTTCAGAGGCAAAATTCAATGTGAAAAATTTATAAATTCATATAATTTGTGTTCTATCACCGAATTACGCCTAGCCAAATGACTGATGTTAGATCAAGCAGAATAGCTGAGCTGAATAGTCCATGAGACTACGGTCATGTCAGTCTTGCGGGATTGGCCTTTTACAAGTTTTTTCGGAGGGTAGACCGACATTGTTAGCCTCATGGGCTCCCAAACTCCGGTTTTATTTACATTTTAGGCAAGAGCCCGCGTATGCCTGTAATTTGCAGTTCAAGAGAATGTAATTCCTATTCTATAGGGGCGAATCCAGAATGTTGTAAACGAGGGGGCACAGAGACGGAAAAGTACATGTACACAATTAAGGAGGCAATGATTTTTTTTATTGTGTACTTAAGTATACCAGTTGGGTTTCAAAAAGGGGGCCGCGGCCGATTCGCCCCCAGGATTCGCCCCCGCTATTCTGTCATGGATGTGAAGAATGGGATGGCATAGTGTTGGTGGTCGATCTCATTAAATGTAGATATTGAAAAACAAAAACAATAAGAGATCATTATTTCATTATTAATTTCTATTGGAGTCATTTTTAAAAGATCGGTTTTAAGAGAGAATAAGAAAATAAGAGAGTATAAGAAAATGAAAGCCTGTGAGAGGGGGAGGGAAGGGAGAGAGAGAGAGAGAGAGAGAGAGAGAGACAAGGAGAGCTGGGGGCGGGCAAGACAGAATAGGACTGGTAATAAATGAATTATATCATCAGCTGCTATTGTTGTTTACTAGTTAATTCAATTCAAAGTACGGAGGTCGTTTTTCTTCCTTTTCATAATTATTGGTAGCCATTAGCCCCTATTAGGGCTGGTTAGGGCTTCGGAGCAAGCCCCTACACTGTTTTCTTCGCCTGCCGTTTCAAACTGCTACAACAGAGTATTACAAATAACTCACCGTCAGTTTTTCATATTGGTGGCGTATCCAGGAAAGCAGGGGGAGGGGAGGCTTACGCCTGACTAACAAAAAATAATCTGATGCCTTCTATTCTGAGATTTTGGGCAAGCAAGGGGAAAAAAGTTGTCACATTTTTCATGTTCCTTCTGTGCCGGGGGGGGGGGGGGGGGGGGGGCGCACACATTTCCTTTCATTCGATGTGTAACTAAGAAATGCCAGATTTGGTTTTGGCTGGCACGTAGTAGGGGCACATGCATTCAGGGATACACCACCAATAAAAACTACGAGAATCTTGGATACGCCACTCTTAATTAATCAGTATATTTATATAATGAATTCCTCGTACGCAATCTCATTTTAATAGAGCCTTTTCTGTTTTGACTTTTAACGAAATAAGGCCAATAAATTTACATTATAGGTCTATGATCCCTTTAATTTGCAATAATCATGATATCAAAATGAATTATTCTGACTTTGAAAAATAAAGATAGCATTTTATTATCATTATTTTTTGTTTTTCTTGGCATTCCCGTCAGATAGCGCAGTGTTTGGTCATATAGAGCTTAACATCAGAGAACATATTTGGACCACGCCCCCTCCCCCATCACATAAATAGTTCACAGCGAATAACTGTAACAAAAATATCTCTTGGCTCCCTCTCCTCCCTGGTGCAGTTAGAGTTTTGGGACATAAGTCTATATATGAAGGGACAATATCAAGAGTATGCCCTTTACGGCCTTACCAATTATAGTAAGCGATGTACAGAAAAAAAATGAAAAAAAAATAAAGAAAATACAAGATACAAACATCTTGATGAAGACTATAACCTTTACCTCTGAGCCGATCGACATGTACCACAATATATAAGCGTGCTTTATTTTGGGACTGAGCACTCTTCGTATTTAAACTCTTTGCTATTACCCACCATATGTACCACCACCAGTACATGGCGAATTCATGACCTCGATCGTATCGCGCTGATTTTTCACCGTGCTTTCATTTTTGTAGTAAACAGGGTGAGTTCATCACTCTCAAAGTGACCGAAGAGTAAATTTGACTAAGTCGCGTATATCGACAGTAATTTCTGCGAGCAAGCGAGGACCACAGTCATGTACTTCTAAATCCTTGCCTATTTGAAATGGAATTGTGTTGACGTGTTAGTGTGAGTGGGTGTTTTTATACCCATCTTTAAGAAAATGTGATACGCGTTGCTTTTAGCTTCTGTATTCGACATTGAAGATAGCTGGAGTGTCTTGAAGTTAACTTCTGTACTAAAGGCATCTGTAAATGACTTTGGATTTGGATTCCAGCGCCGTCGTCGTCGCCGAAGAGCGCAAACTTCGTCCTGTGGAGATTGTTATTGGGCGGCGCCACATATACAGAGATCCTTTGTAGGAGTTATGTCCTCCATGACTTCATCATTTGGCACTCTCCAAAATTCGGAAGAAAAAAACAAATTTTGGGGTAAGATTTTCCCGTCTTTGACTTCGGGTTATCATTGTCGTGATTAAAATTGAATGATGTGTGCATGTGAGGTTGCGGCCTTGGTGTTAGTTTAATATCATGATTTACTGGTAATGGTATAAAATGTATCACTTGTGAGAAGAAGAAAAACCAATGACACCGTCGTTTTATTGAGTCTTTTGTTGTGTGTGGTACTGCATGGTATATCACTCGACGAGTTTAGACCCATTCTGACGCATGCATCTTACTACTTCAATACAGCTTTGTTCTTGACCATGCACCCAAAAATGTGCCTGCGGATTCGATGCATAGTTCGTGTACATGTACTTGATAACACATGAACTGAATATTATTCTTCTTCTCGAGGGCCCGTTATAAAGCTTGGAATTTAAGGCATCTCTCTGTAACTGGACAAACAAGTATTATACTACCTCCTCATAAGCCACGCTGCAGTTGCTCCTTCAGGCATACTCCAGTAATGTCTTAGAATAATGGTTGGTAGGTGGTATTGTTTGGAAACCTGTGATGCTATTGTGACAAAAAGCGCCTAGCTAGGGAGAGAGAGAGAGAGAGAGAGAGGAGAGAGAGGGGGGGAGAGGGGGGGGGGGGGGGGGGGGGGGGGGGAGGGGGGAAAGAAAGAAATCCAGAAGGAAAGGAATAATTCCGTCTTCAAAAGAGTTCATATGTAATATCGGAATATCATTCTTAATGAGTGGTGTATATATATATATATATATATATATATATATATATATAGTTGTAAAGAACTGTAGATGGGAGAACGTATAGAAAAAATAATTTAAAGTAAGATAAAGTTCACTCCGAGAATAAAGACATAGTAGATATCCGTAGGTTTGCTTCCACAAGCGCTTTCGTTTAATTCTTCAGGTGGAATGATTAACCTGTTACATGCGTTTATATATCGTACAAGTAGAAGTTACAAAGATTTTACAAGTCTTTCAAATCTCCGTTGTTAAAGTTAGGAGATCTATTCAATGGACGGATAGTTTGCTGGTAGATGAAAGATAGAAGAATGAGCTGTGATAGCATGGAGGATATGGAATAATTGGCCTGGTGAGTTGGGGAAGGATTATGGCATTTGGAATCAATGGAACAGTGGATTATTGTTTGGCACAGTACGCAATAGAGTAGAGTGATTACAATAGCTTACACCTGGTATAAACTTGTTTGGATATTCTGAGATAAAAGAGTATGTAGACTTCGAAATTAAATAGTCTGACGCATTTCTTAAGTTAATATGATACAAAAAGATCCTTGGTGTAAAATGCAGTTAATGAACATGGTAAGGATTCTAATCCCTTTAGAACTGCTAACCTTTTTTTTTTTTTTTTTTTTTTGGCTTGTCAGAAATTTTTTTGACATTTGTGTGCCCCCCTTTTACAAAATCCTGGATCCACCCCTGTGAAGTGCCCCTAAATTTCATTTCAGCTACTAGAAGAAGTTTAGACATTTCATTTCACAAAACACTGTAGTGCCATTTCTTCCTCTTCTATTTACCTAGCGGCCCATGGATTTCCACATGCTTCAATAGTTTATTTTAGATTATGTATCTGTATGAAGTGGACAAATATTGACAAACGTGTTTACATATTTTGCCCTCGTCAAACAAATTTCATACTGCTAGAAAACTTCAAAGCTTATAGAATACTCAATTCTCCTGCACACACACCCTTTTTCACGATAATGTAGCAGGACTGCATACTTTTGAAAGCCCACTGTATATACCGAGACGAATAACTAGAAGTTTACTTTGTGTACTGTATACTAATCACTGTCGCCGGGGGAAGGGGGGGGGGGGGGGGGGGCTAGGCTACATCATTGTGATTTTGAATCAATATCTAAATTTATTTGCCTGTGAATAAGACACGAATGGAAAATGCTAGAAATGTGAGATACAAGCTCATGTCAAAGAAACATCCATGGTAAGAGGAAAAGATAAACATATTGCATAAATATAGAAAAACATGAAACGGAAAAAAAAGGCAACGAAAAGAAATGGAGCGACGGGAAAATGGAAATTAGTGGGTGAATTTAAATCATATACACAGATTCGTGAAAAAAACCCACTGACATACTGCTTTATATGGGGCCTCCACACATTACCTAATTCATAAAAAAATAGATTATGTAATATAAGACAATGCCAGAAGTTCTGTCCATCATTTATATATGAAGCATCTAATAATCTCAACCAAATCGGCGTGTACAGTCTATCTCGGTTGGATAATAATTATAGCATTGCGAATGTACATTTTTAAAAACGAATTCCCCATGGTGCTGTTAGCTTGATATATTATCGTAATGATTCTTCAAGCAGAAGCCCTGCCTCCGAAATCCCCCAAATGGCTGAATAATTGATGGTGACATCATCATCAGAGCTTTTACCTGCTCCCAAATAAATCACTATAATACGTGGAATGGGCAAGCTATTAGAGTCATTTCGTGGTGTCGGTGCTTTCATTTGGCCTCTGCCGCCTTGCTGGACGGCGTGTGTTTTCGGTTCGGTATTAGCGAGAAACTCGTCATCTGTAATTATTCATGAAATTATTGACTTAGACTGAAGAAAAGGACGTTCCGTTTGGAGTTCTAACATATGGTTATTTAGCTTCAACTGTTTGATTCATCCAATAGCAATGACTTTGTATAATTAAGGGAGAGTAGGGTGCAGGAAGGACCTGACCCGCCATTACAGGTATTTAGATAATATATATAGGCCAGTCATTTCAGTTTAAACAATGAATAGCATGAAATGATAGTAATCGTGTGCTTTCTTATCTTCGAATTGTTTGTAATCAGCTATATGTGAAATTCCTTTTTATTTCTGCCTTTTAAAACGCTGAAATGAATACAAGATTTCTGAAATCAGCTTGTTCTTGTCAACATTGTGTATATAATGGAATAAACCGAGTGTAATCCAGACCAGTAAATTATGTAGCTGCCAATAATTTAACATGCCGCAGTAGTATTTCAAGCGCATTCTGCTCCACGTGGGTAGGGTAAAATAAACCTTACGAAATCAAATTTCGAAACTTTATTTGAACGATTCTATTGCTTGTTATGAACGCCATGCGCATACTAAATAATTATAAATCTATAGAGGTCCTACGTAACTTACTAACCTATCTGTGTACCACTTTTTGATTATTATTTCCACTTCCTATGAAGGTCGACTGCACGTTGTAGACATGGACTCGAGACACGTAGTTTAGTTGTTCTATATTGTTCAATATTGGAGATCAACAAAAGAATGAGACGGCAGAGGACCGATATACAAATATTTGGGAAATGTCGATACCGTATTATCACTATATCACACCCTCCGGTGACGCACTGAGGCCCTGGTTTCAAGAGGGGCAACTCAGTAGCATTCATACCCATGTCATAGCCTTGTTTTATTTTATTTATTTAGTGTGTGTGTTTTGTTGTT
Organism: Heliocidaris erythrogramma; assembly: GCA_025617745.1. NCBI lineage: Eukaryota > Metazoa > Echinodermata > Echinoidea > Camarodonta > Echinometridae > Heliocidaris > Heliocidaris erythrogramma. Next base: position 23,736,532 of record CM046856.1, read on the forward strand.
GTTGTTTGTTGTTCATTCAGAAAAAAGGTTTGCGGTACAACCATGTGAGTTGGAATAACTCCACGTTCCGGTCAGAATGCTCTGGCCGTCGTCAGGAGAATGAGAAGAGCGAATAAATCAGCAGAATTTATATATGAAGTAGCAATTCACTTATTAAAACGGAATTAGTATAGAAAGAAATAAGTATAGAAACAAAACAAAAATTGTTTCTTGTTGTTTTGTTTTGTTTTTATTTTGTTTGTTTGTTGTTGTTGTTGTTGTTGTTGTTTTTTTTTTTTTTTTTGGGGGGGGGGGGGGGGGCAATGGAGCTTATTTCATTGGGTGCTTATCAACATTATATGTATTAATTAGCATTGACTTTAAAGGCAACACAGTTTCATGTTTCTTCTTGGTTTGTACTCTCATATCTTTTATGACTATCGATAAATCTATAATAATTTATACAGTGAATTACTCTTCATACTCTCTGTTCATGCAGTCGTATCCTTTCCAACAGTTTCTCATTCTCGATATGGAGACATGTCACATTTCCTCTCCCTCCTATACATTCTTCTCTCTTCCCCCCCTCCCCTCACTCCTTCTATCTGCCTCTGCCTGTCTTTCTGTCTTTCTTTCTGTCTCTCCCTGTATCTCTTTGTTTTTACTTTTGTCTCCTCTCTCTCTCTCTCTCTCTCTTTCTCACTCACACACACACACACACCCTCACACACGCGTACACTCTTTTATTCTCGGCAGGCTCACCCCCTCTCTCTCTCTTCATTCAAAATTTAAACTGATGAGTTTTGCGAGTATTCCAGTCACGTGCTAATCGCCATAGTAATGATTTTCCCACAAACAATTCCCACTAATACATATTCCATCATTACCTTTAAAGGTATATGACATGGAATGATAGCATCAGTTTTACTGAGAAAACAAATTTGCTGGAAGGCTATTGCAACCACTAATAATCATTGGAGATCGGTTGATTCCATGTACCTTGTGAGTCACATATAGACTATAACATAATAGCTGTCATCTACTACGTCACAGATCTTTAAAAAAAAACCACCCAAGCTGATTGACATTTAAGAAGTAGGTACTACATAAACTCATATTTTGAAACAGTGTTGTCATTAGCAGAACTCAAGATTACCTTAAAGCCAGGTATGATCAAAATTTATACATGCATATGATCATTGGCTGTATCAGGATTTTTAAAGTGTGTGTTGTGGGGGGGGGGGGGTGGGGGTTAGCAAGTTGAACAAAGAACAAGGAAATGTTTGGGGCAACGGATCTGAATACATTACTGGTGCCCCCCCCCCCCCCCTGGTGCCGTCACTGAAAAGAGATACAAGACAGATGTCTCATTTCTGTTTACATATTGAAATTACATAGAGTGACCACACTACATCACTTTTTGATTAGTGTTTCGTTATGTTATAATCATCCATACTCTGTATAATAGTCTGGAGCAAAACTTTTAACGTGTTAACTAGATACCCGCATAGATAAACAGACCACCATTTGACCCCTTTTCATTGTTCTTTATTTTTAGCAAAGAGAAAAAAATAATTTAGTTGTGTTGGATAGAAATATACCCGCATAAAATGCATTTCTCGTCATGAATCATATAGCTTTACCCGAGGAACAACAATGAGATAGTATAGGTTAAACCGGGACTTTAGAAAAGGATTCATGTTCTATCTATCTTGAGGCGTGATTTCCGCTTCCAGATTAAATTTAACACTTTAATCCGGCCAAGAAGAAGATAAACTTTGCAACGAGATGGTCATTGGGGATTGAAAAATAGAATCAGAAAAGACAAAAAGTGTAAAATAATTCGAAAGATATAGCCCTATACAAACGTATTTTACTTTTTAAGAATGAGAATTATTTTCCTGGTATTATGATAATAGACATAATTGAGAGGATGCACCTTGCGTCTTTGTATGTTGTACTGCGTAGGCATGCATAATCTCACCCTAAATCATTATACATGTGTATGTTCCATCATTTACATGCATGGTCGCGGGTCAAGACCTGAGAAGGAGCCGTTGTCATATTGGTGTAGTAAACTTGAACGCGTGAGTTTCGTATGTCGATTTTTAGTGCACAATTGGTTCTCTTCATAATATTGGTTTGTTCGAAATGTTGAATAACAGAATTACCAAAAAGTATATAATTGTGCTGTACAAGAAGAAAAGAGGATATATCCCTCACTCTCCACAAACAAAACATTATGGTTTGATGATTGTGTTATAATCTTATACATTAAATTGGGTTTGAGGAATATGAATTTAAAATATGATATTTTTGTTTGCTTGAAGGAGCCAAAATGTATAGACATTTAAATACCAACTTTTCATGTGTGTGGATATATAAGCCTACATCTGAACTCATCCCCTTACTTAATGAAGCATCTGTATTAAATGCTGTTCTCGATTAACGATTTTCCACATTCTGGTCGTCTATTAATCTAGTGAGATAATGTAACTATAGTCTTTCTCATTTGCTCGAAACAGGAATTCAGTGAAATATAGGTTGTTAATAAGTGAGATGACAATTCGCATGAGAGAGAGAGAGAGAGAGGGAGGGGGGGGGGGGGGGGGAGGAGGCGATTATAGATTGTTTAGAATGATTAAACTTCTTTTCTCTCTTTTATGCCGCATTGCATTTTGCCCTGGACAGGTACTTGTGATTTGTACACGACTACGACTGCTATCCGATTTTGGAAATAATTCGCAATATTATTAAATATTGACCTTTTAACAAATAATATCTACTTGATTCAGGTTCTGAACAATTACATATGAAATATAGGATTTAGTGCGCTGTTTCAAATCGTAGACAATCGTAGGACTGCTCTGACGTCACTACGACTCGGAGCCGATTTGGCCTTTCTGGCCTTTCCTCCGGAAGCTCGCAATATGTCGTATTTTCGATTTTACAATCTACATGACTATTCAGAACCTCACTAAAAAGATTGTGTTTAATTGTTTATATCAAATGCTATTATATTTCTTCTAAAATCGGATCGCAGACCGATCGTATAGTGCGCGGTGGAATTTATGCATAGTGTAGGACATTGATTTATAGAACTCATTCCCGCGCTAAAACGTGAACGTGTAGAGAGGAATACATAATAGAATGTCCTGATTTGGGAAGAGCTGAAAGAAAAATAGAGAAGTGTTCTGCTGATTGCATGTCGTACCAGCCTTGAATAACAAATTCATTGCGTGCGGAATGAACTTGTTTCTTGTTAATGTCGTCAAACTATGCTTCTTCTAAGAATTAGAAGATTAATTCGTCATTATTACGATGTTGACATGTCTAGACCAGCTTGCAAAAGCTAGATGATATGTTGGTTATGTTTGTGAACTTCTTGACCCTGAGAACGTCGCTTGTTATGTGAATTGTGGAATAATTTAGTACGACATCTTTCACGGTTATATTCATGTCATAAATGATGTCTCAAATCGCTAATTCGTCATAACTTTTGTAAGTATGAATTACGATTAGAAATGTAAAATATCCTTATAATGGTCATTGATGGCTCCAGGGTCTTAGAACTTTACAGTGGGCATTTCCGATATGACCCGAATACATGTTGAATAGACAGACTATTCAGATTTCATGCCTTCTTTCCGGACAAATGTTGTTCTTGACAGATCCAAGACATATCCAGGACATTTTCCGAGGCTTGTCCGACCAAGCAGCAGCTGTTGATGATCAATCAAGGATAAAAGAAAAGAGCACGCAAATGTATTTTGCAATCTCATAGTGTATAGTCTTGATAAATTCTGTATATCGTGTTGGGGAATTTGATAGCTTATATTTCAGTACCATTCTTTTGGGCCCCTTCTTCCTCTTTCCGGCCCCCTTCTTCCTCTTTCCGAAACGTTGTATAGAGTTAATTGTGTTATCCCCAAGGAAGCTATAATGACCCAAACCATCTACGATAGTAATAATAACTCCTGAAGAAATTTGTTAGAACAGGATAAAATTATTAACTTCATTGTGAGTTTATTATCAACACTCATATCCTCGAAATGAAGTACATGTATATGTACTTTTCTTATAATTTTAGGAAATTTAATTTATTTCAGTAGTGAATGTGAAACGAAATATACTTTTTACTACCATGTTTCTACCATGTTTCACTTTCTTTTTCCCCGGCACAGGTGTAGTAATGTGAAAACGACATGCCAAGAAAGAAAATTTACAAACGAGTTTCCTTTGCGACCCCTGACGGGAGTATGGACTCTGAAATGACGTCATCTGCGACTGACCTATCAGAAGCGAGCTCGAAGACTTCTAGCCAACCTCTTTCGAGATCCGGGTCACATGAAGAAATGCTTTCAAACAAAAGAAGCCCGGAGAGGAACGATCACGGGATTGAAAATCTGGACAATGCAAAGACATTCCATGATTTCATATTGCTAAGCAAAGATGAAATCAAAGGACGCTTTGAGGAGGATGGCCACGGCTATGATGACAGTGACGATGAAGACTACGAGGAGGAGCATTTGGATGATGACAGTTGTGGCAAATATAAGATAACGAAATCGGATATAATTACGTTCGTCTGTCTCGCTGTGTCGACCTTTATAAGCTGGCTGGCGTTTTCGATCATGGCGCCATTTTTCCCAAACGAAGTGAGTTGGGTGAAGCATCGAACGTTCTATATGCCCTTGAGTTATACCAAACAATTTAAAGGTCAATTTAGTGGGTGTCACAAAATTTAACCTTAAACCAAAGAATTAAAGTGATCCCAAATGGTAATGAACGATTGGCTCGTTCTTACGGCGCACTTTATCACTTCGGTCACGTGCATTTAGCTTAAAGGGAGTGGCAAGTCGTAATCCATGGGCCTGACCAGTTGGCCTGACTCGGGGAAATTCGGATACAATCAGGTCCAATCGTGCGCTACCGAAGGAATGTTATTGCCGAATTCCTCGCGTGATCGTTAACTCGAATCCCTACATACGTAACCGACCAATGAGATTCAAATACTGGAATAAAGAACGTGCCATCTTGTTTACTCAAATTTGGGTCAATGTGCAAACTTTTATTAGCTGCGCGCGATAAATTGAAGTCGCTTTGAACTTTGATCCAGAGAAAGGAGCAGCCAACTGTAAAACCGCCCATAGATTGCGACTTGTCGCTGCCTTTAAAGGGTACCAATCACTAAGAAATATTTTGCTATGTATGCTAGAGGTTCCATGTCATTATACTATGTTCAAAATATGGGCTTCAAACATTACTTTTATAAAGAGATATTGCAAGTTTAATTACACTCTAATTACACGCATTAAAAGCGACTCGTGAGTAGACTACTCGACGCACCCGCACATGCTCGCCAAGATCAGGGCTCCCGTGGAACCCATCTCGGAGTTCGGTTCCGCGCGAACACCCTCATGTTATCCTATATTTCCTTCATATTCCTAAACTGTTGACCTATAGAATGCCAGATAGAGCTCTTTGAGGTTAATTTTATACTTTCTAGCGGTATACAAATTATTTTTTCAGGTGGTTGGTCCACTTTAATGGTTAACTTGTATCACTTTGCCCATGTTGATTACGGAGTTGAAATTTAAAACACAAATTTTACTTTTCAGTTTTTGAGGGCAGTTTGCTTTGAGAATCACTTTTGATTATAGCTCTAACTCTCTTTAGTTATAACGAATTTGTGATTAGTGCTTTGATTTCATGAAAGATTTGTTTCGTTTTGCCTTACCGTCCTATGCCAACAACGTCCTATGGCTGTCGACGGTTTAATTAAATTTCATGAAACGGTAACTAGCAATCACTTTCTTCGAGTTGAAAAGGACCAGTCTAAGAATGTTGATTTATTTTATTCTTATCAAGTTATTGAATCTTTTTAATACAACTTCTCTATTTTTCTTCAGGCTCATCGTCGAGGACTGAAGGATATCGAAATTGGGATCATCTTCAGCTTACAAGCTCTTACGTCTACCATTACATCCCCACTTATTGGAAAATTTGTAAGTTTGAAGCAGAAATCACATTTAAGCAAAATTGGTGCGGGATGGGCAATGATCTATCGGATCACCTTCTGTTCAAAAGAGACTGATTTAAAATTTTCCCTGAACCAAATGAAATTCTGGGCTCTACATCTTTCGGGTCTGTGAACACCTGGGCCCCGTTTCTTTAAATTTGTTATCAATAACAACTGCCCCATTTTTATGACAAATGTGCTCTCAGCCAATCAGATTCAAAGATTTCCGTAGCTTATAACAATTATTGAAACTTGTTATTGATAACAAGCCTCAAACGGGGCCGAGACCCCTTCAAAAAGTTTGGGGGTCCCGTGTGAATTTTGGGGGTCCCGTGTGAATTTTGGGGATCCGTGTGTATACCGGAAACTGCAGCGCGAATGCAAGTGTTGTTTTTATGCCTCCGCCCACCGAAGGTGGGTGCCGGAGGCATTATGTTTTCGGGTTGTCCGTCCGTCCGTGCGTCCGTCCGTCCCACTCCTCGTTACCGCGATATCTGAAGAATCATTTGAGGTAGGAACCTCAAACTTGGTACTAGTATGTATCCCCATACGAAGATGAACTGATTAGATTTTGGGGTAAGTAGGTCAAAGGTCAGAGGTCACAGGTCAATTTACCTGAAATTACATAAAAATTCTTGGTTTTTAGCACCGTTACCACGATATCTCAAGAACTGTTTGAGGTAAGAACGTCAAACTTGGTACTAGTATGTATCCCCATAGAAAGAGGAACTGATTAGATTTTGGGGTAGGTAGGTCAAAGTTCAGAGGTCACAGAGGTCAATTTACATGAAATGACATGAAATTCTTGGTTTTTAGCACCGTTACCGCGATATCTCAAGAACTGTTTGAGGTGACAACTTCAAACTTGGTACCAGTATGTATCCCCATATAGAAAGAGGAACTGATTATATTTTGGGGTAGGTAGGTCAAAGGTCAGGTCACAGAGGTCAATTTACATAAAATTACATGGAATTACTGCGGTAACGGTGCTAAAAACCAGTATCTCAAGAACTATCTGAGGTGAGAACTTCAAACTTGGTACCAGTATGTATCCCCATAGAAAGATGAACTGATTAGATTTTGGGGTAAGGAGGTCAAAGGTCAGAGGTCACAGAGGTCAATTTACATGAAATTACATGAAATTCTTGGTTTTTAGCACCGTTACCGCGATATCTCAAGAACTGTTTGAGGTGACAACTTCAAACTTTGTACCAGTATGTATCCCCATAGAAAGAGGAACTGAAAAGATTTGTCATTTTGTTGGACCAATCCTTTTTAGAGTGTACATGTATGCCATACATTTCCAATCTGGTGATGGCGGAGGCATAAATTCCGACCGCGCGCGGTCGAATATTCATCTAGTTTTCATCATACAAATGAAAATATTCTGCACATGTTGTTCTCCATCTTCTGAAACCATAGCTACCCATGATTGGCGCGAAAGTGACACTGGTGACAGGTCTTTTCTTAGAAGCTACTGGGAATGTACTTTTTGGGTAAGTAACGACCATCATCCGTAATGTTAGTAGTACCTTAATTCTGTTCCCAAAATGTTATAATGCTACTGATCATTTGTACATGTTAATGGAATTTATGTATAAATCAGGATTAACCTTATGTTTGCTTTACCACTACCTAATACAATTAGTGTCCATATTTACATTCAACCTGCATGATGAACGGTAACTGAAATGTACAATCGGACAGCTATGGAGCTACCTTAAAGGGTACCTGTACTAATCATCCAAAACATATAAATTTTCTTCTATACGTTAGGGCTTCTATATCGCCGTACAATATTCAACGTATGACCTTCAAATGTGAATTCTATAAAGAGATAAATCAAGGTTAAATACTCTCATGATGAACCTGACGGCGACTTGCTAGTAGAAAATAGGGCCCGCGCGGAACAGAAGTCGGATTTGGTTCCGTGCAATGTGTTTTTATGTTATCCTTTATTTTCTTCATACTCCTTAAATGTTAACACATAGAAGAGCAGTTAAAGTGTTTTGAGGTTAACGTTAGAAATTCTAGTTGTATACAAAATTATTTTGTAGGTGATTGTTGCACTTTAACTTGATAGATGCACCACCCTGAGAAGGGTGACATACTATTTTGGGCGCCACTTGGTCTTCTTCCAAATTTGTGTTCAAAAGTCTGAATAAAAGTGTGGGGGAGGATGGGATGGTGCTCCATTTCTCCCATAATCGATAGCCCTGATCCCATAAAATTCATCACGAGAGGGGGCATCTTGCATGAAATCCTACCCCTTTGAAGAAGTTGAGCTTAAAATATCAAACGTAAGTCCTTGATTGTTTATTATCAAGTCAGGATGCGCTAGATAGTTGGTAATAGCAGTAGTGAGTGAGTGCAGTAGTGAGACGAGAAAGTTGATTTAAAGGCCACAATATAATTGTGTACATTGCAAATAATGTATTAATTCATTTTCAGTTTTATTTATTCAGTAGTAAAAAGATAATATCCCAGAGGGTCCTGAGGAAAAATCAATACAAACGACAGTATATGATCCATTATTACCACAAAAGATTATGAATGTATATAGTGCTAGAAATAATACTCCGATCAGAGTCATGAGTTTCAAATTTTCGACCTTTTATTTCAGATCATATTCAGGAACTGAAACATAAGTGAGCATGAACTGTGTATATATAGTCTGAAAGTTTGACATTAAATGCACTCAATCAGATAAACTACAAACAGAAAAGGAATGAGATTAAAAGTTACAAAGGAGAGTGATTTAGAAGTATACCAATCAAATGGATGCAGAAAAATAAAAGTGTAAAAGCATCATTGACAGAAAATAAAGGAAATAAAGAACTGATTAAATTTTAAAGTACATTCAAATCTGCATAAAACAATCATCATACAACAATCATCAGTGATAAGCAATTGTGAAAAAACACTTGTTAATAATGTGAATAAACCAGTGGTAACAAAAGAACGCAAGTACATATCATTATATTCTATAAAGAGTGTGTACTGGGCACTGTATGTGCAGTGTACATAATAATAAATGAAGATATTATAATACTCCGTAGTTTAGAAGTTATTTGGAAGCTTTGGATTCCAGTGTTGAGTGATGAGTGGTTTTTCCTGCTAGCAAAAGAAGGATATTCCATTGTGGTTTGTGTAATACATTCGTAATCATTAACAGTAATCCAGGAACAGAGCAATGAGTGTCCTCATTTAAGAAACAGTTTAGTAATTCAAATAATGACTTGTGGTATTGAAAACCATCACATGTAGTTATGTGATTGAAAATTTCACTGCTAGAATTTGTTGCATGTTCTTGCAACCTAGTTAGCAATGGTCGTTCTGTTTTGCCTATGTATGAGTTAGAACAACCAGGGCAACGAAATTAATTTACAACAAAACTACGTAGTTCTTTTAGGAATGAAGTCTTTCTCAGAGGTATACATTGATACTTTACAAGTGTTATATAAGACGATGAAACGAACTGGTGCATTAAATAATTGGTTAATTTTCCTTAAAGATCGTTTGACTACTTGTTCACCATGTTTACCAGTATATGGTAATCTGACGAATATTTTGGGGACATCTTTATCAATCACTCTAGGTCTCGTGGATTTTGCCATTTACAAATGTTTTATTCAGTTTAGACAAAATTTTCTGTGCAGTAAGTGAAGACACTGACGTACTGGGTGGGGGGGGGGGGGGGGGGGGCTTGGAGTACTGCAGCCCCCCCCCCCCCGAACAAAAAAGTTCTAGGCCAAAAAAAAACCCAAAAGAGGAAAAAATCAAATTACCTTCCAGATCTATATATGACAAAATGACATTTTCATTTTAAAAAGGTTGATTTCTTTTGCGCGGTCGCTTTGCTCGCGCGCAAGTATTTAGAAATTGGGCCCCGTATGCCTATGTTTAGCCCTCTCAAAATGTTTGGCTCATTACGCCACTGAGTGAAGAATATCCATTCCAGAGAAGAAACGTATTGATGCATTCATATTCTCAAGTTAGTCTACATTGGTCACTGCACAGGCGTTGTGCTCTACTCACAAGGGAACGAACCCAAGCTGTTTTGCGATTCCAATGTTCAAAACTTTAAAAATGCACATACTGTCCAGTACCAGCAGATTGTGATTAGTATCAGTAGGTTTACGGTATAGTAGCATTATTATCGTGAATCTGTAGATCGAGGAAGTGAACATCATTATCATCGATGAATTCTTCATGAGTGAGGGGTGGAAAGAATTGTTTGTTTTTCACAATTTGAATATGTTCAGGTTTAATCAGAACTAAAGTGGCATCTCTATATACGTATATGCTATAGCATGCGTGAAATCATTTAAAAGTGGGGGTAGTTACTATTTTCTCAAATTCTGTTAAAATAATATCTGCTAATACTGGACTTAATGGTGAACCCATAGCCAAACCATTACTCTGTTGGTAAAGTTTGCCATTTCATAGAAAGGGGGTTTTGGTGCAACAATCAGAAATTAGTTTCTTCAAAGTGCGTTTTTGGATAGTGATCGTAATTAGGTTCTGAATATGATTATATTATATCTAAGATCACGTCAATGGTATGTTTAACGGTACATTAGTAACGATTCAACAGCAAAATAAATAAATCTATAACCTCGTTCAAACAATTCGGGTGATAACTAATGTATAAAAATCTGCTGTAGCATGAAACAAATCTTGCAATTTGTAACAATTTTCTGTTAGTGGTTTTTAAAGGGCGCACAAATAATTAAAAAAAAAACCGACAAAAAAGACAATGACAATACAATAATTACTTGCAATAATCAGATACATTGTTGCCGATATCATTGTGAAACTTTGATTATAGCACATGTCCATTGTAGCCTGTGTTCATTAGAAATCTTTTGAAGTTCTTCTGGATAACCAAGGTTGTACACGTGACGCAAATAGAGAAAGGAGCTTTTATTTTTTTTCTTTTCCAGGTATTGTGTCAAACTCCACTCTACGACTGCCTTCATTGCTTTTGCTTACGTCACTCGCATTATGGTTGGGCTGGGCGTCGGGACATCAGTCACAGCCACCATGACAATAAATGCAAACACATTCCCCAATCACATTGCTCGGACTGTGGTGAGTTGTTACCCCTTCTACCCCTCTTCCCATCTCATGCACTGATGAAGCCTCTTGCCCTGATGAAGCCTCTTGCCCGAATATCAACTTTTCCCGTTTCTAAATATTGGGAGTGTCCGGAGCGAGCGAAGTGAAAAGAAAATAATTGACAGTCTATTTCAGTAAAAATGTAATTACATCATCAAAATGTATATGATAAAATATAAGAATTACAGATGGACCACCTCGCTATCCGAATATGAGGTGACCGTTGCCTGAATATTTTGTTTCACTCTTTCAGTCCCTCTACCACTCCCTTCACAACTCTTTCCCCTTGTTTACTACTTCTCTCTCTCTCTCTCTCGCTTTCTTTCTTTCTCTCTCTCTTTCTCTTTCTCTCTCTCTCTTTCTCTCTCTCTTTCTCTCTCTCTTTCTCTCTCTCTTTCTCTTTCTCTCTCTCTCTCTCTCTCTCTGTTCCCCCCTTTCTCCCCCCTCTCTCTCTCTTTCATCCTGTATCTCCGATTTAAGTTCACCCTCTTCTAAAGTCACGAGTTTATTCTCCATATTTTGCTCCATCTACAGGGTTTGCTTGAAACGACGGCTGGTCTTGGACTCTTATTGGGTCCTCTCTTTGGTGGACTCCTGTACCAGGTAGAGCCCCTCTCTGCTCCTTTTCATTTTTTCCCCCCATGTTATTCTAAGGCAGTTTCGTCGCTGCGAGTGTACGGGGGTCTTTGTATCCATTGAATTGTGCAACAAACAAACACACACACACACACACATACACACACAAGAAAAGAACGGGGAGTAGGATGGGGAAGAAAATATGACCCCCCCACGAATTTTTCAAGGTGATTAAATGAGGGATTAAAAAACACACAATCCACTTAAGGCTTTATATTACAACAACTATACCCCCCCCCCCCCCCTCAACCCATTAATCTATATACAACCAACTTCTGGTGGATCATATTTCATTCATCGATCAAACCTATAACCTGAAGGTCATTGCTACGCTTTCCTATTTTTGGAAATCAATAAGAAAATGCAAATATATCCTGATTTGATAATAAGTGTCTTCATTTGATGGATTACGGGTAGTCCGTATGACCGTATGACCGTATGGCATGCTTAATGCATGATGTTACTTAAAGTGCTGCCAGAGGCGCCAAGTCTCAGCCTAGTCAGGATGGGGCTGGGGTAAACAAAGTGATCGGAAACCCACGGTACATCTAATACCTCGCCCAAGTTGAATGTACTGTATATAAAACCTACCATTGTATAATCATCTCTGGTACGTTTATATCATCACATGTATTGTGTTCTTGATGAATCATGTGGCAGTATCTACATTTCTGTTACCTCTCGCTATGAATTGAAACGATGAATTTACGGAAATATGATTTTTTTTTAGTTCACCTGAGCCTAAGGCTCGAGTGAGCTATTGCGATGGAAATTTGTCCGTCGTCCGTCGTCCGTCGACTTTTTACATTTTCATCTTCTTCTCCAAAACCCATGATCGGAATTCAACCAAATTTGGTAGGAATCATCCTTAGGGGTAGGGGACCCAAAGTTGCTAAAATGGTACATGTGGCCCCCAGGGGGGCCCAGGGGGAAGGCCCCCGGAGGAAGGCCCCCAATTGTAAAAGCTATGTAAATTTCAAACATCTTCTTCTCCAGAACCAGGCATAGCTCAGACTTGGTATTGTGGATGGAGATACCTCTATAGATGAAAAATGAATGTTGTTCATGAAATTTCTCTGAGTGGCCCTATAGGGGTCCTGTGGGGGTAACATACTGGAGGGGGGGGGGGGAGGGCGCTGCCAGGCAAAATGTACATTCTGATCATCTTCTCCAAAATACATGATCGGAATTTAACCAAACCTGGTAGGAATCATCCTTAGGGGTAGGGGTACCAAAGTTGCTAAAATGGTACATGTGGCCCCCAGGGGGGCCCAGGGGGAAGGCCCCCAATTGTAAAAGCTATGTAAATTTCAAACGTCTTCTTCTCCAGAACCAGGCATAGCTCAGACTTGGTATTGTGTATGGAGATACCTCTATAGATGAAGAATGAATGTTGTTCATGAAATTTACTGCAATAAATCATATATACCTACCTATTATGCCTGTAGTCTTGACTACGGGACCCCTTCGAGAATTATCACACATGTGTCACAATATTGTGCGCACCCCCCGTAATCCTATTGTCCCCTTCGCCACTCACGCGCGTCAATACGCTACGGCCATCTTCCTCTTTCTTGCTCGCCCCCGACGAGATAGGACGTATAGTCACAGCGCTCCTGAAATCAGGTCGTATAGTATCTTTTAGGTGCGCTTTTTCGCATAGTTAAAGCACTTTTAGGTATCTATATTCGTTTAGATTATAGTACTTTGTGTTTTAGTAGTCACTCTTGCCGATTGCAAGGGATTTTTTGATTCCCTTTCTTGGCATTTATTTTTCTCTTTCACGGTCAGCCCCACGTAGATATTTCTGTGTTTGCGGGTGTTTCCGTTTGTCACCGAGCCTTTGGGTTCGGTGTTTGTTCTTACGGTTTTTAGGCTGTGAAAATTTCTTTAGTGCGTATCTCCCAAATAAACTTTAGTTTTATTTACTGCATTCAGTTGAAGTATTTCTTATTTTGAAAAGTATACTTTATTGTCTGTTTTATTGCAGTGGTATGAATTCGGAAGAAGAAGCAGCTGGGTCAAGGAGACCTGCTTCTTCCGAAGAGTTGTCTAGCAAGACGACTCGGCCTTCCAGAACTCCCCCGAGTACAGCGGTACGCGGGGGAGGGAGGAGGGCTAAAGGTAAGTTGCCTAGTGGTGTTCCCTTGCAGAGTTTGCCAGTTTCGGAGCTTGCGGCTTCGGGACGGGTGGCGTTAACTGAATCGGGATTGTCAACTCCGAAGCCTGTGGTTTCGGGGTGGGTGGCGTCAGATTCTAGTGGTTTGGATATCTCGAATCCAATCCCCCGGTCGCTGAGACCAGAGGGGGGGGGGGGGGGGGGCTGTTGTTTCCCGTACGGTAGCGTTCACTCGCTCTGATCCGTTAGGGGAGACGCGCCCCACTACTGCAGGGCAACCCACGGGCTTAGTCCATGTTGGTCTGGGTTCTCAAACCCTAGCCCCCGGCAAACGCCATATGGGGGAACGAGTACTTTCTGGGCTGTCTCAGTTGCCAGCTGATGGGAATGCTCGAGCTAACAATTATGGACGCTCTTCGGAGCAACAGGTGTTTTCACCTGAGTGCGTGACTACTAGTGCTCCCCTATTGCTGCTTTCGAGCGGTCCAATAGTGGGTTCACATGCCTTTAGTAGTCATCGGGCACATACCGAGTCATCTCGGTCTGCCCACGCACTGGGAGCTTTTAGCTCCCAACCCATGGCTATGGCATCTTCTTGCCTAGCCAATATGGGTGATTTGGGCGATTCTCTAGGCTTACGCCATGAGCGCTCCAATCCCTTTATGGGAAGTGAACGTCCCTCCGCGGAGGGATCGGTTCGTGTTTCCGAAGAGGCTTCGGGGATCCGAACGAATCCGATTAAGCGTTCTAAGAAAAGGGTTTCGGCTACGACTCTTGTCGAGCCAGCCAAGAAAAAGGCCAAGAAGAAGGCAAAAAGCGGCAAGGCTTTGCCGGCCTCTTGCCCGTCTGGCCTGGCTAACCCGGCTAGCTCCTCTCAAGCTGCGGGCTTTTGCTCAGAATCAGGGTTGGTCCTTTGTACCGGCTTCTTCAACCCTGACTTCTGTCCCTATTCAGGGATCTCGCTTTGAGTCTAATCAGCCTTTTGTGATTGATTCCTCTTTGTCTGAGACTGATTCGCATGTGCCTCCTATTCCCGCGGCCCTCGGGGCTCCGCCGGGCGAGGAGACTTTTGGTGAATCATGCGGGGACCTGCCTGCGGAGGCCTTTGTTAGCGTTCCTTTGTCTCATTCCACTCGGGTGGAACCAGATTTGGATGCGTCCTCTCAAGCTTCGGTTCCCGAATCGCTTGGGCAGGCGGAGTCTCAATCGCTCAATCTCTGTGGAGTGGAAGCGATTGCTTTGTTGTCCAAATATCTCCCTGAAGTTCAGTCAACCCGCGCGCAGGGTTCGACTTCGCGTTGGAATTTCAAGCAGCAGGTCTCCTCTGAGGGTATTGCTCTTGAGGAGGTTTTCAAGCTGGAGTATGACCGCATTGAGGCCGCGCTGTTGCTTAAGCGATCTAATGCGGTCAGGGGTAAGGCCTTTGCCTTTTGTTCTCAGGACCAAGACAGCTTTTTCAAGGCTAAGATTCTTTCTCCTGAGATTTTAGAGGTTGGTCGTCGCTTGCGGGCGACTAATCCGCTTACCTCCGCTGCGTTCAGGGCGGAGGATAAGATTTGGTTTAATATTGAAAACCACATTAGGTCAGGGATGCGTTTGGCGGCTTTTCAAGGGCTTCTCTCCGACCTTAGGTCCAGGGCGGAGGAGTTGAATGTTACCGATGGTGACAAGCTGATTATTGACGACTTGCTGCATACTCTTTTTTTGTCTGCAGTGGTCGCAGCTTTCCACCGCAGCTGCTTCGGCTACGTTCCGTCGCAGGACCTCGGCTCTCTCAGCACTGGGTGTTAGAGAGTCGGGCATTGCTCAACTTCTCCGAGATGTTCCGTCTCGGGGTCCTTCGCTTTTTGGTGGTAAATTCGCTACGGTGTTTCAAAGAGAGATCGATGCGCGAAAGCAGATCTCGGATATGACTAAGCAGTTTCACACTGGCTCTAAGCCAACGCGGGCCCCTGTTCGGCGTAGACCTGCTGGTCCCGTTTCGGGTCAACGCAGTCGCGTGTCTAGGGTCCCGCCTCCTGAGCCTCAGCCAGCTCCGTCTCGTGGGAGAGGGAGTCGTGGCAGGGGCTTTTCGAGAGGTTCTCGTGGTAAGGCGATGGCTTCGCAGAAGGCCAAGCCTGGATTTTGATGTTTTTCCCCGAGCGCTTGTTCGACCGAATGTGGTAGGTGGCCGACTTCATGCGTTTCTCCCCGCTTGGGAGGCCATCTCCGGGGACGTGTTTGTTCTCTCCGTCGTGCGAGACGGATTCTTCATAGATCTTTGCGCCTCGCTCCCCGGAGGGGCTATAAGAATTCGGTCACCTCCCATGTCTGCCCTGTCTCGGTCTCATGCTTCAAAGGAGATCGAGTCTCTTTTGGAAAAGAGGGCTATAGAAAGGGTAAGAGACAGGCCGTCTCTTTCCCTTTCTCCAATTTTCGTTATTCCCAAGCGCTCGGGAAAACTTCGTTTGATACTGAACCTGAAAAGAATAAACAAATTCATTCCTGAGGTTCATTTTCGGATGGAGACTCTTGCCTCCATTCTTCCGTTGATCAAAAGGGAAGACTACGCGGTCTCGATAGATCTCAAGGACGCGTACTTTCACATTCCCATTCATCGCGCATCTCGCGATCTTCTGGGGTTCTCCTTCCTCTCGGAGACTTATCGTTTTCGTGCTCTTCCCTTCGGGCTGCGCCCGGCCCCTCGGGTTTTTACTCAAGTTGTAGCGGTGCTAGCGGCCTCTCTGAGGCGTCGCGGCCTGCGGTTGTTTTGTTACCTAGACGATTGGCTTCTCCTTGCGGAGTCGCGCGATCGCTTGGTGGACGAGACTCGTTTGCTCGTCTCTCTTACTCAAGACTTAGGTTTCCTAATAAATTGGGAGAAGTCGGAGTTAGTTCCCACTCGCAGCCCAGTTTTTCTGGGGGCGGTGTTAGACATAAGGAATCAGTTGGCTCGGCCCAGTCGAGTCAGGATTCTCACCATTGTCTCTGCGGCTCGCAAGCTCTTGCTGGCCAGAAGAGTCTCGGCCAGACAGTGGCTTCAGTTTCTAGGTTATCTAGCCAGTCTAGTCGATGTCCTAGAGGACTGCCGGCTCCTCATGAGACCCTTTCAGAGACATCTCCTCAGGTTCTTCAAGCCGGGAAGAGACTCTCTTTCGGTCTGGGTTCCAGTACCAGTAGGGATCAAGTCTCTTCTCTCTTGTTGGACGAGCGAGGTGTTTCTCGCGCGAGGCAGGTCCTTCTCTGCCCCTCTTCCGTCGATATCGGTTTCGACGGACGCCTCTCGGTTGGGGTGGGGAGGACACTGCAACGGCAGCACGGTTGCGGGGGATTGGTCTCATCTGGGGACTCTTCCTCATATCAATGTCCTGGAGTTTATGGCAGTTCTGTTGACCTTGCTCCATTTCAGAAGTCGACTTCTCAGTCGTTCGGTTCTGATTCTCACGGACAATGTTACTGTGGCAGCATATATCAATCGGCAGGGAGGCACTCGTTCGGTTGCCCTGAATGCCCTAGCAGCTCAGCTGTGGAGGTGGTGTCGTCGCATGGCAATCACACCCGTGGCCTCTTTCATCCCCGGTCGGGAAAACCTCATTGCGGATTTTCTGTCCCGGGGCAGGTATCTTCCATCGGAATGGATGCTCCATCCGGAGGTATTTTGCCGCATTCGCAGTTGCCTAGGTCCACTGGAAGTGGATCTATTTGCGTCGGTGCTAAATCACCAGCTGCCGAAGTATTGCTCCCGTGTTCGCGATCAGGGAGCATGGGCTCTCGATGCTTTCTCCCTCAGCTGGGAGAACCTTCAGGGATTCGCCTTTCCTCCCTTCCAACTGATTCCGCGTGTCTTGCGGAAAATCAGGGAAGATCGGGCGAGGGTGCTTGTAATAGCTCCCTTTTGGCCCAGGAGGAATTGGTTTCCGGAACTTATGAGCCTTCTAAGGGCTCAACCGTTAGTTCTCCCGTTAAGAGCGGATCTGGTGTTACAGCCCCTATCGGGGATTCTTCACCACAATCCGGAGTCTCTTCATTTGACTGCTTGGCCCCTGTCAGGGAATCTGCAAGACAGTCGGGTCTCTCTGATAGAGCCGCGGACTTTTTAATGTCCAGTCGTAGGTTTTCTACTAGGGAAATTTACAATTCCCGTCTCTCGGTCTTTTTCCTTTGGTGCAAAGAGAGAAATCAAACCCCTTCTAAGGCTCCTATTGGTTCAATTGCGGACTTCTTAATCTCGTTATTTGACAAAGGGAGATCTATTTCTACTATCCGAGGCTACCGTTCGGCGATCGGGGCCATTCATTCGGGTTTTTCGGATGGTTCGGGGATTTCCAATTCCCCGCTACTAAGTGGTTTGATTCGTTCGTTCTTTCTGAAACGACCTTCGTTTTCTAAGTTAGTGCCGTCTTGGAGTCTGCCTAAGGTCCTGGAGGCCTTGGCGAAACCTCCTTTTGAACCGTTAGGTGAAGCTTCGCTTCATCATCTTACGGTTAAGACGCTCTTTTTGGTAGCTATTGCCTCTGGGCAGAGGCGCAGTACTCTTCATGCTCTCTGTCTTACTCCTGGTCATGTTCGCTGGGAGAGAAAAGGCGTTAGATTGATTCCTAGGGCTTCTTTTGTGGCCAAGAATCAGACAGCTGCCTCTGGTCCTGTTGAGATTTTTCTTTGTCCGCTTTCTAACTTTTCTTCGGTGCGTGAGGACAAAGTTTGGTGTCCTGTTAGGGCTCTCAAATGGTATATTGATAAGACTAAGTCTTATCGTAAGGATGATCAGTTGTTCCTGATCACTAGAGAGCCTTTTTCTCCTGCCTCTCTTGATTCCATTTCTAGATGGATCGTTGAAGCTATTAGGGCCGCTGGCACAGAGGCTCTTTTATCCGACAGTAAGCCTCGTGCTCATGATACTCGTAGTGTCAGCACTTATTGGGCTCTGTTTCAAGGTGTGGCGCTTGTTGATATTTTGAAGGCTGCTTATTGGCGTTCGCCCAATTCCTTCATTTCTTGCTACCTTAGGGATATTCCCGCAGGTGAAGCTTTGTTTGCGTCAGCCACCTTGAAGGCCGCTGTGTCTTCTTTGTAGTCTTTGGTGTAATCCTATTTCCTTCCGCTCGAAACATGCCTCCCGGTCTTTGAGTTGGCGCTGGTCTGGCATAATAGGTAGGTATATATGATTTATTGCAGTAAATTTGTAAAATCAGCACTGATTTTCTTATTTACTATATAAATCTATATACCTACCTATGACCCTCCCTCCTTCCCCGCTCCTTGCAAGCAACATGTTTCTTCTTGGGGTTGCTCGCAAAAGAGGAAGATGGCCGTAGCGTATTGACGCGCGTGAGTGGCGAAGGGGACAATAGGATTACGGGGGGTGCGCACAATATTGTGACACATGTGTGATAATTCTCGAAGGGGTCCCGTAGTCAAGACTACAGGCATAATAGGTAGGTATATAGATTTATATAGTAAATAAGAAAATCAGTGCTGATTTTACAAATTTCTCTTAGTGGCCCTATAGGGGCCCTGTGGGGGTATCATACTGGAGGGGGGGGGGGGGGGGCGCTGCCAGGCAAAATGTACATTCTGATCTTCTCCAAAACACATGATCGGAATTTAACCAAACTTGGTAGGAATCATCCTTAGGGGTAGGGGTACCAAAGTTGCTAAAATGGTACATGTAGCCCCCAGGGGGCCCAGGGGGAAGGCCCCCAATCGTAAAAGCTATGTAAATTTCAAACATCTTCTTCTCCAGAACCAGGCATAGCTCAGACTTGGTATTGTGTATGGAGATACCTCTATAGACGAAGAATGAATGTTGTTCATGAAATTTATCTCAGTGGCCCTATAGGGGTCCTGTAGGGGTAACATACTGGAGGGGGGGGGGGGGGGGGAGGGCGCTGCCAGGCAAAATGTACATTCTGATCTTCTTCTCCAAAACACATGATCAGAATTCAACCAAACTTGGTAGGAATCATCCTTAGGGGTAGGGGATCCAAAGTTGCTAAAATGGTACATGTGGTCCCCAAGGGGCCCAGAGGGAGGGCCCCCAAGTGTAAAAGCTATGTAAATTTCAAACATCTTCTTCTCCAGAACCAGGAATAGCTCAGACTTGGTATTGTGTATGGAGATGCCTCTATAGACGAAAAAAGAAAGTTGTTCATTTTTTCTAGGTGGCCCTATAGGGGGTCTGTGGGGGTAACATACTGGAGGGGGGGGGGGGGCAAGTTGTCCGCCATCCATAAACTTTTTAAATTTTCAGCTTCTTCTCCAAAACCCATGATTGGAATTTAACCAAACTTGGTAGGAAGCTCAGACTTGGTATTGTGTCTAGAGATACCTCTATAGATGAAGAATGAAAGTTGTTCATGACATTTTTCTGGGTGGCCTTATAGGGGCCCCTGCACCAGATGTGATTTGATCCACCTCAGGTGAGCGTCGTGCCCCCTGAGGCTCTTGTTTTCTATGCGCATTGAAACGTTACAATAAGTATGTTTGGCGTTCAGTCAATGCATCACATCTGAAGTGGAATCATCATAGTCCTGTAATTATCTGTAGAGGAACCCCCCCCCCCCCCTCTTCATTTTATGATCAGCTTGTGGGGTTGCTATACTTTTTCATGATAAAATATTAAATTGTTATATGCTCTTTTTCTTTGTATATAGCTCGGAGGATCCAGTTACTTACTACCTTTTGTTGTGATCGGTGGGCTGGACATGGGTTCTATGCTGTTTTCTCTTTGCTTTCTCCCATCACATAGTAAGTTAATCTTTGGTTGTAGTGTGAGTGGAGTATAAATAAACAACTTGTTAAATCATCCATGTCCGCTTTCTTGTTTGGTTTTTATTTGAATAATTATTTTATGCGATAGGATTTTTCCTTTTTAACAAATAGGTAATAGAATAAAGACGAGAAGAGTGTATGGTAATCACTGTAATATTGTTCCATTATTCTTTTTAACTGACATGCCTGCAGACGGGAATCCTCAGTATTCTGATCATAGACGACTGCTTTAAAAAAAAAGCATTGTTCATATTGGTCTTTTGATTTTTGCGGAGAAGGAGAAATACTCATTACATTAAAATTACTTTTTAATTGCAACTGGAAAGTTATTGGCTTATGATAAGAACAATATACCCACATTAAACATTGGCATTCGAATCTTCAATAAACATCTAACATGGATGCGTCAAGTTAAAGAGTAAATCTGCTCATTACATTCTAATTTAGTTTTAATGTGTAAATACTCTTCCTTTTCAACTTCGATACCACAATTTACTTTTTGCCGAATTCCTCTAAATTTCTATTGCTTCTTGCTTGCAGAATGTAAAGCTGAAGAGTCTGGCTCGGTTTCGGAACTTCTCCGAATCCCCTGGGTGTGGCCGATCGCCATGGCGGCCTTCCTGGGTAGCGCGTGTCTGGGCTTTTTAGAGCCGACTTTCTCCGTGCACGCAACGAACTTTACCGACAACGCTTTCTACATAGGCCTCCTCTTCATGCTTGTCAGTGGGTCATACGCCGGCAGCTCTCCGTTATGGGGATGGATAGGCGACACCTTCGTAAGTTACTTACTTCCACATTGGGGAAAATCCGTACAAGTTAAAAGCTCTCTAACTGGTCTTCTCAAATAATATAGTCACATGTATTATCTGAAAATAAATTATATGTGCAACAAATGTTTTCATCACAAAGAGTAGAACGCAGTCCGTCAATGACTTCATTGGCTGACATGTTTGAAATCCAGATTTTTATTTTGTTCATAAATTAGAGTGATTTCGATGTGTGTGTCTCTTCTATGCTGGAAATCATATCATCATATATCAATCAGTAGGATTTTAAGAGATGAAATGCCTAAATATTGTAAACGGCTTTTAATTTATTTTTATAACACAACTGTCCATATTTATGCAACTCTCTGAAGAGATTGCATTTTAATGTAATTCGTGATAATGATTGACATAACTTTTTCAATGATGACACTTTGGCTCAAAACAAAACAAGGAAAGGACAGATGGACATGAAAACAGTCGTTATCTATGTGCCAAATCTGCCACTCTTTAACCCACTGATACATGTATAAATTTCTGTATCTCATCTTGCATGTTTTTCTGTATTTTCTCTGTCTCTTCCTCTTTCTGTCCTATCCTCTGTTTGTATTGTTGTGTCTTTGGGTCTCTCTCTCTCTCATATACCCTGTCTCAATACTCACTCTTACCCCACCCCATTGTCCGCTCTCTCTCCCTCTGTCTGTCTCTTTCACTTTTTATCTCTCTTCTCGATCCTTTTATCACCCCTCCTTTCTCTCCCTCCTTTCTCTCCCTCCTTTCTCTCCCTCTTCCTCTTCACCTCAACCTATCTGTCTGTATTCATGGCTCTCTGTCTGCCTGTCTCTCTATCTACCTTTCTCTTTGTGTGTGTGCGTATCTCTCTCTCTTTCTCCCTCTCTTTCTCCCTCTCTCTCTCTTTCTCCCTCTCTCTCTCTCTTTCCCTCTCTCTCTTTCCCTCTCTCTCTCTCTTTCCCCCTCTCTCTCTCTTTCCCCCCTCTCTCTCTCTTTCCCCCCTCTCTCTCTCTCTTTCTCCCTCTCTCTCTTTCTCCAGGCAATGACACGAGTCTGTTTAATAGTTGGTCTTCTACTTGATAGTTTTGCTTTTCTTCTCATTGGACCATCACCAGTATTGCATCTGCCAAGGTAACTAGATTTCTCAATTTGTCTTGGCCTTCCCCGTTTGCATTTTAGGCTTATGTGTACTTGGAGGTGATCAACTCGGTCGATAATTTTTCATATTTAATAAGATTAATTAAAATGTAAGTGAATATCATTTCAACAGAATGTTCTGTTGTATTTCGTGCTTTGATGTTACTTTATCAAATTTATATTTGAAACTTATATAATATTATGTAAACTATATCGTTGATAAATCTTTACAAAAACCCTCCAAGCTATACATTTTATCTCTTCTATACAGCGAATGCAAGAATAATTTTCAAGTAGAGGTTATTTGCACCGTTTTTCACCATTTTAACATTCAAAATCGCGTGTATCATCAAGCCAGGTACTTATAGGGACAAAATCCGATATTATTGTCACATATAAATTACAAAAGAAAGGCAATCATCTATCGTGCATGATAATGAGTGTCGTTTATTAAAGTGTATCATAAATTCAAATCATGTAAACTTAGCTGTGATAGAAACTTGTCTGAAAATAATTCTACAAGCCTTATCATCAATTGTCAAATTTATATGTGATCATTTCCCCCAGTCGTTTGTGGATCATTTGTATCGGGTTGATACTATTTGGTATCGGAGATGGCGCTGTTATAGTTTCATCAATCGGCGACATGTTTAGCATAGCTGTGTAAGTACTTCGGTTTTTACCTTGCTCCATTATATTCCAGTATATTATGCAAAGAAAAAAAATACTCGATATCGTTTTCCGACAACCGGTTTAAATGAAAAGATACACATACGAGGAATAGAGAATATCTGAAAGATTTCTCTCCAATCTTTACTATAACATTAAAAAAAAACCTTCCAAATTCCAGAATATTGACAATAATTCGTGTTAAACATTAATTTATTCACCTTAAAAAAGAACGACAATATTTCATTCAAATAACATGGCAGAAATTAAATGCACAATGATGATTTTTTGTTTGTAATGACTAAGATGAAGACAATATACATGCATAAAATAATTTAACCACGGAATTCAAATAGATTCAAAAGCTTGTAGATTAGGAGGAGTTGATCATGAAAATTTTAAACATATTTTCAGAAAATACAAATTACCCGAGGACATCCGAACCTACGGCGTAGTATCAGGTGTATTCAACAGTGCCTATTCGTTAGGGTAAGTTTATCAATACATTCTCTTCTTCTCTTCTGGGTGATTCCGTGCAGAGTGTCCCGTACGACATATGACATTTTTCTATATATTTCATCTATGAATATAAATGAAAAATCTCTTTGCTATGACCATGACTATAGGTGATGATACCAGAAAGCACCATTATTTAACTCTTTCATTCTCATTCCTCTTTAAACAAATTATAACGCTATTCAGGTAGATGTGATCTTTGCAAATGTAAACAAAATAATTTTCATGTTCTCAAATGTCTACACAATATCATCAGAATAAGCAATACAACGAATTGACATTTTTAAATGTGAATGTTTATTTTTCTATTATATATCAAAATAATGTATGTTTATTTTAATTTTGTTTCAATGAAATACCATTGCGGTTTTTAAATTGATGCACCTTTGGTGTATTGAACAGTTTCAGCTCTCGAGCGGTATCTTTGGAATGCTGTTACAATAAACCATTTCAATTAAAAAACACCAGTTTAGTTCAATTCAATTCAATAACTCACTGGTCATATCGAGAGATTCATCATTTTTGGATGAAGTATGTAGAAAAAACACATATTTCGTACGTGACACATTAAAAGGAATCGCCTTTTTTTATGCCTATCATACACCTACCTAATAAGCTTTATTACGTCTACTAGTATCTCTCGCCAGGGGATAATACGGAATTACGTATTCACAGTGTAAAAGCATACAAATGAAATGTTATAGCGATGAAGTTTAGAAAATGACAGCTGATTGAGTTCTTGTCTGATTACAGCAGCTCTGCTCATCTTGTCGTCATCCTTCGCATTTCTTCTCCCCATTTCCTCCACTGCACTCTCTGTTATAGAAGATCTCACATTTTTGTATGTTGATATTGTAAATATTTATTTCTTGTACACATTTTTATCTGGGGTGATGATGCTATACTGATAGAAAATGAACCCCTGGAAAGGTTAGAAAAAAAGAGTGTCATCGTATGCATTTATGATTATACAGGAACTTAAACAAAACGTTTACAAAGACATATTAGAAATTCAAAACGATAAAATAGAAATGGGAACGGGTTGTATGATACAGGAATATCATTTAAAGAACTTTAATTTGTTGCATTCGTCTACATGTTTTTACTACTCATCGGAATAAAGAAAATTGTCAGGTTCCAAAAAGCTAGTATATGACAGTATGTCTAAACATGTTGTCATCTAAATCTATCAATAAATTTCTATTTGTTTTGATATTCGTTTCCCCTTGCAATTTATCTTCATTATCATCACCATCTGCACCATCCTCCTCCTCCTCCTCCTCATTACCACCTCCTCCTCATTACCACCATCCTCAATTTCATCATCATACATCATCATTATCAACATCATCATAATCATCATCATAATCATCATCAACATCATCATAATCATCATCAACACCCCCACCACCATCATCATCATCAACACCCCCGCCATCATCATTATCATCATCCCCATCGTCATCATCGCCATCATCGCCATCATCGCCATCATCGCCATCGTCATCATGATCACTACCACCACCACCACCACCACCACTTCCCCCACAGAACCGTCTTCGGGCCCTGGGTAGCGGGTGGCTTAATGTACCAGGAATATGGTTTTAATAACACGTCACAGATCATGTCTCTAGCTCTTCTCGCCATGGCGTTCGTCATTTGTGTATCATCTGTATTTGAACATCACTGGAGAAAAAGGTTTGCTATTCTTTAAAATCAGTTGTATTAATTTCAAACCTGGAACAAGGGGATCACCTCTTATAAACAAGAAGATTACAAAGTATTACTTCTCTATAACCTCTAATCGTGAGGCAACTGGGCAAGTTCAATTGTATTCAAAGTATTATTGAATTATATTATGGAATTGTAAACATGAATTGACATAATAATTTCACTTGACTTGATATTCTGTCTGAGCCAAGTTTCTAGTAAGGCTATCGTCTTGATAATCTGGGCACTTTTTCATAAAACTTGTTATCAATGACAAGTTGCAATAACTGTTATAAACTACTGAAATCCTAGCATCTGATTGGCTGAGAGCAAATTTGTCAGTAAAAATCACCGACAAGACACTTGATGAAATGCCCCCCCCCCCCCCAGAATGTACTCCGATCTTAAATGTGGTCGGTAACGTATGGGACAAAATAGCTTGGACTTTCCTGCTGCAGATGGACGATTCACCTACTTGCTAGTACGGAGTAATCAAAATACGGCAAATACTGTCATTTTGTCTGTGAAAATGCACTAATGATATATTTACGAAAAATAGATGAATATTCATAAGCTAATTGGCATGAGCCCTTTCTATTGTGCGAAACCAAATGCAACTACATGCATATTCATTAATAAGTATCTCGTTTGTGCAGTTACAGATCAGTCTTGAGCCAGCTTGAAAAGGTCAGGTGGTCATAGATCAAAGGTAATGAAAAAAAAAAAACATTAATTCATTTTTCTTGAATGTCTATAATTCACGCAGACAAAAACGAATGGGTAAGCGAGTGAAGGACCTGTATAACATCCAGACGGACAACGCAGTTCCCGAGACGGTGCCGCTGTTCCAGCAACCCAAGGGTAAAAAACTTCCTAAGAAAGCTGACAGATGATCCGAAATGATTGACAAGACACCCACCGAATATCATACATTCCCTGATGAGCTCTTCTTATTATTTGCGAGAAATGAATAAGAACAAGCGCCGAGAACATTGGTATATATAATTGCCTTTACTTTGCACACTGCCACTATGCAACCTGCTGCTGTTCAAAACGGGGTCTGGTGCTCTGAGGTGACCTTCGGTTTTCTCTACAAATGAACAGAATGAACTGATGAAGGTCAAATTCGTATTCAGTTTGTGAGATAATTACTTAAGGCGATGGCAAATTTATGTTCGTTCCCTTTTTCATTTTATTTAATTATAAATAATTTTCAAAATTCATTTCATTAATTATGAACCATATCCATCTAAGGAAATGTTGAGAGTTGCTGTTAATGGGTGGCGAGTTTGGATTAAACCATAAACCCGCTTGATCAGCCGACGAGGAACAATGTATAGCCTATGTGGATGATCATTAGATCCTGATTGGCCAAAAGTGTCCGTGGTTCTTTGTAACTTGCGATAGATCATGAATTGAATTGAATTGAATTTTATTAAACATCATTGATTTACATCAATATTCTGTTCATGAATATTCATGAAACCGAGCCTGGTCAATTATTTTCAAGAAAGATGACGATCTGTGCAAAGTACTAGTATTGGACTGAGCTGACCAAGGAATACAATATACGTGCTTATTTTGCATGATGAACTGGAGATAAAACTGTTGAAACCTCAAAACGATGTTAATGTCATTAATAAAGGGCAATCCAACCTTGGTAATAGATAATTTGTGTGAAAGCAGAAAAATAAGAAAAACAGCATGATGAAAGTTTGAAAGAAATCAGACAGGGACTAAGAAAGTTATGGATCTTTGAAAAATGAGATCACTATATCTATCGATTGTGACATTTTTTTGGACAACTCTCCCGTTTGTCTACACAAAAATATCATTAATTTGCAGTTTTCTTCGAGGCGCTTTTACCCTCGGGGCAGTACTCAAAATATATGGAAGAAAGCATATTGTTATAGGTCCTCATAAAAGAAAAAGATCCTACTGAGTAATACATTTTTTTTTTTAAAGTGACATTTTAGTCATTTTGTGTGTTGGAGCGAATGGGGAGTTGTCCACAGCTACATCACAGTGACATTACCTATTCGGCCAATTTGAAATTCCCATATGTATAGTGATTACAACTTTCAAAAATCCATAACTTTCTTATCGCTCGTCCGATTTCATTCAAACTTTCACCAATCTGCTTCTCTGATTTTCCTCATTCTTTCAAAGCAACTTGCTATTAAGGTTGGATTTCCTTTCAAATTTTATGCTATGCATTATTTTGCTATGCATTATTTTGCTATGTGATGGATCCCTCACAAAGAAAGAGAGAGAGACACACACATACACAACCGTGTTGTGAATTGATTGAAAACGATCCTCTTATCCATTGTATTGATTTAATATGATAACATCATAATGATAATATCATTTTTCAATGTATAGCTATGGAAGAAATAGTAAGAAAAGTGCTAATCCAAAAGTAAAATGGTACTTTCAAAGTTTTGGTGACAATTGCATTTACTATTTCAAATTAAAACAAAGGGTTTATAATCCTATTTAAAGGTGTAAGAAAAAAGCATATTGATACAAATATTCTAGTTTAGTTCGATTATAAGATATTTTTCAATACATGTTGAAGCATGAAGCACCTGGAATGTTAACTACCAAAAAAAAAAAGAAGAAGTATGTCCAGGAATTTGTTCCGGATCACATATAGAAATGAGTATTATGAAACCCACGTCGTAAGACAACCATCGCTTTATCATGTAAAATGCCCTCCTTAGACAATGTACGAATGTTGCATAAAAGGACGAAATTGATTTCTCAAGAACTCGTCACAAACTCACAATGATTTGCATAAATCAAAGGCATATAGTGACAAGTACGTGTAGCAATTGGCAGTGTTAGATGCTTTTTGACAATGTTATGTTCATTTGATTGCTCTCAGCACTTATAGTTGGACACCCCTCGATCAGTCATCACGATTGAATTATTTCCACGGTGTCAACAGCGGAAAGGAATGACTCCATCTCGCTGCATTATTTTGGCTGAAATGGAGCATTGTCAAAGTAAAATTTACATACATACATAAATATAATTTTACCGTTTGCAATGATAGAGCATTGACAAATAAATGAATTCATTGTGAATATTAGACAAGTCTATAAGATTTATTTGTTAAGTGATGGAGCTGCTGTACCTCTCCCCGTCCCTGTTTGAAGGTCCACGAGAAAACGTCCTTTTTAATAGCAGTGTTTTTCAGAGAACAGCAAAAGTTCGGTTACTCACGTTACACTATTTTTAAAAAGTAACGTAAGTAACGTGAGTAACCGAACATTTGCAGGGTTGGCAGAAAGCATGTTTCTTCTGATGAAGTTTTGATATGTATTCTAATACATGTTTGTGTACATTGTTGTAACTAAAATTCATTTACCTAACACATCTAGTAATTAAGAGAACAGGCCTGGCTTAAAGGACCTATAGTAGAATACAAGTACATGTTGATCTTTGATGACGATGTGTATTGTTCTGTATATCATAACATTTACAACCATTTGATCTGAATATGTGTCATATATTTCAAAATATTTTTTCTAATTATTTTATATTACCTGCTAAGCCCCACCCCTGAAAAATCCCTCAGTTTAGCACCTGCTCACAATAGCATCGCATGTTAAATACAATACCAACTCTCAATCACAATAGCAGATACTATGTCAGAAATGCTCCAGCATCACAGGAAAAGAAAGATACTGAAAATATGTTGTATGATAACACACGATGCCATTGTGAGCAAATACAAAACAGAGAGATAATACATACCAGTATCTTTCGTTTGGCTTGTTTTAGGTGACTGATGATTAACCGATGTCATGTGAAGAATCAGACTCCAAAGGATTTTTTAGGGGCGGGGCTTAGCAGGTAAAATAAAATAATTACAAAAAAATATTTAAAAATATGACACATATTCAGATCAAATGGTTGTAAATGTTGTGATGTACAGAACAATACACATCATCAAAGATCAACATGTACTTGTATTCCATAGGTCCTTTAAGATTTAACTCAAAACCTTTCCTAATGTGACATGAGTAACCGCGGAATAGACTGGTTCTGTATAATTTATTCAAATTTATGTACATTTCTTTTCTGAACACACAGTGACGAGCTATTCAATTAACCTGCTTTTAATAAATGAGCCTCAATGCTTACATTACCTGTTGCTATGTCCGGCAAGCATTCAGGTTGTTAGAACAACCTTTATTTGAAAGGTATGTATAAAATTTGCAACATTACCGAAGCGGTCTATTGCCCCTTACATCCTTGGACAAGATGTTACGCCCCATTTATCCCTCTCGATTGAGGTGTAAATAGGCCATTTTCGTAATGTATTCAAATTTATTAGTTTGCCTAGTGACTATTACATTCACCTGCAAAAATCTATTCTTTTTCAACAGTCAGAATGTGAATTGCATGTATTAGGAGGTTAGGTTGGACAAACATTTTGGCTTGCTCAATCTAGCAACACTTAATGTATGCAATCTGCATTCGACTACAATGACTTTTAACAGGTAGATGTAATAGTTCGTCACTCGGAGTTTGACAAAGAGGTAAGTACATGTATTAAATTTGAATGCATTACGAAAATGGCGTATTGGTACATGGCAATGCTGGAGTAATAATTATTGCAGGGTCCGCAGGAAGAGCAGTATAAATACTGATGTGGCTACCTTGGGTATATAAGACTAAATTATAATTCAATTCAAGGTTTATCAGAACATATCTTCTCACCCACATGCAAAATTACAATATACAAATTTACAATTACATCTTATAACAGCATTTGAAATGTGTCTGTACCTCTCATTTTTTCAATGTCCCACTCTCAAGAAAAAAAGAAAATTACATGTAATAATTTTGCATAACAACGACGTATAATAAGCTCAACAGTGCTCTAAAATGCTAACTTTCAGCATCTCCATATCAACATTTTCACACCCGGTTGCTATACGCTCCCTCCTATAATACTCGTAGAGCACTGGCACTGTGGACGTTTTTATGCCGCGAGAGGGCATCGTGATCGTTACTTGATCATGCCGTTGCCCCGCGGGGCGCAAACTTCGGCCAGACTGGTCGCCGAACAACATGCACGCACCGCCTGAGCTCGAGCTCTCGTGCGAGATTCGTTCGGCTTCGTGCAACCCGAAATGTAATCCCAGCAGTCCGACGGACGCGTTCGACGCACAAACTTTGTGTACGAGTGAACGGGGCTTACGCAATCATGACTTTCCCCACGGCTGCCTGGTGGCTTATCCCTTTAATATTTAGAAACCTTGTCTATCATAGGCTCCGAGAGAAAGCGGGCAGATAGAGCTCTATCAATAATCTCCGAGGCTGATAC
Organism: Heliocidaris erythrogramma; assembly: GCA_025617745.1. NCBI lineage: Eukaryota > Metazoa > Echinodermata > Echinoidea > Camarodonta > Echinometridae > Heliocidaris > Heliocidaris erythrogramma. The sequence goes on from CM046856.1 coordinate 23,767,311, forward strand.
TTGCTTCTATCTATAATGGGTTCTGGGACAATGTAGTTTTGCCACCCCCTTCCCAAAATATATTTTCCTCTCGGTATATAACTACGCTCCCTCGCAGACAAACGGGAATATTGTTTCTTGGACTTTACAGACTCTTCTGCGGTAGGTGCATCTCTCTGCAAAGTAAGACGGCAAAGTTGTTTTTATGGTCTTCCTCCTCACAAGACTAAAAACATGTTGAATGAAATCAATCATTTTGCAGATTAACAATGACAATGGGTAGTTTGTCTGTATTCTAGTGATACATTTCTTTTTGATAGTTTCTTTCTTTTCCAGATTGAAAAATATCTTTAGTATTGCGTTCACCTTCTGCAATCATTATTTTGCTTTGCATGGCGCGCAAAATATCGCGTACGATTTCTTCCTGTAATTTATCATGTACGGAACTTAATTAGGGCGGACTTTACTCGAGTAACATTTTATTTATTTATTTATTTCCTGTATGGTACAACAGCTGATATAGTGCGAACATCACATGGAAATGAAATCAAGACTAACATTTTAAAGTAAATATGATCACAATATATAGACATGAATAATAAATCGTATACAGTAATAGAACGTATAATAACATACAGAGGTATGACGAAATAAGCCCGAAGGCTTGAAGCATCGCCACACCTTTAAGCATAAAATTGTTGTTTAACTATGAGTTGTGGGCACAACAAACAAGAACGTAGCTTGTATCGAGCAAATTACGTAATATTCGAGTATTGAAGAGCTATTACGTAATTGCACCGAGGAGACTTTTACGTTTGCTCAGTATTATGTTTGCTCAGTATTATGAATGCACGAATGGCCATTTCCTGCATGCGGACATTTTGAATAATTTGCCCATTAATGATCTGGAAATGAAGATGGAGCACCCACAGTGAGCTAGGCTTACCTCCATAATAAGACATTCACCCTATTTTCCGCTGTTTTTTGCGTCACATTGTGTACTGGGTATCAATTATTTTGTGTTCTGCGCGTAATTCATGTATCCTAGTATCCATATCATACTGATATTAAGCTTCAATGATTTGAAGGAGGAAAATAATCCGTTCAGCTAAGTATCGTTGATGAATAAATGATTCATATTTTTACATATTACTTCAGATTGTGATAATCTGGGCAATATGACTTATAGCATACCTAAAAGAAGAAGATTCATACGTCACCATGCGTCGTAACTAGTAGTGTGCATACTTCTCACGGTATTGAATAGTTATCGAATTTCAAGACACGGTTTTTTGCTAACTATATAGAGGAGATTTCGTTGTCAGAAAATAGGCGTGTAATTAGATATTCATCCTGCTTTTAATAACACTGATTTTCTGATTTTCTGTCAAAATGTATGGAGGGTACGTCAATTTGGTAACAAAATGTGTAATGTATGCGCTGAAGAAAAAAGGTGTCAATAATCTTCATATCAATAAATGAACGCCCGCCGATGATATCAAATAACAATAAATGCAAGCAGGAAGATAATTGAAGATCGAGTCGCGTATCTGTTATGTACTGTAACTCCAGGGAGCTCCGCCGCGGCGCCACTGCATGCTGTTATGAGTTCCCTGGAGTTATGTAATGTGTGAATCGACTTTCACTACTTCATTGTCCGCAGCCATTATAACCTGAGAGGTGGGAGTGAGACTTATTACCTAATTCATACTTCAACCGGCAATAACGTATTTTCAATTCCGCCCACCCCCCTCTTGCAAACCTGAAAGAGAAACATATATATATACAATGCGACCTAGGGGAGCACCGAGCTTCATCAGCAATGACGGAGGAGACTACGGTTACGTTACGAACAATGAGAAACAACTTACCCAGAGGATTCCCAATTACCTTACCAAGAAACTTAGTTGTCAGGCTACTCCTGCTATTTTCCCACGAAGAATATCACACCACCTGTAGCATTGAATGGTGTTTGTTAACAGAAAATTGTCGAAAACTAAACGTCCGTCTTGTTGCGTGGTGAACTCGGTCAGTGAATTCCCCACTGACTGCTTCAGTTAATAACCTTGTTATTCACCACGCACCACTGCACCAACAAAGCACTTATGCAAATCGCTTTGTTGGCTACTATTGAAAATATATTTATTACCTAATTCATACTTCAACCGGCAATAAAGTATTTTCAATTCCGCCCACCCCCCTCTTGCAAACCTGAAAGAGAAACATATATATATACAATGCGACCTAGGGGAGCACCGAGCTTCATCAGCAATGACGGAGGAGACTACGGTCCCTCCCCAGGTCAGGCATTAAAGAACGGGCTAGAAAATATAAAAGTTTGCATGGTAATGCAAAGATTATTCTGCAATTTTATTTTCACTCTTCCATTAATTATAAGTACATACAAATTCCATTACAATGAGAGTGTGAAAGTAGGTCAAATCTGTCTTCCATGCTATCCTGGATATAGCCATCTTTAGCCGTCTCAGATCTCCACCTGCCATGTTTTTTAAACAATCTGCCTGGTACGCCAATTGTAGCCGCAGCAGATGCTCCACCACTACGGAGGCTATGTAAACCAAACTTCTTGGGGTTTAAACCTATGGACGCAATAGCACTTTTGAACAATTCTAAACACCTGGTGTAGGATAATTTACCAGAACGTAGTGTATGTGAATTACTGGATTTATGGTAATTAAGCGGTCTAAATATGAAATCCTCATCTGTATCAGAATTCAACTCGGCTGCATTTTAGATATCTTCTTAAAGCCGAAACCGGGCATGTTGGGGTTCCTGTGGCGCCAACTAGAACCCAATGACCTTGTCTGTATATATCGGTCTTACTTTTACTTACAAAGATATTCACATAGGATATACACATTTGCAGGTCACATCTACGAATGTTAATGAGCTCATCATGGCGGAAAAAACCCGCGTATGCTAATAAAATCATAGTACATAATCTAATATCAATTAGATTATCAGATGCACCATATTTTGCCACAATAGCTCTCAAATTGTCGGGTGTTACTGGATCTTTTTTAACTATAGGTTTGTGTAATAATATTTTCAGACCTTGAAGAACAATATGTAAAAATCTAGTGTCACATGGATTATTAGAAATCACAGGATTACAATCATAATGCCATTTGATGGCATAAAAACTCGACTCGATTCTAGAGTACGGAGCTTTTTCTTGATAAAGGTACATAAAATATCGACTAATGTCCTCATGGCTAGCAGGGACTTGGGTTACCATGTTACGTTGAGACCATTTCTCCCAATTTGCAAATGCTCGATCGTACTTATAGACAGTTTTCTCAGCTCTTGATGCGGCAAGTACCTCCGCCAAAAGTGCATCATATCCTTCACTATGAGAGGATCTGTAAAGTACAAAAATGGTTAATTACCGATGAAAACATCATTACAGTTTCTCTACTAGAATGTATACGATATCATTGTATAATTGGCTGAAATTATTCATTTAGCTCGATTCCTGGCTCATCAGGCATTTATTGGTTAACCCAGTTGAAATTGATAGCAATTATAAAACAGGCGAAACAGCCTTATCAATTTTTATATGCAAATGAACATATTTCACAGCAAGGATGTATTAAGTAGCCACCCGACACTTTCTATTTACCATACGGTGGATTCTATGTCGCCACACGGCAGAATCTACCGAACCATCCGGCCGAGTCTCTGTCGCCTTCTATTTACCATACGGTGGATTCTATCTCGCCATACGGCAGAATCTACCTAGCCATCCGGCTGAGTCTCTGTCGCCATACGGCCGACTCTCTGTCGCCATACGGCCGACTCTGTCTTATACATTTTTGTTATGTTCCTGGGCACAAATTTATTTGTATATATTAATATACTGGAAATCAAAAGATTCTGGTATAATTCTTAATACCTATCAACTTTCCGCCTTAATCTCAAGCACAATACAGGGCTTGAAAATGTCAGTGATCCAAAAATAGATTTTCGATTACGCCCCTGGACAAAAATGTAACTGTAGCTCTCAAATTGTCGGGTGTTACTGGATCTTTTTTAACTATAGGTTTGTGTAATAATATTTTCAGACCTTGAAGAACAATATGTAAAAATCTAGTGTCACATGGATTATTAGAAATCACAGGATTACAATCATAATGCCATTTGATGGCATAAAAACTCGACTCGATTCTAGAGTACGGAGCTTTTTCTTGATAAAGGTACATAAAATATCGACTAATGTCCTCATGGCTAGCAGGGACTTGGGTTACCATGTTACGTTGAGACCATTTCTCCCAATTTGCAAATGCTCGATCGTACTTATAGACAGTTTTCTCAGCTCTTGATGCGGCAAGTACCTCCGCCAAAAGTGCATCATATCCTTCACTATGAGAGGATCTGTAAAGTACAAAAATGGTTAATTACCGATGAAAACATCATTACAGTTTCTCTACTAGAATGTATACGATATCATTGTATAATTGGCTGAAATTATTCATTTAGCTCGATTCCTGGCTCATCAGGCATTTATTGGTTAACCCAGTTGAAATTGATAGCAATTATAAAACAGGCGAAACAGCCTTATCAATTTTTATATGCAAATGAACATATTTCACAGCAAGGATGTATTAAGTAGCCACCCGACACTTTCTATTTACCATACGGTGGATTCTATGTCGCCACACGGCAGAATCTACCGAACCATCCGGCCGAGTCTCTGTCGCCTTCTATTTACCATACGGTGGATTCTATCTCGCCATACGGCAGAATCTACCTAGCCATCCGGCTGAGTCTCTGTCGCCATACGGCCGACTCTCTGTCGCCATACGGCCGACTCTCTGTCGCCATACGGCCGACTCTGTCTTATACATTTTTGTTATGTTCCTGGGCACAAATTTATTTGTATATATTAATATACTGGAAATCAAAAGATTCTGGTATAATTCTTAATACCTATCAACTTTCCGCCTTAATCTCAAGCACAATACAGGGCTTGAAAATGTCAGTGATCCAAAAATAGATTTTCGATTACGCCCCTGGACAAAAATGTAACTGGGGTCATGGAATCTGATCACATTGGAAACCAGGTCATTAAACCCGCTGTATTGAGAATTTAAGAGCGGCCAGAAGGGGGCAGATGTCCATTCTGGTATAACTAAAGTACCTACAGCGTTGCAAGCTTTCAAATGCATTAAAACATCTCCGACTCTGTTGATAGGGGGCACTAACCAAATGTTTTCACCTTTCCAATTATAGGAAAATGCATCTACTCCACTTGAATTCGGACACCAAAACTTGGAGTTAAATATGGGTAATTTAGTATTGTGCTCATCGGCAAACCTGTCTACAGAATGGGGTCCCCATATGCTGTCGATAAATTGAAAAAATTTTTCGGAAACGCCCCAATCGTCGAAATCAACTTCTCGGCTTATTTCATCAGCCAACATATTCTGTTCTCTTGGAACCCATGCTACTTGGAGTAAGATTTGGTTATGCCAACAGAAATTGAATATATCTAGACTTAATTTGTGTAAATCAGAAATCATGCTTCCCTTGGCAATAACCGACACTACACCCTTGTTATCAGTGAATATCTTCACTATTTTACCGTTCAATTTTGGGCAAAATGCTCGCACCGAAAGACTCACAGCCTTTAATTCCCTCCAAATGGAACTCTTAATACTTTCTTCCGGACTCCAGTTTCTCTGGATTTTCATGTTTCCACATTCTGATGCCCACGCTCCACAACCCGTTTGACTTGCATCAGAAAATACAATGATTTGTGGAACAGAATAAACAAAAAGCATACGTTTGTTAAGCGAAACAAATTGACTTTTCCAAAAGAAAACTTCTTCAATTACTTTGCTATCACTCTGTAAAGTATACACCTTATCCCAATGAGTTCTATTAATTATTTCATGGTGCATAAATCGAGATTTCAATTGCGAAATAGCACCAACCACAGGGGTGAGGGATATAATTTTACCAGTTAAGGAGGCTATTTGCCTTGCGGAAACTTTAGGTAGAGTTGTTTGAAATGCTTCGATACATTTAAGTAAATCTCCAGCTCGTTTTTCAGTAACTTTAAGGGAACCTTCAATACTATTCCAGGTCAGTCCGAGCCAATCTATAACCTGTACAGGGATCCAATGAGACTTTTCTTTATTAGGAACAAACCCAGCTGACAAAAGATCAGCCTTCACACTTTTTGCAACTTGTTCACATAAGTCTTCAGAATGCGCTCTGCCCCATCCATCATCTAGAAATAAAACTATAAATATACCCTTTGACCGCCAGTGCTTCACTAGTGGTCTGAGGCATTTTGTAAAAACAAAAGGCGCTGTGGACAACCCAAATGGCAACACCTGAAATGAAAAGTACCTGATACCGTGTCCAAAATCCCATGCAAAACTGAGAAACTTCGTATGTTGCGGAAACATTTCGATATGGTGATATCCAGATTTGAGGTCAAAGGTGAAAAGATAATCACCTTGTTTAAAATAACCTAGTGCCACATTCCAATCTTCAAATTGAACTTTCTCTTTCCAAAGAAACTGGTTTACAAATCTTAAATCGAGAATTAAGCGCTTTTTACCCGAGCTTTGTATCGATACCGAGAGGGGGTTAACAACGTGTGGCACATTAAAACATTCGACAACCAAACCTTTGTTAAGTAAATCAATTATTGCCTCTGAAACAAAAGATGAGTGTGACAAGGCAGATTTATTATTCTTGAAAAAACCTGTTTGTGGAGTCTGAATAAATGGTAATTTGTAACCCGATTGTATCACACTACAAACAAAAGATGATGCGCCAATGTCGTTCCAGAATTTCAAAGAATTCCGAAGTCTGCCTTTCACAATAGGCTCTGAATTCCCTTTTTCATATTCATAATAATTGTTCTTAAAGAATTCTAGGTCATACCCTGAATTGAGCATTCCTGTCGCACAGGTGGATGTGTGATGTCTATCACTCACTTCGCTGTAGTTGCCTGTAATACAAGATTCCATTGATATTTGACAATTGGAGTTAGAATTTGAGTCTGCATTAGAAAAATACAAATCACCACTAACTCTAGCGTGGCTGCTAGATTTGGTTGCTGCTACCTTTGTTATATGTTTGTTTTTGTCCTGGGCAATTTCTCCTCCAGTGCCCGGCTCTGCCGCAAGCAAAACAGAGGTCGTTCGGTCTAGGGCCAACGGCTGCTGACCACCCTTGCCAGGCTGAATTGTGTTGGTTATACCCAACCGCATATCTACTACGTGGTTGATTTGAGCCACGAAACCCAGAGGGGTTATGATCAATAAAAGAACCCGCACGATCCAAGAAACGGGTGCGTTTGGGCCTGGGGATGACGACTGGTGCTTGTACTTGCCACTACGCTTCTTAGTGGCCCGGGCTTGGGCTTGGCGGATGCGCTTTTCATCCTCCGAGTCTGAAGCCAAGTCATCACTAATATATTCTTCCACTGCTTTCCAACCTAACGATATAGTATTATGAATAAAGGGATTAACGTGAATGCCCTAAATGACACATTTTTAAGAAAGCTCAATAATTGTTTGATACCCATCATTAATATATTCTTGTACTGCTATCAACTTAAAGATAAGTGAATGTTACGAATGTTCGTGAATGCCCCTAATTACCCATTTTTGAAAATGTTCAAAAATAGACCATTTCACAATGTATTCAATAGTATGGATATTTTTCACAGAAGGGTCTCTCTGACACCATCATGGCTTGCCCGAGATATGGGCAATTAAGCTTGCCCAACATAGCAACAAGTAAAACATGCTTACAAGTGAAAATATTTCTGGTAACTAGGCTTTTTGAAAGACCATGCACGAAACACGAACACACCCGTGAAGAGGTCTATTGTTTGAGTCCAATTCACCAATACATTCCCAGGCCGCTGCCAACACAACAAGCAATGAACACACGAATGCCCGTGAATGCATTTCATGAACTACATATTTAAGAATGCTGTGTGAATCCAAGTCATCACTAATATATTCTTAAATTTCCGTCCAACCTGCTAGTATAGCATAATGAATAAAATAATCTTCATCAATGCCCTCAGTTATACAATTTTAAGAATACTTGATGGACAAAGAACATTTTGTCTGCCGATATGCAGCGTTTTCATCATTATAATAGTTATCAAAACATACTTGATCATATTATTTAACTAAAACCCGGCACAACCACCAACTAACCTGCTTCTGACTTGTCCGCAAGGCGAATATGCTTGTTCCGCTTTTTTGATTTGATTTGATTTGATTTTATTCGTCAGGTATATTGCAATACAAACATAACCAGGTACCATGACAGGATAGCCCATGAAAGCCGAAATGGCTTATTTCCAATGGGGTCCTTACCTAAATAACTGATTAAAAAATACACTAAGAAAACACATTAGTACGGCTACAAGACTATCGTACACGTACGACAAGTAATAAGAATGTACTAATTAAAAGTAGCAAAATAAAACATAACATTTTTTATAAAGTAGGCGAAGATTACATAAATGTGAAAACAAGACGTACTCAACGGAAAAAACTATATACAGAAAATCATAATGAAACTATCGATAATAAACGTTGGTTACATAAGTCAAATAATATAGGAAAAAACCATCTGAGCTACAAAAAGGAGAGGAGAAATATAGTTATGGAGTAGACACATTTTTCAAATGATGCTTCAATACCCTTTTAAAATGTAAAAAATTCTTAACTGACTTAACATGATTTGGGAGGGAATTCCAGAAAAGAATACCGTTAAAATAAAAAGAATTTCCAATTTTACCTTTCCGCTTAGGCACTACGAAATTAAATTGACTATTTCTAGTGTCATGCCTATGAACACTTGAAGAGCGAGTAAAATTATTTGAAATATAGTGATCTGCATTAGAGTAAAAAATCTTATGTACATGGTGAATTAAAAGTTGTTGTGATCTAAGGTTTACATGAAGAAGACCAGCTGTTTCAAGTTCACTCTTCCCAATGTGTGTTCTTGGTGGTAAGTGATTGATAAATCTTACAATCTTACTTTGAATTATTTTTAACTTGTTTTGATCCACCTTGCCTAGACTGCAGTACCATGCCGCATTAGCATAATCAAATAAACATTGTATTAAGGAAAAACTTAAAATGCGTCTTGATTTTAAGTTCATGCAATTTTGATAACGATACAAGAATTTTAGACGAGCATTAGCTTTTTTGACAATACTGTCAACCAAACTTGAGCAAGAAAGATCACTAGCTATATTTAGTCCTAAATACTTCACAGAATCCTGTCTCTTAATGAGTTGATTGTTATAACTTATATTGAAATCATCAGTATACTTCAGCCTACCCCGCGAACAAAACAAAATACTTTCGGTTTTACCAATATGTAAGCTAAGCTTATTTGCTGTCATCCAATTAACACAGTTTGATAATTCTAAGCTAAGTTTTTCCCGATCAGCTTAGGATCAGTACCAGAATATAGTAACACACTGTCATCCGCATATAAAAGTAATTTACTGTCGTTGACACAAACACACATATCATTAATGTAGCACATGAAAAGAATAGGACCTAATATGCTCCCCTGGGGAACTCCGCATCTTATGGGCATAGAATCGGAGAGTACATTTTGCAACGAGACAACTTGATGACGATTGGTCAAGTAAGACCTAAACCATTGCACACATGCAGAATTTAAACCCATTACTTCTAATTTACTTAACAGTATATTATGGTTAACGGTATCGAAGGCTTTTTGCAAGTCAAGAAGAACCATCCCAACAAAACGTCCTTGGGAAATTTCGTTCCTCACAAAATCTAACAGGTGAATAAGACAAGTTTCAGTGGAATAACCATTTCTAAAACCAGATTGAAATTCGTATATTATTTTGTTTTCTTGAAAGTGGTTCTCTAATTGGGCATACACACATTTCTCTAGGACCTTCGAGACTATACTTAAAACGCTAATCGGTCTATAATTGCTAACATTAGTTTTATCTTTCTTTTTATAAAGGGGTGTTACTTTTGCAATTTTCATTTCATCAGGGAAGGTGGAGGTTGAGAGAGATAAGTTAATAATGTAAGTTAAAGGTTTATACAAATATTTAGCTCCATCCTTCAAAAATCTGGCAGGTACCAAGTCAAGCCCGGTACTTTTTGATATTTTCAACTTATTCAATTCATCTAAAACAAACTTTTCTTTGACAGGAGAAAAAAGAAAACAGTCTTTCGACACACCCTTAGTGTCGTATAATTTTTGTAATTTAACACTGTCCGTTCCAAATTCATTTGTGTTGATATCTGGCAGATTACTAGCTAATTTTTCTGCCACAGTTGTGAAATAATTGTTAAATTCGTTCGCTATCCTCATATTATCATGACATAACTCCCCTTGGATATTAATAACATTCTCTTTAATATTCTTTTGTTTGTTTTTACAACCTAAATCTTTCAGATTCTTCCACAACTTTTTAGAATCATTTTTATTTATTTATTTATTTATTTATTTAGTATTGTTTACCCAGGGTAACCACATCAGTGAGTAACACACTGTTATACTTGCAGGCCCTGCATAACACAAAAATGAAACACATACAAACAAAATGATATACACATATAATCATTGGTGAAAATTCAATTAATATTGTTTCTAAGTAGTCTCCAGTACAAAATAACAAAAGATTTTTTCGAAGTAGCACAACGAATCCTACTATCGATTTGGTTCCATAATATTGAAGTGCTGTGGGAGAAGGCTTTTTTACCTGCCTGAGTACGGACAAGTGGCACTACAACACCATTGTGAACAGCATTTCTTGTCCAATATGCTCATCAATTTGATTTTGGAAGTATTCATCTTTAGCCTGTCTCACTTTTCTTTGCACCAAATTACGTAAAAGTTTATATTTCTTTTCTAATTCTAAATTACCACAATCCTTTTTCATTCTTTTAAAAGCTATATTTCTTTGTCTTATTAGCGAAATAATTTCAGCATTCATCCACTTATCGATTCTTTGCTTAATTCTTACTTGTTTTAATGGAGCACATTTATCGACTATAGACATGAAAATATTTTTGAAAATTGACCACGCAGTATTTACTTCTTTACATTCTAATATGTCAGACCAATTGACTCGAGATAAAACATTATTAAAATCATCTATACAATAGTTTCTCATACACCGAATATTTATATTTCTATGCTGCTTGAATACAGGTCTTATTAGCTTCCTAGAGCAGTAGGTTAAAAAATGATCACTTAGGCCAATTTCAATAACACCACTTTGACAAATATTTTCTTCTTTACTGCTGATTACATGGTCTATTAATGCTGAAGTGGCCGATGTTGTTCGAGTGGGTTTAGTTATAAGTTGACTCAAACCATTTAAATTCAAAATATTCTTGTATTTTTTTGATAATGAAGACTGCTGCAAAAGGCAGATATTCATGTCCCCTAAAATTATAACCTCATCATCTTTTGTTAATTTATCCAAGGTGTCAGTGAGATATTCAATAAAATAATGATCTGTAGGGGGTCTGTACACAACACCTAGAGTAATGGGTTTTGTATGGGGTAATAGAATGTCAATCCATAACGATTCAATATCATTTTGTGTAAGATCTTCTCGTACGTTAAATGCAATATCATTTCTAATATAAAGACAGACTCCACCACCATGTTCTCCTACACGGTCTCGTCTTAAAATACAATATCCATCGATACAAACTTCTTCATCGTTCACGGAAGAGTTTAACCACGTTTCTGTGATTGCAATTACAGAGATTCTATTTTGGGAGAAAAGGAGTCGTAGTTCAGGTATTTTAAACAGAATTGATCTAACATTCAAATGAACAAGATGCAACCCTTTACCATTAAAAGTATCATTAAATGATTCATATAAAGCGCTTTCATCAACAGTATTCTGTATTCTAACTTCAGGGATAGGAGGTAAAATTGGTTGAGAGGGTTGAATATCTTCACAGGATTGAGTAAAAAGGGAGTCACAAAAAGGTGGTAATGAGCACGTCAAACAGACCCAATTTTCATTGGGGTTATGATATAACCTGGTATACTCAGAGAGAGAGATTCCAAGACATTTAGTATGGTACCACTTTTGGCAGGTGGAACACAATAGGCCATGTTGGTTGTTTTTTACGGGTTTATCACATTTACCGCAAGGAAATTTGTAGTTTGGACCAGGATTAGTTTCTACGTCACCAGATAGGAAAAGACGATAAAATATTTGATTATTTGTCTGAAATAACGTAGTTTGAACGGTGGCCACAGAGTTCTGATAATTCAAAATTCGGGAGTGAAAGTATTTTAAGCGTTTAAATGATTTTAGCGTAACATATTCAAAACTAGACGCAACCCCGCAAGAACATAAACACGAAATTAAAAAATAAAATACAAGAAAGTTCATGACACCTTAAATACACACAGACACACACGCCTGCACCCTTATAAACTAAAAAAAGACAAAAATGAGTCAGTGTCTATATCCCGCCATTATCCTCAAGCTCCATCTTCGAGACACTGGAAAACACCGCTTCCTGGGCGACATATACATGTTGATTGTGAGCTCCAGAATGTTTGTAAACATGAATTTCAAAAGATGCTAGTCTGTAGACTGCAACAGGCTTGGACATCGCACACACACATAAGGAGAGAGATGCGGAGAGAGTGATCGAAAAAGCAGCTGTCGGTTCCAACGGTCGAAACAAAAACAAAGCCGGCAAGGTCAGACTGGAAAGGAATGTTAATAGCCCTTTTAACTCCGCTACAGCCTCCGAAATGACCTCTTTCGCACGAATTTGCTTACCCTGACCAAGAAGAGAATCGGCGGACTCCAGCCTCTCCAATAGAGAAGAATTGAACTCAAATTGATCCCGGTTTCCTTTAAATTTAAAGGATGTCTCCGTTGACCTCTTGATATGTTGCAACTCGTGAGAAGTCACCGCTAGCTTCTTCTCGTTCTCGTCTTTCAGGCTAGAAATCGAGGCATCAAAGTACTCCTTCAATGAATGAACTGCTTCCTTGACGGTTTCACCCACAACAGCAGCCGTCAATTGTTGGGGCTGCTCTTGAGGAGCTATCGGATCTTGATTTAACATACACTATGAAAATCTGCGTACCTGGTTCGAGGGTGATTTAAAGGTGAAAACATGACGGAATATAGGATGATTAGAGTATGAAAACAAGGTGAATGGCCAGAAAAATCATTTTGGTTGCTAAGGGAGTGCCATTGGGAATAAGACTCCTATTTTCACCCATTTTTCACAACATATTCACACTTTCCAAGTAATAAAACTGTCAAGTCGTTAAATCATCATCTTCTGAATTAGTGGTGAATTTTGGGTGAAAATGACTTGGCAAACTTTTTATTACGCTAGTGTCCTTGGGCCGTGCAGCGCTGCCGATGGTGGTAAAGTCTATGGTCTAAGGGGGATTTCACATTAGTTTTGTCTTCCTCCAAACACATGTTTTGCGGTACTAAGATAGAAGAGAAGAATGTACATGCCAGCGTACAATATTGCTTGTTCAAATTCATATCATGAATATACATAAGATCATATAAAATCGAAAACAAAATCAAAATATGAGCGTCAATCAGAAAACAAAGAACCAGGACAAACAGCAAAGGATGTAATGTGGATGAAATAAAGGAAAGGTGGAAAGAAGGGAGAGAGAAAAAGGGTAAAAGATAAAAGAAAATTAGAGAAAGAGAGGGAGGGAGAGAGATATAGAGAGAGAGGGGGCGGGGAAGAGGAGAAAAGAACAACAATTGAAGATGAGAATCCATGAGCTTATCATTAAAAAAAAAATGGACACACAAAATAACAGAAGAAAGAAGAAGGAAAATATACGATATAAGATGTAGACGAAATTATGGAATTGTGAGGAACCTAAAACCAAATTTTAGGAACAACAAACAAATTATAAAGTGGAACATGTACAAACGTCATGACTAATCGAGAAGAGCGCATTAACATCGGTTAACGTGTAAATAAAGTTTTATAATCCCGCTTCATCATTGTACATGTAAAAAAATATCATAGTAAGGTATTCATGAAGGCAAGGGATTTATTCTGGACAAGTGTAATAAGGAAGTAAATGTGATGCAAAAATGAAAAAAAGGAAATTTAAAAGAACAATATCAAATAAGAGGTGAAAAGCAGAACAGAAGAAAGGAGACAAAAGTACAGATTAATATATTGACGAAGAAATAGAAATCAAGAAAAATAGGAAAGAAAATAGGACAAGTTCAAATAAGAGGTGAAAGGAAGAGGAAAAATGTACAAAACGGCAGTTTATTAGCCTTAAGGAGAGAAAAGGGGGAAGAGAAAGAAAAGAAATTAAACCACAGAAATATGGCAAGATCAAATCGCTCCCTCTTTGTCTATGCATGGACATTTTACTTGAACATAATTGTAATATCCATATCGTCTTTATCAAGATGAAAATGCATTTTCTTCAGAACTCATGCAAGCTTTTGATAAATAACTTACTCACATGTTGTAAATACTTCTTGGTAAAAAACAACTTTACCCGACTTTTTTTCTTATTCACTTGATTATTGAGACAAATATACGGTACGGGGATTAATCATAAACACAGCGAGCGCCCGTGGATGTCCATGGGCTGCTTCTGCTAGTACAATATAATGGTATAAATCAATACTAAAATTACAGAATTGGAGCGGTAAATTGATAAAAATATTGCACATTGTTTTAGGTCACATCAGATGCATAAACTTTTAAAATATGCTTTTCACACTTGCAAAATTTCGCTTAACCCCGGGAAATTGGTGGGGCTAGGGGGGGGGGGGGGTCTTGCAAGTGTGGGCTAACCCCGCAATTAGTACGGGACTATCTGGCCCTTTCCATAAAGCAGGGTTAGCCGGGCAATTGCGGTGCTAGCAAAGCTTATCTTCAATTTGGTATAATTTAACTTATTTTCTAAGAAATGCGCAATCAGACATACCATTTTCCCTTTTATTTTGGCGATATAATAATCTTAATAAGCTAGCCGGCCCTTTATGTTGTTTTATGTTTTTCTTCTGAATTTTTTGGAAATATCTTCCTTAAAATCTTCCTAAAATAAAACTTACAAATAAATAAAGTGTGTGACCAGCGCTTTGTATCGTTTGGAAAATGGGCTATAAGTCCAGTTACTATTAATATTATTATCATTGGCGTACGTTGTGCATAAACCGGTTTTGTGTAAATGAGCGAAAAGGTATATAACTATCGTGTTTTACATCCAATTTTGTTCAAATATTCAGCATTATATTTGTTTGAATTTCTTCTATTTCTTCAATTTTTTTTTTGTTGAGGCAGACTTTACCTTTAAGCACAAATCTTAGAAACCTTAAAATTGTAAAAGCAAAGAGATAAAAAAGAAATCTACTCGACAACTAACATTTTAATGCTTCCTTGGTCCTTAAAATGATTTCACTACTTATCTACTCCTAATATCAATACATAAACCACCTAGATATGGCATCTCTTTTTTGAAAAAGAAGCCGTCGGTCCTCTGGTCTCTTACAAGCCACATGCTTTCTTAGCAACCAGGAAAGGCAACCACCAACATAAATTATGAAATATATCAAAATAAATCTCTTTTAGCTAGCATTCACAATTAGTTACACATACTTTGCTGAGGCTTATTAATTATCTGCAATGTGCGTGAATATATTCAGATGATATTAGTATGTAACACTTATGAACACTCTAGCCTACCTTAACATATATATTCCAGAAACAACATAGGCCTATAACTCACCTTCAAAACAATAGGAAATAAATCGTTGGCAGTGAATCCCAATTACACCTCGCCTCATCCTTTCCAAAGTCACAATTAGCACCAACATAATGGTCTTATGACATAAATATAACACCACCTCTCGAGCAAGAAGACAAATAAATATTCATATTCATATTGATATCCACACGCCATATCCAGATTATAATCAACGTGTACAGTTATGTGCAGGTAATTCCTACTGACCACACATGTCCGAGACAGCGCGCCAAAATGTAGCGCGCCAAAATGTATGTCAACAGCATATCCCGAACACTGGTCAATCAAGAAAGCTGACCAGACAAGGACTGATGTAGTTTACTTTCAGGCGTTATTGTTTAAATGATGAATGAAAAAAAAAAGCAAGCCTTACCAGGCTTATCCCACGATAGTAAAATCCAGCGCAATGGAAGCAGCACTAGGTTAAAATAACGCTAAGGCTAAATGTATAGAACATGATCCTGCTCTATATTATCCCTTTTTTCTTCGTCTTCATTCTCCCACCTTCATTTATTTTATTTTTGTTTTGTCGTTGATCCACAAATAGATGCAGTGACCCGCCCCGTTGACCTGCCACTGATTATGGTCCTCAAATAGTGAACAATACTTTGTTTCATCTGATTATTAAATGGAACATAAAATTTTCTTGAGCTATACAGGTAAAGACTGTGAATGAGATTTCTTCAGCGGCTAAGCCTGCGACGTCCTGCCTAGAGTTACGGGGGGGGGGGGGAATACAGTTGTGGTCGTGTAACAATCCTGCTGGTTATATTTTGTTTATCTGATTTCATGTTATATTCTTTAGTTTGGGTCTTTAGATGAGCATTGTGTTTCTCATGCCAATGAATTAGATTAAAAATGTCATTTCGGGAGGTTTTACGCCAATTACATTTCAAAAAGTTCACCCCGAGGGCATGAAAATGAGTTTGTTTTGAAAATGATCTAGGAAAGGCACTCTTCTCCTGCTTCTTTCACAAATTATTTGTCATTCCATAACCCCAAAAGATAAAGGGTTGAAATTAAATACAATAACTCCTTAAAAATCAGTTATTGTTGCCTTTTGGTGATTTTATTCAAGGCCATTGATTAAAAAAAAACATATTTTTATTGATTTGTTTACGCCCTCTATGGATGGACTTGGAAGGTATTGCTTTGTCAAAATGAATAAAATTATTTTCTTATAATTTTTTCCATAAAGCAAAACATGACTTTGCATTTAAAGTCATCTCTCCTCCTTTAGAACGATAAGAACTTGAGGAAAAATAGCGTTATAACGTCTGAGCCCTTTTGAGGAAACAATAATGGCACATTCTATTATATCCAAGGGCGCCTTGTCTGCGTTTTACCAATCACGTTAATTTATATTACACGTTATAAGATCAGACTAATAAAAGGAAATCTAAACGAAAAAGAAAAAGAAAACGTTTTCCTCTTCTAAATAAATACATTTTTGATCCTGTTTAAATACAGGTCATTCATTGTGAAGTGTTATTACTCCTTCCTATATTTTCACTTGGGTGCTTGGGTTTTTTATATGTTGAGACAGGGGTGGCGCTAGAAGGGGCAGAGGCCGATCTCCCCCCTATGACATTTCAAGTGGAAAAAAAGAAGAAAAGAGAAGAAAAGATTAGAATAGGAAAAATGGAGGAAAGGAAAAAAAGAGTATCAACAAGATCTCCTCTTCCATTAGGTCTCTACTGAAACTCATAATTTTTCATTTTCTTAGTTGTTGATGAAGGAATACATGATTTTGTTTTATATCAGGTTTTGTGTAAAAACATGAGCAATGACTTTATTTATATAGGTTGCATGCGCATGTATGATTAAATATCAGATTTTTTTTCTGACACAAAGTATGATTTCAGTGGCCAAATGGGAGAGAAGCTCGCAATGTATGTCACGGAGTTACCGATTTAATATGTTTGATTGATTACAACTTCTATTAATCATAACTTTCTTATTTATTATCGGATTTTGCTAAAAACTTTCGTTAATCTAGTTCTTTAATATCTCCTTCCTTTAAAACCAACCCATTTCCCAGGTACACTTCCCCTTTAAAACTTCCAAGTAAGGTTGATCATGAGGCAAGACCCAGGCCCCAATAAAAATGTATGCTTTAGGCTTACTGGGTCATTTGGTCAAGGACTCAAGGTTGACCGACTCCCAGCTAGCATTGTGTTACCCCATATAAAATCAATGCATGGGTTCACTCCACACAGAGATCCAGAGAGAACATCATGAGTGTACTCACCATTATAGCATGATAGAGAACATTTCTCTGAACTCCTTACTTGATTAGACTTTGTCTATACAATAATGATCGTTCACTATTATTGTTGTATCATTATTCGTATTTATCATGTGAATAAAAGAATGCTACAATTCCTACAACCATCCCTCTGCAATTGACTTTTGTCAAGCGTTCATACAGTATATACTGTCTGACACAGGGGGCAGAGGGGGATGATGCCGATCGGGCGGCACTTATTTGTGTGTGGTTTAATAATTGTTAAGGGAATCTTGAGTTCTGAGAAAGGTGAAAAATAATTTGTAAGCTTTGTCACTAATTTTATGTCAGTTGGGAAGAACATCATAGCATTTCTGTGCGCAGTACATGTGCTTTTCTGCAAGATTGGGTCAACTTATTATCTATTTTGATGATTCCAAAACAACACACTCTAAAACAATTCTTATGTAGACGTGGTTAACCTTTCCCAATTCCTTCGAGACAGTTTCTTTCACAATATAATTGCATGCCCAGGACGCTACTTTATCTTTAAGATCATTGAAGAAAAAAACAAAAACATTTAAATATGATGGAAACACCCGGGATCATTGTAAGTGGTGATTTTGAGATGTGTCAATCTATGTACAAGGTATTACAGGCCTGAATATTATAACAAGCAACAATAATTGATTTTGCGAAAAACTTGGATGAGACAAAAAGGCCTATGCATCTTTATTTCCAATTATGTTGTTGTATATTGTTTCCTTTCTTTTTCTTTCTTTCTTTTTCCCCGTTCCCACACCTGGAATATGATTACAATATATCCTATTATATGTACATGAGGTGGTTATGGCAAGGTATTTCCAGCAAAATGATGAACAAAATAACAAGGAAAGAGCTCCTTGACGAAAAAATTGTGAGTATAAAATCCACTGTCAATTACAAATATGGGAAATAATATATTAACCGACATCGTGCATTCATCATTAATTTCTTTTTGATATCCAAGCCTAAGCGTATACACATGTCACTATTATATCCTGCATCTCTCCTTTCTTTTTAATATTTGAATTTGATCAATGAATATTATTGTTATGAAATGTCTATTATGCTTGATTTTTTATATATGTCATATTTTGTGTTATTTGAATTTCAAGTGTAATTGTATAGTATCTTGTGAAATGGATCGCAATTCGGCTGTTGGCTGGAAGGATCTTAATAAACAATTTCTATCTGTGTATCTATCTAGCTATTATTCCTGGTTTTCTGATTTAATCACTTATATTGACTGTTTCATATTTTTTCTCTCTCTCTTCAATGAATTACATGTTAGTTCTACATGGAAGTTTTAGCTTGGTGGATAGGGACTTTGTGTGCTAATGATGGCATAAACGTGCTTTTTTTCTATTTGGTTGATTTTGTAGTCTTCATAATATGACAAATTCATTGTCGAGATTGCTTCATCAGGCGTTATCATATTTTAGATAAAGCAATGTATAATGCATAGACAGCGTACAGCATTGATTGCTTTTAGTATAATCTTTACTTCATTTTATGATTGAAGTGAACTGCTTTTAATTTGTTATCAACCAAGCGATAGTCTGTTGCTTTACAGGCGGTTCATGAAGGATAGGATACATTTCCTTTATTTTGTTATAATAGTGAGTATACCGCTTATATCTTTCAAGTAGGCTTACATAACTTTGCTTCTTATACCAACGGGTTTGAGACAGATTATAAGAAAGGTAAACTGGGGTTCTCATAAGCAAACGGTATGAATGCTTAATCTGCTTTATTCTTGTTATCACTTGATTTTACCTTTTTAATGTCTAATTGTCTATCAACCAAGTGATATTTCGTTGCTATCGATAAGCTTCATTATCATTTAATATTGCTGGAAGTTACTTGACTTTTGTATACTAACTATACCGCTCAAATGGTGTGGGTCTCTCTAACACTTCCCTGGTATATAACTATACCTTGGCCTTTTCCCACTTGGTTTGGGAGACGGAGCTCCTATCGTACGGTGTTTTCATTATCTGGCTTGGTTTCAATCAGTAAGAGCATTTTCATAATAAATCACTATTGATGACATTTGGTTGTCAATATTATCTTTTGCCCGTTTGATTTCGTTATATTAGTAAACATGTATGTTGTGTGATCTTGTATATGGAACTTCATTTGTTTAATAAACTCCCAATTTTGTACGCATTGTTACGGCATGGTATACAAATGACAACGTATAACGACACATAGGTTGAGAGAAAGAGCTATAGCTGAGGGGAAGAATAGTGATGGACAGAGAGATGGGAC
Organism: Heliocidaris erythrogramma; assembly: GCA_025617745.1. Classification (NCBI taxonomy): domain Eukaryota; kingdom Metazoa; phylum Echinodermata; class Echinoidea; order Camarodonta; family Echinometridae; genus Heliocidaris; species Heliocidaris erythrogramma. The sequence continues at coordinate 23,787,634 of CM046856.1, forward strand.
GAAGAGGGAGGAGGGTGGTCATGGGAGGAATATCCAAGAGAGAGAGAGAGAGTGGAGAGACAGACCGACATGATAGAGACAGAACAGGAGAGAGAGAGGCAGACAATCAGAGAGACGAGGATAGAACAGAGATGGAACATGCGATGGAGTGGGAGGGGAGACAGGAAGGGAGATAGAGGGGAGTAGTGAAGAAGGTGAAAGGGGATGGGCACATGGAAAGGGACAAGGACCAAGAAGAGCTGATGGGAGGGGATGGAGAATTAAAGAAAACTATCTATACAGAGGCAGAGAGATAATCGTGAGGAGACATCGATTGGAGAGATTGCGATCGGAGATGGTTGAGTGCGAAAGAGCTATAAGTGGAATTAGATAGAATATGGAGAAAGATGACAGAGAGAGAGAGAGATAGAGAAGATAAACCAGGGAGATAAACGTAGGCTGAAATAGTTGAGGGAATAATTATGACAGAGACCGAGATGAAATAGAGAGGCGATGGACTGAAAGACCGGAACGAGAGCCCGGCATAAGAGGTTGGAGAGGTATAGAGACATGGAAGAGAATTAGACGAAGGGATGATAGAGTCGTAAAAGAAGAGTGTGTAGGAGGGAGGAAGATGGAGAGAGGGAGGAAAAATGCAGGGAGTGAAAAATAAAGAGAATCGAAATAGTAAGGCGTAGTAAGCGAGAGACAAGGACAGATGGATGGAGAGAGGGGGGGGGGGGGGGGGGGGGAGAAAATTAAGGTATTGCTTAATACCAATCGATACAAACTTATGCATGATACACTTAATACGAGTTAGTAAACACGGTATGCAAGTATATGATCCACCATCATCATGATGATAATTATCACAATCATAAAAACTAATGGAAAAGAAACATACAGGTAGATCATCATAAGCAACGTTGCAGCAACAGTATACAATTTACATGTTTTAAAAGATGTAAAAAATGCTTTGCATGTTCGAAGCAAACTACCGTATACAATCTAAATAAATTAGAAAACCATAATTATGATATGGAATGATAATTTCATAGGCTTGCAATTCAGGGCGGAGCAGGGGTGGATTGGGCTGCATATCACTCGAAGAATTTTGAAATTACCAGTATATATAAGGGCAGCCGAAATATCATGTTCACGCAATCGTCACCTGATAGTCGGGCAAGTGGGAGGTGTATCTGTCAAATGCAAATCTGGATCTGAACTTTGTGCAACTTGATGTTTTATCAGTCTGAAAATAGACCGAATCTTGCCATTGCGATTATGGTTCATTGCCTTTGAAATATTCATGGCTTCGGGCATCAATGTAAGATAGGTCTGCTTCGGACAAAATTTTCTCTTCCATTTTGTTTAAATCAAAGAAAAAAGACATTTTCTTAATTATGGAACCCTATGAATTAAATACTGCGGTTAATTCCTTGCATGTTGGACCTAGATTGTAACTATTTGTATATATAAAAGAACAACGTTGAACTTCATCATTTTCGCTGTTGTATAGTTTAATACAGGGGTATTGATATTTTCATTGTTTATTAATGTTGACCTCCAATTATACCGAGAACTACTTTGAACCACATGCTAAAACCTATTTTAAATTGAGAAATTGTATATTTTATATACCCCTAATGGGTACATTAGGAGGACAGTTTTTGTTCCTTTTCTTTGTTCAACTGTCGACCTAATGTACCAACTGTGTACCTAATGTAGGGGTCGCTATTATGACTGATTAAACCGTATTGTTACGTGTCGACCTAATGTACCCTTTAGTAAAATATAATAAACTCTAAAATCTTATTATAATAAAAAACACAAGACAGTATGAAAAATTTATAGATTTTAAGTCAGAGCTGAAATAGAACTTGTTCCGTCTGTATTTTTGTTAGTTTGATCAGTGACTTGAGATTTTCAGACTTGCTCTTTGGTCGGGTATTTTACTTCTAACACTTACTTAAATGCGATTTTGTGACAATCAGTCAGGAGGTTTTCATGACCATGCAACACAAGAAACTGCACACAATAGTAATCTTGTTTTTAAAGTAAGATACAATTAAGTTGAAACGCATCACAAAGTAAATGATGGTGCTCGGTCATCACCCTGGAATTGCCCATGTACTAATAAATGGAATTAAATGGAATAGGTAAGACCACGCTGAATATTAAAAGCATTTTTGAAAGAAAAAATATGTCACTTTGACAAAACAATGCGCATTATAACAAGTAAACCAATCATAGAGGGCGTAACAAGAAACAATATCATTCATTTTTTTAAAAATATAAGAACAAGGTGTAAAATCACTGATATTAAATAGTGATACTTTATACAGATAAGGACTGAGGTCCAGAAATTTCACCTCGATAGCATTTTGGGTTTTCAATTAAAAATAAAGTTAGTAGACGCATCAGGATGGTAGGATACTTCATAGCACATCTTTAAACGAACTCATTTTCGTGGCAATTATGGATAAACTCTTTTGATTTGTCATTTTATTGCAGCATTCCTATAACGATTCTACAGATATCATTTTCACGATGGTAAAAATGAATTACATAATATCCTTGGAAAATAAAGGAAATTTCAAACGAAAAGCAGTAAGTTAAAACAGACCTGTGGCAGTTAAGACCGATACTATATCTGGGTTGTATTCTCCCCTAATCTCTGGGCGGCCCCGCTCAGGCTTATCCGTACAACCAACATTGCTGTGGCTAGTTGGTCTACAGTGAATATGACAGCTTTTAGATTAAGTTGCATATTTTTCATTTTTATTTAATTCACACGCTTCTTAGAACTGTTGTAGGTAGAATTATATTGTACAATACAATTAACAGCCATTGGATGTGAATTTGAGTTTGGTAAAGTTTAAAAATCGACACAATATCTGGGTTGTATTCTCCCCTAGTCTCTGGGCGGTCCCACTCAGGCTTATCCGTACATTGCTGTGGCTAGTTGGTCTACAGTGAATATGACAGCTTTTAGATTAAGTTGCATATTTTTCATTTTTATTTAATTCACACGCTTCTTAGAACTGTTGTAGGTAGAATTATATTGTACAATACAAGTAACAGCCATTGGATGTGAATTTGAGTTTGGTAAAGTTTAAAAATCGACACAATATCTGGGTTGTATTCTCCCCTAGTCTCTGGGCGGTCCCACTCAGGCTTATCCGTACATTGCTGCGGCTAGTTGGTCTACAGTGAATATGACAGCTTTTAGATTAAGTTGCATATTTTTCATTTTTTATTTAATTCACACGCTTCTTAGAACTGCTGTAGGTAGAATTATATTGTACAATACAATTAACAGCCATTGGATGTGAATTTGAGTTTGGTAAAGTTTAAAAATCGACACAATATCTGGGTTGTATTCTCCCCTAGTCTCTGGGCGGTCCCACTCAGGCTTATCCGTACATTGCTGCGGCTAGTTGGTCTACAGTGAATATGACAGCTTTTAGATTAAGTTGCATATTTTTCATTTTTTATTTAATTCACACGCTTCTTAGAACTGCTGTAGGTAGAATTATATTGTACAATACAATTAACAGCCATTGGATGTGAATTTGAGTTTGGTAAAGTTTAAAAATCGACACAATATCTGGGTTGTATTCTCCCCTAGTCTCTGGGCGGTCCCACTCAGGCTTATCCGTACATTGCTGCGGCTAGTTGGTCTACAGTGAATATGACAGCTTTTAGATTAAGTTGCATATTTTTCATTTGTATTTAATTCACACGCTTCTTAGAACTGTTGTAGGTAGAATTATATTGTACAATACAATTAACAGCCATTGGATGTGAATTTGAGTTTGGTAAAGTTTAAAAATCGACACAATATCTGGGTTGTATTCTCCCCTAGTCTCTGGGCGGTCCCACTCAGGCTTATCCGTACATTGCTGTGGCTAGTTGGTCTACAGTGAATATGACAGCTTTTAGATTAAGTTGCATATTTTTCATTTTTATTTAATTCACACGCTTCTTAGAACTGTTGTAGGTAGAATTATATTGTACAATACAATTAACAGCCATTTAATGTGAATTTGAGTTTGGTAAAGTTTAAAAATCGACACAATATCTGGGTTGTATTCTCCCCTAGTCTCTGGGCGGTCCCACTCAGGCTTATCCGTACATTGCTGTGGCTAGTTGGCCTACAGTGAATCTGACAGCTTTTAGATAAGTTGCATATTTTTCATTTTTATTTAATTCACATGCTTCTTAGAACTGTTGTAGGTAGAATTATATTGTACAATACAATTAACAGCCATTGGATGTGAATTTGAGTTTGGTAAAGTTTAAAAATCGACACAATATCTGGGTTGTATTCTCCCCTAGTCTCTGGGCGGTCCCACTCAGGCTTATCCGTACATTGCTGTGGCTAGTTGGTCTACAGTGAATATGACAGCTTTTAGATTAAGTTGCATATTTTTCATTTTTATTTAATTCACACGCTTCTTAGAACTGTTGTAGGTAGAATTATATTGTACAATACAATTAACAGCCATTTGATGTGAATTTGAGTTTGGTAAAGTTTAAAAATTGACACAATATCTGGGTTGTATTCTCCCCTAATCTCTGGGCGGCCCCGCTCAGGCTTATACGTATAACCACCATTGATGAATGATATTAATATAGGCTTGCAATTCAGGGCGGAGCAGGGGTGGATTGGGCTGCATATCACTCTAAGAGTTTTGAAATTACCAGTATATATAAGGGCAGCCGAAATATCATGTTCACGCAATCGTCACCTGATAGTCGGGCAAATGGGAGGTGTATCTGTCAAATGCAAATCTGGATCTGAACTTTGTGCAACTTGATGTTTTATCAGTCTGAAAATAGACTGAATCTTGCCATTGCGATTATGGTTCATTGCCTTTGAAATATGCATGGCTTCGGGCATCAATGTATGATAGGTCTCCTTCGGACAAAATTTTATCTTCCATTTTGTTTAAACCAAAGAAAAAGACGTTTTCTTAATTAGTGGAACCCTATGAATTAAATACTACGGTTAATTCCATGCATGTTGGACCTAGATTGTAGCTATTTGTATATATAAAAGAACAACGTTGAACTTCATCATTTTCGCTGTTGTATAGTTTAATACAGGGGTATTGATATTTTCATCGTAATAAATGTTGACCTCCAATTATACCGAGAACTTCTTTGAACCACATGCTAAAACCTATTTTAATTTGAGAAATTGTATAATATATATATTTTTTTATAATAAACTCTACCCTTACAAAAAAAGTACCATGGTATAATACCATGGTAATACCTCGGTAAATTGGGACGGTATTACTGTGAAAGTTTACCGCGTTACCCATTGTCAAGATGAAAATACTATGAAGGTACCATTCTTTTCATGGTACACGATGCAAATACTATGAATATACAATGTTTTTCTTAGTAATACTGTGGCAATACGATGTGTACCACGGATTTACCATGTTTTCGTGGTATTATGGCGGTAATACCATGAAATACGTAGTATTACCATGGTATTTTTTAATAAGGGTAAATTCTTATTATAATAAAAGACACAAAACAGTATGTAAAATTTATAGATTTTAGGTCAGAGCTGAAATAGAACTTGTTCCGTCTGTATTTTTGTTAGTTTGATCAGTGACTTGAGATTTTCAGACTTGCTCTTTGGTCGGGTATTTTACTTCTAACACTTACTTAAATGCGATTTTGTGACAATCAATCAGGAGGTTTTCATGACCATGCAACACAAGAAACTGCACACAATAGTCATCTTTTTAAAAGTAAGATACAATTAAGTTGAAACACATCACAAAGTAAATGATGGTGCTCGGTCATCACCCTGGAATTGCCTATGTACAAATAAATGGAATTAAATGGAATAGGTAAGACCACGCTGAATATTAAAAGCATTTTTGAAAGAAAAAATATGTCACTTTGACAAAACAATGCGCATTATAACAAGTAAACCAATCATAGAGGGCGTAACAAGAAACAATATCATTCATTTTTTAAAAAATATAAGAACAAGGTGTAAAATCACTGAAATTAAATAGTGATACTTTATACAGATAAGGACTGAGGTCCAGAAATTTCACCTCGATAGCATTTTGGGTTTTCAATTAAAAATAAAGTTAGTAGACGCATCAGGATGGTAGGATACTTCATAGCACATCTTTAAACGAACTCATTTTCGTGGCAATTATGGATAAACTCTTTTGATTTGTCATTTTATTGCAGCATTCCTATAACGATTCTACATATATCATTTTCACGATGGTAAAAATGAATTACATAATATCCTTGGAAAATAAAGGAAATTTCAAACGAAAAGCAGTAAGTTAAAACAGACCTGTGGCAGTTAAGACCGATACTATATCTGGGTTGTATTCTCCCCTAATCTCTGGGCGGCCCCGCTCAGGCTTATCCGTACAACCAACATTGCTGTGGCTAGTTGGTCTACAGTGAATATGACAGCTTTTAGATTAAGTTGCATATTTTTCATTTTTATTTAATTCACATGCTTCTTAGAACTGTTGTAGGTAGAATTATATTGTACAATACAATTAACAGCCATTGGATGTGAATTTGAGTTTGGTAAAGTTTAAAAATCGACACAATATCTGGGTTGTATTCTCCCCTAGTCTCTGGGCGGTCCCACTCAGGCTTATCCGTACATTGCTGCGGCTAGTTGGTCTACAGTGAATATGACAGCTTTTAGATTAAGTTGCATATTTTTCATTTTTATTTAATTCACACGCTTCTTAGAACTGTTGTAGGTAGAATTATATTGTACAATACAATTAACAGCCATTTAATGTGAATTTGAGTTTGGTAAAGTTTAAAAATCGACACAATATCTGGGTTGTATTCTCCCCTAGTCTCTGGGCGGTCCCACTCAGGCTTATCCGTACATTGCTGTGGCTAGTTGGCCTACAGTGAATCTGACAGCTTTTAGATAAGTTGCATATTTTTCATTTTTATTTAATTCACATGCTTCTTAGAACTGTTGTAGGTAGAATTATATTGTACAATACAATTAACAGCCATTGGATGTGAATTTGAGTTTGGTAAAGTTTAAAAATCGACACAATATCTGGGTTGTATTCTCCCCTAGTCTCTGGGCGGTCCCACTCAGGCTTATCCGTACATTGCTGTGGCTAGTTGGTCTACAGTGAATATGACAGCTTTTAGATTAAGTTGCATATTTTTCATTTTTATTTAATTCACACGCTTCTTAGAACTGTTGTAGGTAGAATTATATTGTACAATACAATTAACAGCCATTTGATGTGAATTTGAGTTTGGTAAAGTTTAAAAATTGACACAATATCTGGGTTGTATTCTCCCCTAATCTCTGGGCGGCCCCGCTCAGGCTTATACGTATAACCACCATTGATGAATGATATTAATATAGGCTTGCAATTCAGGGCGGAGCAGGGGTGGATTGGGCTGCATATCACTCTAAGAGTTTTGAAATTACCAGTATATATAAGGGCAGCCGAAATATCATGTTCACGCAATCGTCACCTGATAGTCGGGCAAATGGGAGGTGTATCTGTCAAATGCAAATCTGGATCTGAACTTTGTGCAACTTGATGTTTTATCAGTCTGAAAATAGACTGAATCTTGCCATTGCGATTATGGTTCATTGCCTTTGAAATATGCATGGCTTCGGGCATCAATGTATGATAGGTCTCCTTCGGACAAAATTTTATCTTCCATTTTGTTTAAACCAAAGAAAAAGACGTTTTCTTAATTAGTGGAACCCTATGAATTAAATACTACGGTTAATTCCATGCATGTTGGACCTAGATTGTAGCTATTTGTATATATAAAAGAACAACGTTGAACTTCATCATTTTCGCTGTTGTATAGTTTAATACAGGGGTATTGATATTTTCATCGTAATAAATGTTGACCTCCAATTATACCGAGAACTTCTTTGAACCACATGCTAAAACCTATTTTAATTTGAGAAATTGTATAATATATATATTTTTTTATAATAAACTCTACCCTTACAAAAAAAGTACCATGGTATAATACCATGGTAATACCTCGGTAAATTGGGACGGTATTACTGTGAAAGTTTACCGCGTTACCCATTGTCAAGATGAAAATACTATGAAGGTACCATGCTTTTCATGGTACACGATGCAAATACTATGAATATACAATGTTTTTCTTAGTAATACTGTGGCAATACGATGTGTACCACGGATTTACCATGTTTTCGTGGTATTATGGCGGTAATACCATGAAATACGTAGTATTACCATGGTATTTTTTTAATAAGGGTAAATTCTTATTATAATAAAAGACACAAAACAGTATGTAAAATTTATAGATTTTAGGTCAGAGCTGAAATAGAACTTGTTCCGTCTGTATTTTTGTTAGTTTGATCAGTGACTTGAGATTTTCAGACTTGCTCTTTGGTCGGGTATTTTACTTCTAACACTTACTTAAATGCGATTTTGTGACAATCAATCAGGAGGTTTTCATGACCATGCAACACAAGAAACTGCACACAATAGTCATCTTTTTTAAAAGTAAGATACAATTAAGTTGAAACACATCACAAAGTAAATGATGGTGCTCGGTCATCACCCTGGAATTGCCTATGTACAAATAAATGGAATTAAATGGAATAGGTAAGACCACGCTGAATATTAAAAGCATTTTTGAAAGAAAAAATATGTCACTTTGACAAAACAATGCGCATTATAACAAGTAAACCAATCATAGAGGGCGTAACAAGAAACAATATCATTCATTTTTTAAAAAATATAAGAACAAGGTGTAAAATCACTGAAATTAAATAGTGATACTTTATACAGATAAGGACTGAGGTCCAGAAATTTCACCTCGATAGCATTTTGGGTTTTCAATTAAAAATAAAGTTAGTAGACGCATCAGGATGGTAGGATACTTCATAGCACATCTTTAAACGAACTCATTTTCGTGGCAATTATGGATAAACTCTTTTGATTTGTCATTTTATTGCAGCATTCCTATAACGATTCTACATATATCATTTTCACGATGGTAAAAATGAATTACATAATATCCTTGGAAAATAAAGGAAATTTCAAACGAAAAGCAGTAAGTTAAAACAGACCTGTGGCAGTTAAGACCGATACTATATCTGGGTTGTATTCTCCCCTAATCTCTGGGCGGCCCCGCTCAGGCTTATCCGTACAACCAACATTGCTGTGGCTAGTTGGTCTACAGTGAATATGACAGCTTTTAGATTAAGTTGCATATTTTTCATTTTTATTTAATTCACATGCTTCTTAGAACTGTTGTAGGTAGAATTATATTGTACAATACAATTAACAGCCATTGGATGTGAATTTGAGTTTGATAAAGTTTAAAAATCGACACAATATCTGGGTTGTATTCTCCACTAGTCTCTGGGCGGTCCCACTCAGGCTTATCCGTAGATTGCTGTGGCTAGTTAGTCTACAGTGAATATGACAGCTTTCAGATTAAGTTACATATTTTTCATTTTCATTTAATTCACACGCTTCTTAGAACTGTTGTAGGTAGAATTATATTGTAAAATACAATTAACAGCCATTTAATGTGAATTTGAGTTTGGTAAAGTTTAAAAATCGACACAATATCTGGGTTGTATTCTCCCCTAGTCTCTGGGCGGTCCAACTCAGGCTTATCCGTACATTGCTGTGGCTAGTTAGTCTACAGTGAATATGACAGCTTTCAGATTAAGTTGCATATTTTTCATTTTTATTTAATTCACACGCTTCTTAGAACTGTTGTAGGTAGAATTATATTGTACAATACAAGTAACAGCCATTGAATGTGAATTTGAGTTTGGTAAAGTTTAAAAATCGACACAATACACCAATATCTGGGTTGTATTTTCCTCTAATATCTGGGCGGCCCCGCTCAGGCTTATCCGTATAACCACCATTGCTGTAACTAGCTGATCTACAGTGCATGTATGACAGCTTTTAGAATACGTTGTATTGTTCATTTTAATTTGATTCACATGCTTCTTAAAACTTTGGTAGGTATTATTGTACATTAGAAGTAACAGCAATATGATATGACAGCTTTTACAACAAGTTGTAGGTATATTTTTCTTTTTCATTTAATTCACATACTTCTTTGAACTTTTTTAGGTCTCTAGATAAGTAGAAATATATTGTACAATATAATTAATAATTTAATGTGAATTTGAGTGTGGTGAAGTTTAAAAATTGACACCAGACCGGGGTTGTATTCTCAGGACAGCTCATGGTAAAGAAGTTGTTTAGTCGCCAGCATACATACTGTAATCTGGAAACGATTTGGATTTTCCAGTAAAATTTGTTCAATATGTTCAGAGGATATGAAATAGATAGAGACTGGGTCAGGGGCGGATCCAGGGTGTTGTAACAAAGAGGTCACAATGCCGAAAACGTACACAATGAGGGTGGGGGGGGGGGGGGGGGGGGGTTACTGCATACTGTTTTTGGCGAAAGATATAAAAAATCTGCCTTTTAACAGAGCTGGCACAACTAGCTTGTTTTCGTTTTAGGTTACTCATGGATGGACAACATGGATAGCCGTAGCATGGGTCGTTTAAGATTTTTGAACTAACTGGTTTTCATTTGATACACAATTTATTTGATACATCATTTTGTGGCTGTATCTTCCAAAATGATTCTAAAAACAATTCGTCTTCCGATGTTAAAGAAAAAATTGCATCATGTTATGAACCTTCGTTTATCTCTCAGTCGCTATAAAGCTTCATCGCAAACATAGCCGTCGGAAGCGATGGTGTAGATTTTCCCTAATTCAGGGGGACATGTTATGAGGAATGCACATCTCCAGGGTCGAGAAAAGTAGATCACATCGTAAACAGATGATTTTTATATATAGGATCAAACGCTTGATAAAAATTCAATTGCAGATGGATGATTGTAGGAATTGTAGCATTCTTTTATTCACATGATACATACGTAATGATACAACAACAATAGTAAACGATCATTATTGTATAGACAAAGTCTGATCAAGTAAGGAGTTATCAGAGAATTGTTCTAATCATGCTATAATGCATGGTGAGTACACTTGTGATGTTCTCTCTGCATCTCTGTGTGGAGTGAACCCATGCACTGATTTTATATGGGGTAACACAATACTAGCTGGGAGTCGGTCAACCTTGAGTCCTTGACCAAATGACCCAGGCCTAAACCATACATTTTTATTGGGGAGTGAGTCTTGCCTCATGACCTTACTTGGAAGTTTTAAAGGGGAAGTCCACCTGGGAAATGGGTTGCTTTTAAAGGAAGGAGATATTAAAGAACTATAGATTAATGAAAGTTTTTAGCAAAATCCGATGAGAAATTAGAAAATTATGATTTTTGGAAGTTGTAATCAATCAAACATGTGGAATTGGTAACTCCGTGACGTATATTGCGAGCTCCTCTCCCATTTAGCCAGTACTGAGAAAATCATAATTTGTGTCTGAATAGATATTTAATCATACATGTACATGCAACCTAAATAAAGCCATTGCTCATGTTTTTACACAAAACCTGTATAAAACCAGGGAAGTGTTACTTCCCTGATAAAACAAAATCATGTATTCCTTCACCAACAACTAAGAAAATGAAAAATTATGAGTTTCTGTAGAGACCTAATGCATGGAAGAGGAGATTGCAAGATCCGTCATCGAGTTGACAATTTCTACTTGATTAATTACATGTACAAAAATTCAAAAATGTCTTATTTCTCATCGGATTTTCCTCAAAAATTTAGGAATCTGTTCCCCTTATATTTTTGTTTTTATTCAAATGAACTGAATACATGGGTACACGATAAAAAATTACTTTAAAAAAATTAACTGAAGGCAATTTCAATAGCCCTGTCTATAATCACCTTTAGAAATGGGCGAACATTTCAATTATACGTATTATACGTAATCCGAACCTTGTTTCTCAGGACATTACAATCATGACAGTAGACCTTTGAAATTGCCATTGAGTTTATATTTCGAAAGTGGTTTTATCGTGCCGGTGGACTTTCCCTTTAACAGTCATACTTTAGAAGAATTGTGAAATTTGTAGACGATGGACTTCCTGTTTACCTCCTGTAGAGATATTGATAAAGTACATGTACTGATAAATAATAATAAACTTTAAAAGAAAACTTGTTACTTGTTAAATTGATACTTGTTAAAACGTGATTTCTTTGAGAACATGTCGGTGGACGTCCTTTTAATTCACAATTATGAAGTTGAAGTGTGTGGAGTTTTAAAATATTATTAGAGATGTTTATAGACACTTAGATAGAGTTATAGGAAAAGTGTGTTTATGAAGTGAACGAAAGTTGGATTTAGGAGCTTAATTTTGATGAAAGAATCGTTAATATATGGGCGTGGGTCTCATGATTGACTAATGTTTGTTTACATTTAATTTTGGATAAGTTTGATATATTTAAAAAAAACACATATAAAGCACAAATAAGAGTTGTGTGATTGTATCTGGATTAAACTTTAGGCAGTTTTCTCTCGTTAAATTTTGTTCGTTCAATGTCAGACGAGGCTTAAATTTATGGTAGGTCAGGCAAAGATCACTCGTTGCCTTTTTTTGCATTCAAATGGTAGTGTACAACAGCCAGCTAAGGAAATATGTTAGTTGAAAATAAGGTTACATATATATCTTTATTTAGTTGGGCTAAATTATATATCTTTGTATAAAGCATCTTGGTAATTACCAGACTCATTTATGACAACTGAAGTCAGCAGCAAATTTATTTGTTTGTTCACATTTTCAAGTTAAATCAGGTTAGAAATTTCCTGCATGACCTTAAAGCTGATATAAAGAATTTTCTTAAGCTGTTCGCTCAGAGTTAATGCAAATAAATATGCATATGTAATTAGGTTCTAGTCTTCTTTCAAGACATATTAAAGAAACATGGACTCAATTAATTATAAACTGTCCGTTCTTCAATAGAAGAAAGACTTAGATATTTGTTAATATCATTCACTCTATACATATGTGGATTATAGTAGAAGAAAAGAACGATTTTTCGCATATTATGATAACTGATAATTAATTTGTGTCAAAACAATGGACCTATGTTTATGATCCTCTTTGGTTTCTTTCTTGGCAGATTGAATAATATAAGGTAGTGAGCCTGCCTGACTATCCAGTTCCAAGCGGCCTTTCTAGACTTAATTTTAAGCTACATAAAATTCTGTTCCTATCTTCAAAGGCTTGTTAAAGACACACTTGTTTTAGAAGCGTTTGATTAGTTTATTGTATTTCATTTCAGTTTTTTGTAGCATCAAGGTGTGGGGGCTCTGTCACATCACAGTGCAGTAGAGTATGTATATATAGTGACTGCGCTATATAAATTGTCTAATTATTGTTATTATTATGAATTTGCTACCCACAGTTGATTTTGTTTCAGTAACGTTGATGACTATATAAAGAACTGTTTACTTCAAATACCTATACCATGTATCTTTGTCTACACAAAGCTTTCTAAGAAATATTATGAGGTGTACGGGCGCTTTTGTATAATAAGTGTATTTGAGCAATGGATGAGGGCATGGGCATACGTGCTCAATTTTTAGGGGGCTGAAGGCTTTTGCCCGAATCGCACACAATGTTGTAATGCTCATTTTGGCTTAAAAATTTTCCGACAAGCAAGAAAAAAAAAAGGAACCATGGCAATCAATTTTTGAACACTGAAAATACGACTAAACCTTTGAATATTCGGGCAGTCAAAAATAAAAAGATAATTCAAAATACATTGCCCGAAAATCATGTGAGATTTGCCCGAATATTAAATGAGTTTTTCCCGAATATTAGTGCTTGACGAATGCTAGGGGGCTGCAGCACCCAGCCCCCCCCCCCCCCCAGCTCGTACGGGTATGGATGAGGAAGGGTGTGTGAACAAGGATGATGCTGGGAAGAGAGAAGATATGAAAAGAGACCATGTGAAAGTAAGATATTGTGAGAGGGAGTGACATTGTGTAATATAAGGGAAGCGATTAGATCTGTTAAATCGTTATTATGGGCGTAATGCTGACAAACTGAGTTTCTGTCTTGCCTCTATGAAGGGGAATCAAACCCAAATGGAAAGTTGTTTTTCGAGGAAAAAAAATTACACAAGCAGAAAGGTGAAAGTTTGAAAAAATGGACAAACGATAAGAAAGTTAAGAATATTTTTAAAGATGTAAAAAGTGGCAATCACTATATATGGGGATTTAAAATTGACGGCATTTTGGATGACTAGTCAATTTGTTCCAATACACAAAATGGCTAAAATGCATTGGCGGCGGAAGCATAAAAAAGTAAGGGGAAATAAGGTCCTCATGATTTCTTGAATAGCAAAAAAAGGAGGTTTTCAGCAATTTGAAAAGAAAGAAAAAACAAAGATTCTCAGCATTTTAAAAAGCAAAAATAAAAAAAAGGTCAGCATATTTTGATGCTATTTTCATGCATTTTGGGGCTGTGTTACACATATTTAAGGGGTGCTGCGGAAATTAAGGGGATTTTTTACCCCTACTGAAATTTAGGGGGACGCTTCCGCCATACCAAGAAGTGTGTTACATTGCGGCGAGTCCAACTTTCCGCGCGCGCGCATCACCCCACCATAAAACCATAAACCACGAAAATCCATAAATCTCAACTTTTAAAACCACTTTTTTTTTTTTTAGTTTAGACTGGTTTAATTCTGTTAAAAGGAAAATATATCTAGAAAACCCAAAGGCTCTGCTGTGCATGAAATATGACGGCTTGTTTTGTAGAATTCTGGCCAATTTTGTTTGAAAACGACCTGTTTATTGATATTGAACACAAGCCGTAACACCATATTTACACAGGTTTCCATGACGAAAATCCTCCGTTTGGGACTTCTATATACCCCAGTTTTGGTAAGGCAGGGAAAGAATCAAAATAGTTAAGCCCTTGAGCAGGCTATAAACCACAGTTAATTGACCCTCTCCCTATCATCACCACACACTTTCTCTCTTTTTCTCTTCCTCTATCTCCCTCTATGCATCTCTATTAATGTCTCTCTCCCTCTCGCTCCCTATTTATTTCTTTCTCTCCCTCTATCTTTCCATCTCTCTCAGTTTCTCTCGATATCTCCGATCTTTCTCCATTTCTCTCTGTCTCTCTCTCTCTCTCTCTCTGTAAATTGTAGATATTCCTCTCTGTCAGATTGAAAATATATGCTCTCGTTTTTATTTCTGTATTTTCCTTACTTCATGGTCGATGTTTTTCATTCGAAATTTCAAATGGGGGACATTAAATTTATGAATAAAGTATTTATTAGAAAACATTCTAAAACTAGAAGATTCAAGAAATTGGGTTCACCCAGAATAACCTGCCTCAGGCACAGATTTGTGTCATGCTCTTACGTAACATCATAGCTGAAGTTGTCATTAAACCCTGGCTTGACCCTGAGACTGACCTGGAAGGGATCTACAGTGGTGAATAACATGTTTGGGAAAGAGATCTCCCTTTCTCAAATTTTGCCTTACAAGTTGGCAATTTCTGTCAAACGGGGGTTTGAATGCATGTATGGGAAGTACGTACATGCATATTGACAAGGGTTTCTTTGGTGACTGGTTAGAATTGTTTCTAATGGCGAAAATTAACCAGTTAAATGGTTTCTTAAAATAAAAGTTCTAGCTTTGACCTAACTATTCTGGCCTAAGATTGAATTCTTAGAATTCGTGGAATTCTGTCCGATTTCACGAATAGATTACCTTGCCTCATGAGCGGAAAAGCCCAGAAAGTAGAGTACTTTTTTATGCCAATTAGTATGTTACTTAAATATTTTCTAATGATGAATAATGAATTGCAAAAAAAAAAATTGTTGGTCTCCGTATATATATTACATATGTGTAATTTTAATATATTCGTACTAGTATTAATTATTCAACTGAAAATTTATGAAAAAAAAATCATTCATCGATATTTGATTCCCTGAAAATTAGAATCTCTTGTGTTTGTAAACGATCACTCAATCATCAGATCTGTGGGCGTGCGTGCTCTCGTCGATATATTTCCCCAGCACGCGTTGCTAGTGGCTTGTCATTCAGGTGACCTTCAAGTATACGGATGCAACAATAAAGTAGGCGAAACTTATTGACATGGCCTATTAATTACGAAAGACCATTAGTGTCACGGAGAGAACGCTATTTTTACTAATCTGTATATTAGTAGAAATATGTAGAAATTAGTAGAAATTTTTTTTCTCTCTCCGTGGCACTAATGGTCTTTCGTATCCTATTAACAAAATGATTAAACAATATGCTATCTATATTATATTAAAATTACTTCCTCAGAGATAGGCTACTTCTCAGAAAACCAGACTTTCCTTTAAAAAATTGTAGAGGCCTGCGCAGCCAATATACCACTCATAATTTACTTACCGCATAGCGAGTTAAAAATTTACATAGTAATGGTGATCTCATTAATAAAATTAGCCATAACTTTGTTAATCTTAATTCTTGTTCGATTTCTTTCAAACATATATTATTCACCATTCTTTTTTTTCTTATTTTCTCCTCTCACACCCACCATTTTATTATCAATGTAGGATTCCTTTGCCCCCCCCCCCCCCACTCGGAGGTCGAAGTGACCGCATGCGTGTTCCCAAAATCTCCGGTAAAGGGGTAGTTTTGGGCGACACAATCCGGCCCGTGAATTGTAAAAAAAGGGGGTGTTTTTTATCTTTCACCCGGAGATTTCATTAAAAAAGGGGGTGTTTTTCTTTCGCCCTCTCTCTCTCTCTCTCTTCGACACCTGAGAAATTAAAAAAGGGGGGTTATGAAATATGGTTTTATGGTGTCTGTCCTGAGATATGGGGTTGGAATGAGAGCTCACCTGAGATAGGGGGGTACATTGAGCAGTGTTCTGAATTTAGGGGGGTCTCCAAGGCAGGAAAAGCCCGCGCAAAGCCCGCGATAGGGGGGTTCAGAAATGTTGGCAGCCCTGAGATAGGGGGTGCTTTCAAAGGGAGGGAACAAGCATACGCGTACCCTAAATAATACTGAGTGGGGGGGGGGGGGGGCGGGTTCCTCTGTAACAGTCCACAAATGCAATAGTGCCGTCATTAGTATTTTCTCAAAGAGGGTGCATAGTTTTGAATTTCTTGTTGTTGTTGCAAACTTGAGCATGTCGAGTGAAATATACTTATCTATGCCCTATTCAATTGGTGTTTTCTCCTTTTGGAGGGGGGGGGGGGGGTGTTTACTACCCCACCGCCTCTGATTTGGCACCTATCCAAAACAAAATCAACACGAGGGTAAGGCAGTAAAATGGAATAACAACAGGCGAGCATCTCATCACATGTATGCCTTCAAATGTAGCGCTTACAACATTATGTTGAAATAACTTCGGGTGAAAGTGAATTTCTTTATTTCTCTTCTTCCTTAACCCCTTGGCTACTGAGTTCTCAAATGCACATAGGGTTAATACAGGGACCTCCTGGTTCCCGTAAGCAATGGGTTACATACCTGCCAACCTTTGAGGACCAAAAAGAGTAATATTTATTTGTGGGGGGAGGGGGACATAATGTGCGCAAAGCGCACATGACGAGCGCGAATCGCGAAGTCCCTTCTGGCCGGGGTCCAGGTCCCGCCTTAGGGCCCGGGAAGCTCTGGAGTTCTAGATGCTCCCAGATGCAATCACAGCCTTATTTTGAAACCATTTACCATGTTTTTGAACCCTAATATTACAAAAATAATTCTTTTTTTTTGGGGTTAGATATGAAAAAGCTAGAATGGTAGGGAAAATTACTTTATCTCAATTCTATAACATTCCAGGAATTCCCTGATCGCATGTAGTCAACCACAGCTAAATTCAAACACCCCAAGATAAAGTTAAAGAGTAGAAAACAAACCACAAAAGCCTGGTCATTAAGAACGATTCACGATGTCCACGCAATATACCCACCACACTACCAATAATCTAGGCCGCTGGTGATGGGGAAGAATGTCTCCCATTCCTGCTGGAAAGTGAATTCCAGCAGGGATTTTTCAACAGAATATTTCAACACATTAGCGAACAAGTTAGACATTCTCTCTCACCTGAATCATGAAAAATAGCGATGATATTCCATTTGGACTCATTTGTGAAATTTATAATCAGTTCTCAGAGGACAAATGACGGTTATTAGGGGCTGTGATTTCCCTAACTCGCGATAGCACAATCGTGCACTGCCATCATGCATAACATGGACTCACTGCACAGTATGTTATCTTGTCAATGTACACTGTTTGTTCTCACACCGTTGATTCGTATACATTGTACATGTAAGCATAAACAGTGTACATAGACAAGATAAGGTAGTTGTCGTGTATCTACGTAGTATAAGTTTGCACAACATACATTATTCAGAAAATCGTAATTTTGTGATACAAAATCGTAAGGAGTAATATACAATAAAAAATCGTAATAATTACGCCCAAATCGTAAGAGTTGGCAGGTATGGGGTTATGGACAACCACGGCACCCTTCATCGGGGCCTGCAGGGAAAAAAGCCTTAGATCGTGAGTGCGGTTGTGATCTGAGAAAACGCACCTGTATTATCACACTTTCAGGCACGTGCCCTCAAATTAGTCCCTTTGGATCTCGCAGTTAAAGTTTTACGAGGGCTTTCGAGGACGAATGTAATGGGGTGGACATGGGATAATTTTCACTGAACTCTGGACATAACAGGACAGTGATGATTTTCAGTGATAATAGCACATACCCAGCGTAGATGGCGCGAATCGAATTACTCATTCCATGAAGTTGTCATTTTCTTACTTCTGTATAAATCATTCTAAAATATAACAACCCATTGTTACCGTGCAACTTTCACATTTATTTAAAGGATCCTTTATAAATCCCCAGCCGATTTTTTTCCCCATATTATGGCAATGACAATATCCACTTAATTGTTGGCCCATTTATTGTATCCAATCACAATTATTCTCTTATATGTTAATATAGTAATGTGGTTTCTTGTTTAAATGCAAATGTATTTCCTTTAGATCTCTTTCGTTCCCAAAACTCCCTTCTTATCCTCTTAATTTACCTAAATCTCCATGAAATTAAGATGTATTGTCACATATTGTTGACTTTCATTTCCAATCCAAAATTGTGGCAACATTTGATAAACTTTGGTTGTTCGGCACCTATATAGAAGTAGAATTTATCTATAGCATTGTGATAAAGAATATCAACATCTAAGTATTTAAATTAAATGGGAATGCAAAATTTTCAAGGAGTAAGAAAGGAGACATATGAGCTTAAGTGATTTGGGAAGTGAATTTCTGGAAATATAACACAAATCACGACAAATAAAAGGTAAATAAAAACGTTAATTAACTGAAGTGAGCAAAGTTTTTTTACAGGAAAGGAGACGAGAGGGGTGCAACACTGAGAAACAATATACGTACAGGAACACAGAATGAACGGAACAAGGAAAGTGGAAACATCAAAGTTTGGGACGAGTGGAAAAAAAAATATTCTCAAATTTGTAGAAAAATAAATGAGAATGACATTTAAAATATTACCCATGGATAAAAATAAACAATCTCGCCCCGTTACAGTAAAATAGGTGAAATAAGAGAACTCAATAATGATAGCTGTAATCATTCTTGATCTATATAGCGCCTAATATTATGTGTCTCCTCGTGTTTAAGCGCTTTACAGAAAGATTATAGCCCCGGTCATCGGATTTAGGGAGGCTTACCAGCACACAAACATCAGATAATCTCATTCACTTTCAAGGGAGCAGTACAAGAGGTAGGAATTTTACGTCTCCCGTTCCTTGTTAGGGCCATGATCATGTGGATATAGGTGGGTATTGTAGGCCAATGGTAATGCAACGCGAACACTGGTGTGGAATCCCCTCTAGCTCGCTCAGAAAACCGCACAGTGTCTTGAAGGTCGAATTGAACGAAGGGAGGAACATTATTGTAAAACACCCCAAAATCACCCGAAGTTCACCCTCCCTGAGCAAGTTTGATTTTTTTACGACCTGACAGGTAATGGCCCCATAAAAAATGGAAAGAGGGTGAAAAAAGGGATGAAATTTCATCTTAGTAACGAAACTCCACCCAGTTTGAACATCACCGCATTTTCACCCCCAAACCAGGTACCCCGATTTTCATTTTGATAGTTTATGTATAGCTAAACCAACAGTAGTTAACACATATAAAGCTGCTGCATCCGGAGCGGAAAAACTAAACGTCCGTCTTGTTGCGTGGTGAACTCGGTCAGTGAATTCCCCACTGACTGCTTCAGTTAATAACCTTGTTATTCACCACGCACCACTGCACCAACAAAGCACTTATGCAAATCGCTTTGTTGGCTACTATTGAAAATATATTATTCCACCGCGCCAGCATATAGCATCGACCGGAGGCACTATACGCCAACTTTTTCTTCTATTTCAAGATTGGCTAGAACGATTCTTGGTGCAGGCTATTCATAACAGTTTTTGATGGGTTAATTCTTCCCAGCACCTATCCAAAGCTACTTCAGATAGTTGAATATTATTCGGAGGGTGCTATATGCATGCTATGGAGATCCAGGATAAATTGATTATCACTGCAAGCATGTAGGATTATAGGCAGAAGCAGGTTACTGCCTAGGCCTAGGGTATATCGCCAGTCTACTATACTAGGGAGGTACTATAAGCTAGTAGCCTATACCCACTTTACTATACCAAGGAGGTGCCTATAGTATACCTCCTTGACTATACTGACTAAATCTTAATCGTAATAATGATGGTTTGCGTATAATTCAGTCATCACATGCACGTGGAGTCTCTATCGGAACATCGATAACGGTATCAGTGGTATTCGTTTGAAAGCTCGATAGTTGAGAAGAGATGGTAAGCTTATTACACATTCATCATGATAATGTTTATCGTCGTCTTTTAAATATAAATGAAATTAAATGAATATATATTTGTCGACCTATTCCCTTTTCCGTTTCCCAACTGTATGGCATAAAAGAGTAAATGTATTGAAAACACTCCATCCTTCAGTTATGAATTCAAGAAGGAAATAAAAATCAACACTACTATTTTAGGGGGGAATTCTAAGCAATGATGGATTAACTCTTGCGAGAAACGCTAAATTGGATGACTTAAGCATATTTTTGAATGCAGGGATGTCGATCCGTGTCGATGACCGGCGAGGGAGCGAAGCCAGTGGCGTATAAAGGGATTATGGCGCCCGGGGCAAAACATGAAGTTACGCACCCCCCCCCCCCCCCCCCCGAGTGCCAAAACTTATCTACGTTAGCGAGGGAGCAAAGCGACCGAGCAGCAAAATTTTCAATTTTTAACCCTAAAAAACGCAATTTCTTGTGTATTTTACCCAGGAAATTTTGCAATTGACCACCGCAATTCAGCGGTAGAGAAGCTCGAATATTATACATTGCTAAACGGTTTTCTATTCACTCACTAGGGAGCTAAACTAACGAAAACCCTGAATAGGCTTGAGAAAGAGTCCAGAAATTCAGCAAGGCTACCTAAAGTTGAGAACCTTTGCAAATGCTGTTTTATACACTTTATCCTATATTGGGGTGCAATATTTAGCAGGAGTCATTATGAAACTTACATGATATAGCGAGCGAAGCAATTACATCTTTATTTTTCAAATTTTGAACCCTTTAAGCTATTTAAAGACCTCAGCCTGACCGAATTTTGAAATATACACTTTATTCATCCACGGGGAGCTATATATTTTCTGAACAAATTGAAACCAACTTCATGAGATTCCGTTTCCTGTGGAATGAGTAACAGCGTCCCGAATGTTGAGCCCCGGTGGTTTTTCTGACGAGGGCCCCGTCTCTGAGGAACGCTACTTTGCGGGGGTGAAAATTTGATGACGACATATCGTGTAGACGCACTCGGAGCTGTATACATGACATGTCGTCACACGTCTAGCGACCCCCTGCAGTTTCCTCTCTTGTTACGCAAAAGGGAGGGGGCGGACCAAAAAAATTATCTTTTTTATTTTTTATGGATAAACGGAGACGAAAATTTATGAATACCCAGGGTAATTATATTCTTTGTTTACTAAGCTTTACGTCAATATATGGTTGTTTTGGGTCAGGCTGAGGTCTTTAATATATAGGCCTACTGGGGGCGCGAAATTATGAGATCATGAAGGAAAATAATTATGCGAGGGAGCAAAGCGACCGAGCTTTGGAAACTTTTCGCATTTCAAACCTTCAAAAACTAGATTTCTAGTGCACTTAATGTACAATGCGGATTTGGGGGCGCATAATCCGTAAGGATTATGAGTTTTCTTCATTTCCCCCCTTTTTTCTTTCTCTCCTTTGCGTTTTTTGCGCCCCTCCAAGTGACGCCCGGGGCACGCCCCCCCTGCCCCCCTAGATACGCAAAGCGACAGAGCGAGGGAGTGTGTGGGAGGGGGGTATCCCCCTCCCACACCAGGCACTTTTTCAAAAATCTGTCTATAAAACTTGCATTTCAGAGCATCCCAGAATGGTTTTTAATGAAAAGAAGGAATGCACGGATCTACGCCAATGTACGGAACCCCTTAATTGAGAATAACAATGCGAGCGAACGAATTTTCTTCGATATTTTCGCATTGAAATTATGGAATTTCTTATTTCCTTACTTCTAATCATTAAAGAATATGATATTTGAATAATTATTAGTTTTAAGTTAATGTATCATAATTCTTATTTATTTTATCCAAAATTATTGGGGGGGGGGGTGGGGGTGGGATGATCACACAGGCCATCCCCAACCTCAAATTTTTTTGGGATATATACCCCCCCCCCCCCCGGGATCGACACCCATGTTTGAATGACAGAAAGCGCCATGAAAGAAGTTTTTGCTAACATGAATGAACGCTTTATCAAATTGAACGACAAAAGTGCGTAATTGGCCGGGAAAACCTATGATAGAAATAATATTAATAATGATAAAAGGATAATTATATTAATAATGATGATGATGGTGGTGCTGCTGCTGATGTTTATGATAACGGTAACGATGATCATGATGATGATGACACCTACCATGACTACAATTAGGCCTACTACATATAGGACTAACAATGCTGCATGAGACGAACATACAGGGGGTGAAACGGTCATGCCCCCGGTGACCCCACACTATTGATGAGGGGGGGGGGGGGAGCGGAAGGGGAGAAATAGAGAAGAATAATTATGTCAATTATTTTTATCGCCCCCATAGTAAGTCGGAGGGCCGGCGAGATTCCTGAATTCCTTTATTCCCGAATACTATCGACCCCCTATCTGATAATCCTGGATCCACCCCTGTCTTACGACATGTCTTTTTGAGCATATGGGCAATTCCACGGTAACGGAATTATAAATTGGAGATTTTTTGCTTACATTTTTGGAGTTTGTGCACTAGTTTTGTACTTTGGTCCCCTTCCTACCAATTAATAATCTGCAGATGTACTCATTATTTCACCTGAACTACTTAGTCTCAAGTGAAAAAAAGATATTAAAGGGAAATTAACCTCAGCGTATGAATTAGCTTATTTTGAATGGTGTAGTATATGCCTCTTATTTGATACATGCAATTTCATGTAAAAACACAGGATATAGATATAAATCACTATTTTCCAGCCAAGTTATCGTCTGCTAGCAATAATAAGGGGGCTGCCATTACTTTATGTGTACACGAACATATTTTTCATCCCAAGTAAAATTTCCTTCATCGTTAACTTGTAATTGATTTTTAGAGGACAAATATATATTAGATAAAGTCACATATTCTGAAATGTAAGTTTAGTTTTATATATTTTTTAAAAGGTCTTAATTTGTTCATAAAAAATATACTTCATAAAAAATATACGTCAAGGACGGAGAATTGACGTCAAGGACGGAGACAATCGTAACAATACCAAAACAAAGCGAGGAATCTGCTTTACAGGATGGCTATTAGAACTCATGGGTCGTCAATTATCTAGGCCCATGGCCAATAACAATCGTAATACAATCAGAACAAAGCGACGTATCTGTTGTAAAGGTAGGCTATTATCAATGCATATGGTACCTAATGATCCGTGTCATGCACAAAATGGCAGCCTCCATGGAAAGACGTAGCAGACAATAGGTGCATCTAGAATATCACGTGGGGTTACTTGTCCTTTAAAATAAGTACCATGAGGCCATTATGAAGAGCTATCTGTAAATACACTACAAAGGTTTAGTTGAGGTAAGCAGCAACTGCTTCCAGGTATATTTGTGTTTAATTTTGTCATTTGAGTTGCAGGCATTTAATCATGAACATAAATAAACAATTATGATTATCAAAACATTATTCCATATTACAAATTGGCATATCTATGGTAACGGAATTACGTCATATTTAATCGCAATACTAATTCAATCATTCATTGGCTATTCTTCGCATAATGAAGATTTACGAAGGTGTTCCTCTGCTAATTAAAATTCTTAAAAGATAGACTTGCAGTTTAGTCACCAGATCTCTCTAAACCATCAAAAGGAGAACTTTAAAATACACTGTGAAGGATTGACATGCAAAAGCAAAACAGCAAACATGTGTGACTGAGTGAAGGTATGGTAAATTGCATTTTATATCTTACATGTATGTGAAAATCACATGGAAAACATATTTATCTGTAAAACTAAAACCAGCTTTCGTTTTAATGATTATTCTATATTAATGAATGCCAGAATATAAATAAAAGAAAATTCAAGAGTTTGCTTGACGGGAACTCTAATGACAAAATGATCAGTAAATGAATGGTAGGTGAATATTCACACCGACATATACCAAGACCAAAAAAACCCCAAACAAACAAACAAACAAATCCAAACAGTTTTTCATAATAAATTGGGCTCCTTTCTATAACCATTATGTTACGTGATGTAAACATACACATTTACATCTTTATCATTCATACTGGATTGCTCGAGTCTTTTTTGCAATCAATGACACTTTAGAGCTACTTCACATACGATATTTGCATAAAACACAAGTTCCAACTTTACATTTTAAACATGCTTCCTGAAAATGCTGGTTTGATATTATGTCTCATACCTTGGAACACAAGTTGCGTACACATACACGATCATAATGAAAGTTAATGCATGGGACACAAATTGAACAATGTATTTCTTTCATCATAATCATTACGTTGCCCAAAATATTTAGTAAACAGCGAACAAATGTCATGTAACTTCAAACATGCATTGTGCAAATTCCGAATGAGATGGGGAAAAAGTTTTTTCAGTTTCTTTTAATTTAAGGATTTGGCTATTAGGCACATTTAAAGATATGTTTATTAGTATAAATCTAAAATTAGCTGATTTCGCCCTTCTCATGTGGAATTGCCCATATACATCCAAGTACAGGTGAGTAAATGGTACACAAAACTGTAGCAATAGGGAACCTTAAGTATTTACCAACACATTGTCTGGGAAAGTCCCACCAACTCCGACATCAATTCCAGAAATATGGCTTTTGAAGCATCAAACTACGTTTCCGGAGAAATTTCGTACATTGGATGAGTAGGCTATTATCTAGTTACAGGCAGACGGAGGCCTAAGTTATGTTGCACCATGGATCTACTAGATCCATGGTTGTACTGATAAGCGTGTTCATAGGTAGGCCTTCTGGTAGTGGCTGATCGTGGATTGTCCTACACCTACAGGATAACGAAACTTTTCCCGACAGTAATTTTTCCAGGGAAAATAATGCATGATAATATTATGTCATGACACTAACCGACAAATTTCATGTTGGGCAGTTGCAAACGAGTAGGAACAAGAAGTTTAGGAAAGGGAGATACGTAGCCGTTGGTAATAGTCACAAGTCTCCAACGTGAAGTTTATAGATTGCTGGTCTTATTAACTTGTCAAAACGATAGTTACAGTGCGCCTCAAGAAATTTGCTAAAGATTGATTTTTGGGGGACAATTTAATTTATTTTTGAGAGGGAGCAATACCCCAGTCTCACTGATGAGGCCGATGCCAGACAGACAAGCGGCTGGACAAAAAAAAAAATACGTTACCCCACAGAGCTCCAAAAATATACCCCAAAAACAAGACTCCGTCGGAAGGGGTTGTCAGACGCCCCTAAAGATTAGGGTAAATTTTCCCCTTAAGGCCCATGGACCTTTTTTTCGAGGAGGAAGAGGTAAGGCTGTATCAAATGACACAAGCTTCCCGTTAGTGCCTGGACCCACGCTGTGTCATTATCATGATTATCATCACCCATACACTGGGTCAATACACTGGGTCAAACTTTTTTAGAGGGTACCAAGATCCTTACTTTCATACTTTCTGATCAGATCCGCTGTTCCTTTATCATTACCAATATACTGGGTCAATGAAAGTTTTCGTTGGAATTACCAAGATCCCTACTTTACTTTCTGCTCAGATCCGGAGGGGCATCCTGAACGCTTCTTACTCGCTGGCCATAGTCCGCAACTGGTCGTCATGTCTAAACGAGGCAGCCAATGGGAATGGACGGGCACAGCGTATGGATTCGTCGTATCCCAACGCGTCACTAAGAGATAAAAGAGCATCAAGGTCCGGTACGACCATGGCTGAAGGAATCCAAACAAACGTAGGCGGTCACCCGGCAGCAGTCGACAATGTTCTCGGGAACGACGCCGAAGACGATACGGACTTGCCTGAACTCGGGAGAAGTCTTCGAGAGCGGGAGTATTCCTTCCCGGCCGATGTTCACGCCATGAACGGTGGATCTTACGGCTGTGTTCCACAGAGAGTGCTCAAGGAGCAATACAGGTTAGACATTCTTGGCTTGATTATGAGTGGATTATCATGTTACAAACCCAGAGCTAAATTAATAAGTGGGGCGATTACCTATGTCTCGAATGACATCATGGTAGCAAACTGACGTTCACATAACGATCAATTTTCCTGTGGTCCTTTTTGATACAAAAAAAAAACACTAGTCAATGGTTATATCGAGTGATATATTATTACTTTGTTGTTATTGTTGTCGAATAAAAGATCAATTGAACATGTTTTGCAGAAGCGGTCTTTAGCGGATCCTGGAATACAGGATACGACCATGCTATATGGGGAAAGATCACCTACGAGGGATAAAGAAGTCGCGGGTGACTACCGTTTAGATTACAGAAATAATTATACGTATACATCCCTGTATAATAATAATAATAATATTCCGCTTTTATATAGCGCCTAATACATCGACGATGTCTCTAAGCGCTTAAAGATCACATTGCAAGAAAATTCCATCAAAATAAATATTGGCTTAATACTTATTATTGCATAGATGGCATAAATTAAACAAGGTTATCCAAATTCAACGCTTGGAAACATTTGAATTAATTATTATTATCAATTATAAAACGGTAAAATACAGCCCCCGATATAGCAGCTGAAGAGCTCCTTGAACGCTGCTGAGATGTGTGACGACACACGAAGGACCAGTCCTGTCTAAGCAGACGATGTCCCATAACATCTTACACATTTTCCAGTGCCTGTTTTGTCATCTCCTCTTCACTTATTTCTCTTACTTGACTAGCGTCAGTCTTAATGTTAGTCTGTTGCCTCACTCTTAACTTCGTGTATGGTATTATTTTGATGAAAAATGCAGCGTTAAAAAAATAAAGGAATCAGTCACTTGTAAATAAAATAAGACGCCATTGTATTTTCAACTGCTTGCACCGGGGCATGTTCGGCGTTTCAAGAGGGAACGAATACCATCCTGTTATTATTCGGAGGGCTTTTCAATTTGAAAAGCCCTCCGAATAATAACAGGATGGTATTCGTCACACATCTCAGCAGCGTTCAAGGAGCTCTTCAGCTTAATAAGCAGGATCGATCCCGAGTGTGACGACATCAAAACATCGCTATATTTCTGGCGAATCCTCGGATATTCCAGATGCTGAGAAGAGCTTTTATTTGTGTTGTTTTTATAATCATCAGATACGCAGTTGACATAAAACTTATACGATTGCCATCTGTAAGCTTCCCAGTTTCTAGTGATACATTAATTGCCATATTTGTGATTTTCTTTGGATAGCTACTTTAATAATAACAGGTAGTCATTATTATTATTGTATATTCGCTTTTATCACTCCTTTTCTTTCCTTGCCCCCGCCCCACCCACGATGATTCCGTTTTTCACTCTTTGCAACTACGAGAAAATAATCACCCGGTGATGAATTTCTCTAAAATAAACAAAACAGGGCAAAAAGTAAAACAAAGAGGCTATTTTTCGTGATATTCAGTACATCATCTATTTTTTTCAAACTGTGAATGTAAATGGGGGGGGGGGGGGGGGGGGGGAATCAAATTTGAAATGAGTTGAAAATGAAAAGTGTAGTTTTGGTTGGGTAGTGGAAGTACAATAGTTAATACCACAGTCACACCACCAAACCGACCCCACACCGACTCCAAACCGACATTTGCCCATTGGTGGCAATGTATTTTTTTTTGTTCGGTGTGTTGTCGGTCTGGCGTCTGTCTTGTTGGTGTGACTGTGATATTAACCAGAGACTAGAATTTAGGCAGTATATAATTGGTTTATATCCGTCATCTTGAACAAAAGCCTAAATCTACTCAACTACTTAATATGATCATCTGCACCGTAGGGTATGGTAGACCGCATACTTACGTACAAAAACAGTTTGAAGAAGCGGTGAATTGCGCAAATATCAAACGCGTAATGATGGCATCATCACGCGCCGGTGCCTAAAACAATAGATGCGCGCAAATAAATGTCGTCACAATATAGTAAGCACTTTTGTGGATGATGTCATACGCCGTATATAGTATCCGTCAATAGTACTACTATTTACGGATCGTGACGTCAGATGTTACCCCAAATTTGCACATTTGCATGAGGTTAGTGGGAATTGTGTTTTGTCACATGACGCGCATTGGACCAATCAATTGGGCAGATTCTTTTCATGACGGATATAAAAATCCTATGTATATTGTTAAATTATAGCCAGATCTTGATATTCATCAGTTTCGTTATTTGCATGTTATCGTGTTATAGTGTTTCATTTACTTCACCTTCCAACAAGAGGTTTAGGGTTCAAATTTCAACCCGGAACTGTAACTTTCTTTGGCAAGACACTAAACCACATTTGCCACTCTCCATCCAGGTGTAAATGGATATATCTGATATGCTAGAACTCAACGGCCGCTTGGCTTATTACCGGGGTAATATGAGCTCTTAGGGCGTCTCGACATGACAGACATGAGGTCTGTAAACAAAGCCACTATTACCATTCTCATCCTCGTTATTATTTCAGATTAATGTGTGAGAGGGAGCATCATCCGGAGTATTGGTACCGGTACAGGAGTATGGAGATGTACAAGCAGGGTGCGACAGCGGTGGCTGAGGTCGTGGGCGCAAGGCCTGAGAACCTGGTGCTCGTAGAAAACTCGACCACTGGTGAGTAAAAGACTATGATATGAAGGCGACGATGATGATGGTAATGTCGGTTATAAAGGTGAGTTTTCATGATGATAATAACCTTTTCTACTACGGTGTTTACAAAATCCTTTGACAAGGTGTTTTGCCCACGTGCTGTTCCTTCCTACCCAGGGGGTGCTTCATAAAGCTGTTTGTAAAGTTACGCATGACTTTACGAACGACTTGACTATGAAGTGCCAGATAGGATGCCTATAGTTTTTCCTGATGTTTTAACAAAGTGTGACTGTATTTCCAATAACCTCAATTAAAAAATGGCAAAAGGTATACTTTGCATTTAAAATGTTTGTCATAATAAGAATGTTAATCTACATCTGCACAGTTCAACTTTAGTTGAGACAGTTAAAAACGATTAAGCATCCCATTTGGCTTGTCATCTATAAGTCAATCGTAAAGTCGTGCGTAACTTTACGAACAGCTTTATGACCCCCCCCCCCCCCGTGTATTAAATGGGTTGGCCTACCTGACAATGCTGGGGCGATAATAATTGCAGGGCCCGCAGGTAAATACAACCAAATAATATACCCTGGCAGTGGATTTAACTAAATAAATGCATGGCTATCAATTCTGAAATGACAGGCTAAAGTATAGCAATATCATTAATGATGACGGTTAATGGCACAGTACAGAAATTAGGCCTCTAGTTGTGTATGTAGTTTAACGGACTAACGGTTATTCTTACTGCACTGCAAACGGAATTCTTTTTTTTTTTAATTATTCGTTATTCCCTTATTAAACGTTGCCCATTTTCTTGAAACCCCCTTTTTTGAGGGGGGGGGGGGGTTCTCCATAAATTGATTTTTAAAAATAATTCTTTCACGGCAAAGTCAGAATGTCAAAGATATGGAAGTGTTTATTAAGTGTATAATTGAAAATTATAATATTGTCTCTGGAATTATATATGGTTTTCAATTTTCCTTCTCCCTGTATATAGCAACCAATAGCAGGGTCTGAGCCAAAAGTCCTGTCAACGCGACGGGACGGAATTCAATAGGATTTTTTCTCCTTACAAGAAAATGAGAAATGCTACCTGCTGCATACCTTTACTTATGTAATAAGTTTACACTGAAGAACAATTCCACTACAAACACAAGAATGATCGCAATTCCGTTTCCATGGTAACAGGATTTTTTTGTTAGCGCGACGGGACGGAACGATAGAATGGTGAAATTTTGTAAGACAGATTCAAAGTAAAATTCTATCGAAGTTAAAATTGAAGACTAGCTACGTATCCTGATTTTTTATTAGTATGATAGAGCACATGACATTCAACCATTGAAGCTAAGATTTTGGCCCAATCAATTTTTTTAAATTTGAAAATTGATGAATGGGTGTCGCGCGACGGGACGGAATGCGACGGGACGGAAACTTTTGCACCATGTACAAAATGAATGGGGATTTCAATTAAAAAAAAAAATATTGTCCAACTGTACTTTTTTCTTTTAAACTATGGTAGAACTACAATGTTAAGGCACAGGGAAGTGGCAAGATTTATTGTTAATTCAAATTAAAGAGATAAAATCACTAGAGAGGATGGACACTTTTGCACCATGTACAAAACAAATGGGGATTTTGAAAAGAATTTTTTTTGATATCATGATATAGTTCTTTTCTCTAAAAAAATGTGGTAGAACTACATTGTTCGAGTAAGAAAACTTTTATTCTCTATTGTTGATTCAAATTAAATGAATAAAAACTTGCTCGGGTTAAAACAAGTATACTTACATCAAATGACATACATGGGACTGTACTTTCCATGCAAAATTCCGTCCCGTCGCGCCTAAAATCCCTTTAATACCCACTAAATGCGACGGGACGGAAAAAAACAGAACACATCACAATTCTTCTCGAAATATAAGGGAATCAATTTTAATGGTACAGAAGTGATGGTACGATAGTTCATTGATACTTTATAAGACCTCAGTCTATAAACTCTACTTTATCCTACAAAAAAAATAAAAAGGGGGTGTCAAAGTGCCCCAAAATACAATTTTGCACCAAAAAGTTGAAATTTTAACCCAATTATAACAGAATATTGCCAGAACTGGCATTGGGCATTGAATAGTATTGCATATAGTATTCCAACTCCAAACTTTATTTTTCAAATGCCCTTTCACTTTTTTTTAAATTGCTTTTTCTAGTAATTCCGTCCCGTCGCGCTATGAGGGCGCTCTTTTCCATTTTAAAGGTTATTTAAAAAAAACCGGAACGCAATCATGAAGAGACATGTACATTTTCATAAACTACAAATTCTCAGCTTTCATGTGATATACAAGGGCAGACACAAATCTTAAATTGAAAATTTAGGGTTTATGTTGACTACTTTTGGCTCAGACCCAGCATCATGAAATTTGGGGGTGTTTTTATTCGAAAATGGATAAAAACCAGTTAATACTTTCACGACCAGGTGAGAGTGACAAATTTGGAAGTGTTGATTAAGTGGATAATGAATGCTGTCTCTGGATCTATAATTATGTATGATTTCCATTTTCCTTCTCTTTGTATATAGCAACCAATAGCATCATGAAATCTTTGAAGTTCGAGCCTGGTGACCAGATCTTAGTGTCTAATCATACATTCTATGGTGTGAAGGAATTGATGAAATTTGTCACCAGTTCTAATCCGGGTGAGTCGATAAAGATGTATAAAGTAATAACTGCAGGTACCTGTACAATTATAATTCCCTAGAATTCCTGTTATTTTCGTCCTGTTAGGGATTATTGCTGCTTTAGTTTTGTTTCTGTACACGTGCTATTGATTTAACGTACACACTTCTTGTATTTCAGGATCGATTGTTTGATATGCTTTGCTTTTTAAAAACCCTTGTTATTTTATTGTATTCCTTGTTTTTCTTGCAGTCCACATCCTCAAGACAATGACTTGTAAAAGAATATACGCGTCGGCAAAACTTCTAATTCTCAATCTCTCGAAAAAAAAATCGGGCTGATAAGTGATAAAGAACAATAATCTCTAGCTATACATCTCCCCTCATTCTAATACGATTTCTTCATCTTTTATTATTTACCCCTCCCCGCCCGCCAACCACCGAGCAGACATCAGTTTGGTTAACATCGACATCCCGCTGGAGTCGACCACCAAGGAGATCACTGACCTCCACATCGAGGCCCTGGAGAACAATCCTCGTATCAAGCTTGCCATGATTGACCACATAACCTGTGCTACATCCATTGTTCTCCCGATCAAGTCCCTGATCGAACACTGTCATCGACGGGGAGTGCTCGTCGCCATCGACGGCGCACATGCACCGGGGCAGCTCCCATTGGAGCTTGAAGAGCTCGGTGCTGACTTTTACTACGGTACGAATCCCTCAAACTTGTACTCCATTTATCTTAATACCCCTTTTTTCTTATTCTAAAGAATAAAGAAATCTGGGCAGACGATAGGACAGCAAAACAGTTAGGTCTGTCATGAAAATGATGCATGCATAACGTGTAGTGGCGTTTTTAGAAGGGCGGCGGGGGGGGGGGGGGAACGAAATATCAATAAACAGCGAAAATTCATATTTCATTTTCTTTATGAAATTTGTTTAAGATTGACGAAAATTGGAGGGGTCGATTCGCCTCATTGAATCCGCCAATGGCGTGGAATCATCCGGACATTGCAAGGCTTCAAATGGCTTTCTGACGGCTTCCCTGCTCTAAACTATTGATCATTTTTCCTTTGGTCAATTTAAACTTCTATTTGCACTTACCTGCAGGAAACATGCACAAGTGGTTTTACTCACCGCGTGGCTGTGCTTTGCTATACGTTCATTCACGACATCATTCATGGCTTCGTCCTGCCGTCTCGTCCATCTTCACCTTCGCGGACGATCTGCGGGAGCGTTTTCATGAGGCAGGGACGAGAGACAACTCACCCTTCTACGCAGCGAGGTACTCCATCGGATTTCAGAAATACCTCGGCGGATTGGTATGTAACCTGGCATCCCTTATATATTTATCTTGATAGTTCCAACCCTGCAGGGATGTGCAGTTGAAGATAGGGTGATGACACACTCATTCAACATTTTCGGCAGTTGTTGTCTTGTCTTTTATAGTGTTCAGCTTAGTATCTTTCTTTAGTATGCCTTTGTGTCTTTTTCTGTTCAGTCCGATAACAGGAGTCTGTTTGCGACTATTCTACTACTGCTTCCCTCACGGAAATCATTATTTGTTTGTGTACCTCTTTCTGTATCTTCTTCTCTACCTGGCTCTCTTGATCTTTAGCATTCTCTTCTTTTCACTTCAACACCCATGTTCTCATGGTTACAAATATACATTTTGTTTTTCCTTCCTGCAGGAGAGAATCGCAGCCTACAACTCTGAGCTCGCCTACTGGGCAGCCCACATGTTTGCAAAAGCTTGGCGAACCAGACTGATCCAACGTGAAACATCGTTGATGGCGCCGTTCATGTGCCTCGTGTTGATACCCGAGACTCCAATGGTCTGGCAGTACCGCCGAAAGCTAGGTGGTGCCGCGCACCTGTCCCGCGACATCGCCGACCACGGCTTCACCGTGATGGTGTCCGATGATGGGCAGAGGATGATCCTTCGCGTTTCAGCAAATGTGTACAACTACAAGGAGGAATACTTGATGTTACTTGAGATCATCAACAAGCTGCTTGGTATTTCAGACAAGACATTGACTTTCATCTCGGACCGTTACTCGTGAAGCATGAGACCGTCATGTTCACAAAACGCGAGTCGAATACGAACTACAAAATGAACGATGCTCAAGGAATACTCTTAGGCAAGTTGTACGACAATGATGCACACAGACTAGGGCCCGTTTTATCACAATTTTACAATAGTTGCAATTGATTAAAATAATTTGCAATTGATATTAATCGCATCTCCTATCCTTTAGAACAGAGTTGCGACTGATAGAAATTGCAACTCTTTCATAAGACAGGGCCCTGGTGGTACATCTTTACAGGGACCACAAAGCCAGGAACAGTGTGCCTCCACTATTTAAGTGCCTATTGAAACTCTAAAAAGTGCTCTTAATAAACTTCAAGATCATTCACTTTCGAGATTTTCCAACTATTTTAATGCTTCTGTAAAACTGAAATAATCAGAACGGTCATTATATTGAAGAGACGATGTGGGCTGTGAAGAGAGCTTTATTTTCAAGATTGAAATGTTATACTTTTTCTGGGTGTAGGGAGTATATCAAGGTAACCTTGTCCTTCATGTGAGTTGTTATAAGGTGCTGATGCTGTCATCTTTTTCTCCGTAGAAATGATTTGCGGTATATTTTTTCCATTTTAAAGTCAGTATAGCTAGAAGGTCCGATAGTTGGCGGGTCCGATAGACCGACACCCAATAGATAGAAGGTTCTATAGACCGAATCGGCGGAGGGTCCGATAGTCCGAAGGTTCTATAGATCGAATGTCCAACGGGGTCCGATAGTCAGAATGTCCAATAGACAGAAGGTTCTATAGACCGAATCGGCAAAAAAGTCCGATAGTCCGAAGGTTCAGTAGGAGTCCGATAGTTTTTATAGTTTTTATCAGCGCATCATCATCACCGTGGGGCGGGGATGGTCCACCCATGCAGCTCACCCCCCCCCCCCCCGCGGTTAATTTTGCCACTAAACCGATGTATTGGCAATGGGGAACGCTGACCATTTTTTGAAACATGGAAATCTAATTATATGGTGCACACTAAAGCCCCGAGGCCCATCATACCCGAAGCATTTTTTTTCTAGTGGAGCAAGCTGAGGTAAGGGCGTCCCCTTCTAACACAAGTGTTATATTTTAAACAAAGAAATCTTATGGGGTGCACACTTTATAGTTGAATTTTCATTAAAAGTAACAAAAGATAAGATTCTGACAACAAAAGATTCTGACCGATAAAAATGAAATTGTTTCAATTAGGCCCTACCACCTTCTTGGGAGGGGGCGTTTTCATTTTTTTTGAGGGTTGTCAGGTGATATTTTCCTACCAGCTATGATGTCAGCTTTTATACTTTTTTAAATGTTCACCGACTACACCCATACTGCTACCTTGTG
The DNA here is from genome assembly GCA_025617745.1 of Heliocidaris erythrogramma. NCBI lineage: Eukaryota > Metazoa > Echinodermata > Echinoidea > Camarodonta > Echinometridae > Heliocidaris > Heliocidaris erythrogramma. The sequence continues at coordinate 23,823,071 of CM046856.1, forward strand.
GCAAAGTTTAGTCTGTGGACTCTGTCGGGTAAATTATACCATTATTATTATTATTATTATTTTTTTTTTTTTTGGGGGGGTGGGGAATTCGAGAATAGTCGGATACCTACTTCTAGTTGCTGCAGGACGTAAGAGGTGCTTGCTGCAAGAAACAATCTAGGCCTAAGTTTCTTGATTGTATGAGCGAGCAAAGCGAGCGAAAGAGAGATAGAGAGAGAAATAGGTTCTAACGTATTGTTATTCCGTTCTCATAATCTGTGTAACATGTTATCGGCATCTTCCGTTCTCATATTGATGATAATTGTGATGATTTTAATGGAGGTTTATTACCAAAATCAAATTCCATTTTGCATCGCCCAGTTGGAATCCTTAGCTCACCCAGTGAGGCCTGGTACCCTCTTGCTGCTCCGTTCACCGACAATTTAAGGGACAAGCTAAGTCAGCACATGATCACTCACAGGAGCTCTAGCACTTAAGGCCACCAGGCCCCAGATGGGTAGCCAACGAGACCAATGGGGAATAACAAAATAAGTTTATACAAATGATAAAGGATAAGAAACAAATCGCACATTCATATTTTACAATTTATATCACTCTATGTAATGAGCTAAAACAATACTTTTGTCACTGCAATTATTATCTGAAATTACTGAGGGTCCGGGTCCTATTAAATTAATAAAAGCATTGTCACTTCTCTGTGCATACGCGTACATGGGCTGTGTTTAAAGTGATCTCCCAGCTTCTCATGACATTATGAACTCAAAGATCTTTGTTTCCTTTGACCCTGTGACCCCGAAATATAAATCAGATAATAGTCATTCCTCTAGATGAGCCAACTTTGAAGTTGATCAGTCCAATGTTATCCCGAGAACGCAAATACGGACTGACGATTTTAACCACTTATTTTTTACCCACTTATCATTTTATCCACTATTTTACCCTTTTACGTATTTATTGTCTGTCTATCGGACCTTCGAACTATCGGACCCCTACTGAACCTTCGGACTATCGGACCCTTTTGCCGATTCGGTCTATAGAACCTTCTGTCTATTGGACCCTCATGTACATTCGGACTATCGAACCTGCTATATATCAGACCTTCTGACTATCGGACCCGTTGGCCATTCGATCTATAGAACCTTCGGACTATTGAACCCTCCTGCCGATTTGGTCTATAGAACCTTCTGTCTACTGGACCCTCTCGTACATTCGGTCTATCGAACCTTCTATCTATTGGGTGACGGTCTATCGGACCTTCTAGCTATAGGGATGACCCCATCTCGTCCTCCCCCCACAAATGAGAACAGGGACAATGTACATGCATGTATATTACCGGGATAAATCATAATTATCCTACATCGTTGTGTCCTTACAAGGGTTTATGCCTTCAAGGCTCTATACAGAAAATCTGAACAGTTCATTGTTTCGATACTAAAAGCTACTTTTATGTCTTCTAGTTGCCTACTGGTGAATGAAATAAAAACATCTATTGGAATGATATGGATTTAAAGAGAAAAAAACAAGGCACAACATTAATCCAAGGTAAATGAACGCATGACCGTTGTCCATGACTGTATTTCAGAAGCGGGTACATAATTTGTAATAAGAAATTTAGTCTTAACGTTTACACGGTTTACAATCAAATACAAATGTACTGAATGAAATGCAATATAGACAATTCCCCTGTGAAATACATAATACATAATATAAATGTAATATGAATTATGTATATCATATAATATAATATAAATTCTTATTCTACTGTTTTTCTTAATTGTTTACGATACTGATATCCTTCAAATGAAATGCGAACCAATTGAATAATGTTTCAAATATGTAATTTGAATTGAAATAGAAATGAAATGAAATGAACAGTGTACCGAGAGCTGGGAATGAAACATTTTTGTAAACACAAAATACTCTTAAATGCATATTAGTCTCACGCAAGTAACTTCTCATTCCATATACGCACATTGTATTTTTAATGTTTAAAGAAAGACATTGTTATTCATAAACACCGGCACATATTAAGTCCATATTCAGAGAAAATTAATTATGTGAATATTTTATACGAACCTTATTTTGAAACTGAAATTATCAAATATGTAAACATTACATAAACGGATAATATTTAATATCTATCAATGAAATATTACATGTGCATACATCCTTTTACATCATCATCATAGATAAATATGGCAACATCGATTTGACTTACGGAGCAGACAGATAGCTGTAGGAATTTCACCACAGTAATTTGTTTTGTGATGGCCCATAATAAAGCATTTTCCATATACATTTAGTCATATTTACACTTAACTCTCTCCGAAGAGTGCCTTTATACTGTGTACTACGCCACACAACACAAGTACTATATTTGTCATTTTCTGTCTTTTGTCCTTTTTTTGTCTAAATAAATTCACAGCTACTCCATGGTTGCATATAGTTTACTCACATGTACGTTTATCGTATTTTTTTTGTCTAAACTCTAAGCATATGAAAGTTTAACATGATTACATCATTCATATAATAGGATAAAATTCTCTTTTATTTCAGTGGAATTTCTTGATCATTCTTGCACGAGATTACGATGAATATAACATAAAATGACGCCTCAGTAAAAAATAAAAAAACCCCGAACATCAATATACATGTAAATGGTGTTTATTCATCTGAAAGCCAGGTAACCCTATTAATGATAAATGAAAATTTATGATTTTTCCAGTATAGGGCAAATCGGAGAGGAGCTCGCAAGATACGTCACGGAGTTGCCAATTTGTGTTTGATTGATTACAACTTCAAAAATTCATAACTTTCTTATTTCTTATTGGATTTTGCTCAAACATTCATTGATATGTTTCTTCGTTTTTTCTGCTTCTTTTAGAACCAACTTAATATCAGGTAGGACTTTCCCTTTAACATGTTTAAGGATAAATGAGATTTACAATTTATCGATAAACGAGGCCAAATGGGAGTGGTTTTAAAGGAATGGTAAAGCACATTGTTGGTATATAAGTCGCGGGGTGAGACAATGCTGTCCATTAACTCCGTACTTACTCCTTATAGGGCCGATCTACTTAATCAAGTTAGAGGATTTATAGGTTTACATACTCTTTTATTTTATTCGACACCTTTATTGGAAAACACAATCCCTACAATTGTCACACTTGACATTTTAATTTTCGTTACATGTAATGTTTGGTATCGAGCATTTAGGGTTCATCCTTTAATATGTCAAAATTCGTCTTCGGAACGGCAGTTAAAGAAATCGGGTATCTTGAGATCGGCCGTTCAAAAAAGGGGGTCGTTAAAGCGGTACATACCCGTCTATTGAGTGCCCTCCGGGTTAGACCTGCAATTTTGTTTTAGGTGAGGTTTACGGTTGGGATTGGGTAGAGTGTTGGGTCCAGTGTTAAAATTATGAATTAGGTTAGTGCAGAAAAATTGAAGCAGAGCCATTGTCATAGGAGCATGACTGTGTCATACCACCGTACTTAAGCCAGCTTTGGCTGTGAGAACTGAGCGGGTGTCTCATCACAGCTCAAGCCTGTTCAAGAAATGAAAATATCTCTCGCACAAGCGGACTGGGTGATTGGTTGGTGGGTGAAACTGTCCTGTCCCCATCGAGAAACAAACAAGAAGAAAATTGCAGGGGAAATTTATTAAACATGTATTCAGGGGAAGGATAATTCCCTTATTTTCAGCGTTGATAGAGCTGGCAGGATTTCTGCTGGAAGCTAAATCCCGTAAAAGAAATTGCGGAAACTCTGTATCATTCTGCTCCTACAGACCGTTAAATGATTATCATAATGAAATCACCATCGCCACAATCATCATCATTATCAGCTCAAAATATTAAATTCTCTAACAACTAACGATATGTGTCGGCAAAAATATATTATGACGTTACAGTCTTCAAATCCCTTTGGTAATATCTGCTGAAGCACCACATGACCTGAAGAACTTCAATTTTTTGTTTCACCATCTACAATTCTGATCGGGCTTTGTTCAGCATTTGAGAGCATTGATCTTGCATGGCTGTCATCATCTCTGACAAGACATAAAGCTTTTCGTTGATCACATCGGCGACTTTTTCCAAGTTCTCTTCATCACCCGCCTTTATCTTTCCCACTCTGTCCGCTTTCTGCTCCTGGTGTCCGTTGCTGATGTCGGTGTCTACATGGACACCGGACTGCATCTTGCTGTCCATCTTTGCAGACAGGTTACCGAGCATTTCCAGGACATCGAATCGGAAGCTTGATATGTCATTCTTAATTTCTTCCAGTTCTCCTATAGTCATACACAGATTATGGTATACAAAATATTATCAACCAAAAACTGAGCAAACATGCCATATCCAAGGTAACCTTCCCAAAGGGCATTTGACAACGATCTCGAAAGTTACAAATCAAGTTCATGAAAGGGAAATACATGCTTGATACAAACTAAATCCATATTTACATGTATATAGTTCTGGACAGTATGAAACTGGTACTAATTCGCGATTTTTTCCTCTTCAATACAAATATGAATTTTCTTTTTGTTGGTGCATCTAGATGGCCCAAGATAAGAGCATGATTTAATTTCGTTGAACCAACGTAATGTCTTTTTATAGTATAGTTTTAAGCTATAAGAGGACCGATTAAATTAATTTGCTTGGCTGGACACCAACCAGTTATCACCTCGAACATGATAGTGTTTGTTTTTCTCTCTTTTCTTCTCTTCTGTTTTCAGGCTTGCATTTCTGCACAGGAAATGTAGCTTTGATATAAAACAGAATGACCAAAATAAATCAATTGTTTACCTTCATCGACTTCATCAGTGTCATGTGATCGTTGTAACTTGAAGAGATATCTCTTAACGACCTTCTTCATAAGATCTTCATGACTCGTTACATTCCGTCGCAGGGCTCTCCGCAGATTACTCTAAAAACATCCAAAACGGAGATCAACAGAGAGATCCTCGTTATTCTGGCAATATTTGCTCCGACGATATAATTATTTGCTCCAAGTTTTATTTCAGGTTTCAGGATTATGGTTGCCATTGGGTTATCGGTAACGTTTAGGGTTTGGATTGGAGCATGTCCTCTACGACAGTGTCTCCCGGGCATGCCGGGTGAAGTCGCTGATTTTACTGAGTGCAATTGGCAAAGGTGCTAGGTGTCTTATATGAAGTAAATATAGCCTTGAATCCGTGTTTTGAGTAGGGGAACATGATAAGAAAAGGCATTGGGACGAATATTATGGTGAAGTTGCATATCCAAACACATGTACATAATTATACTGCCTCAGGTAACCCGCCGCATCATACATGTAAACTAACTGTGTAACTGCTTTTTTTTTTCTTCATGGGCTTTCAAACGGTGAGGAGGGGGCCGGCGTACACCGGATATAACATATCCTGGATACGCCACTGTGTACATGTATACTCTGGACTTTGTGGCAGCCTCTCATTTCTAATTTCTATAATATTCTTCAAGTTTCTCTGTGACATATAACAATTAAGGCTGATTCCAAGTCATTTTGAATATCAAAATAAGCAGATTTTATCAGCTTTTGAACAAATAGCATACCTGAGAAACGATTCGGTGACCTGCGATACGTTTACTTGAGTTCTTCTTAATAAGTTTGGAGTTGGCCCACATGAAATTATTGATGATAGACTTGGGTGAAGGTATGAGATTGAAGGGGACAGGTAATGTGGCCCCTCTCTCAAAGTAAGACATCCAGAGCTTAGAGCGAGAAAACTTCCATTCCACATCCTCGTCGTTCTATAACACAAAATAATGAGGGACGACAAAATAATAAAAGTGTAAAAATCGTTGATATAGTTTAGATAACAATACACTAGAGACCATGGAATAAGCAGAACATTATTGCTTTGAGCGAGATGACATCTTCGTAGGAACTCTGTTACCAGGTTACCCTGATTCTGTATCTATAAATCATGAATATTTCTCGGCGTGCCCCCACCCCCGTCAGAGAATCCAGAATGGTATGCAAGTTTACAAGGAAATCAAATAACAGGGGCGTAAAAGAGATATAATCATGATAAATTCAACGATCACGACAATGACACTGACGTTGATCGCGTCGAAGGAGGTCGACATCATTGCGATGAGCATGTTGAGCATGACAATGACCATGATTCCCATGTACGAGCTGTAGAGCAGAACCCCAAACGCCTCGGTGGACGTATGACCACAATCGGGAGCAGTTTCGGGGCAGTACGTGTCCGAGGTGTCACCGAGACCAAAGAGGGCCCACATCAGTGTCTTAAAAGCATTCAACAACCTGTAAATGTGGAAAGACAGAAAAAGGACAGGACAACAAGAAAACAAATAACAAATGGTATACATATCAAATATCCACACAAGGACCCTTGAATCAGTCCGTTGTTTGACTGTTTCGAAGGTGGCGACTAATACCCAAACATAAATTACCCTCATCTCAAATTTCATAGAACTATATAGATTTGATCGACAAAGTTAGATATAACTTGAGTAGCAGTATTATTAGTAGTATTAGTATTAGTAGTATTAGTAGTATTAGTAGTAGTAGCCTAGGAGTTGTAGTAGTGGTGGTGGTGGTAGTAGTAGTAGTAGTAGTGGTATAGTATTATTATGATTATGATTATTATTATTATTATTAGTAGTAGTAGTAGTAGTAGTATAGTAATAGTAGTAGTAGAAGTACAAGTAGTAGTAGTAGTAATAGTGGCAATAGTAGTAGTAGTAGTATTCTATTGCCTGATGTAAATTTTCACTTTTGATTACATTGAAATTGTTATTGATTATGATATCTGCATGATATCAATATTATTGTAATGTTCATGGCAGATTTCTGTAGTATTATGAATTAAATTCATTCATTCATTCATGTATATCGTACTCACGATCCAAAGGAGCTGTCATCAGGGTAGTACCAGTACAGATTGCACATGGCGCAGAAGAATGCCAAGAAGACTACAGTGAACATGGCGGCAAAGCGCGTGATGTCTCCCATCATCCTACCCAGAGAGATCTGAAGCGGTCCAAGAAACTCACTGGCCGGAAGGATGAAGGAGAGGCGAGAGAAGCTAAGAACATTGGCCATGGCGAACAGGCCTTCTGCCATCAGGTTCATGTCGTTGTCGTCCCACGCTTTCCGATCTGCAATCAAAGGCAAAGATTTTTTTGGAATTTTTGAAAACTCTGATGATAATCATGCAAATATTTGTACCCCTTTTCTTGTCCTGAAGTTTGATTGCCTTATTTTTTTGAAAATCAATTAATCTATTCATTTATCCACTATTATTTTATTCATCTATTACTTCTTTGAGGCGGGGGGGGGGGGGGGGGGGGTGTTAATGAAAAATGTCTGGCAAATTCGTCAAGAAATATCGTCCGACACCCCATCATCTGGGTACAGTGTTTTCCTATACATGTGTATATTATTACAAAATGTTACGCGCATGCATATATAAACGCTAAATTATAGTGGATGTTATTGGTGTGTGTTTTATTCAGAGGCGTCATTTCAATAGAGGGGCCTTTGGGCAGTTTCCCATTGATCCAATTTCCAATGAAAACTGTAATAGTGAAACAATCTCATCCTGGAGGCGATGATAACGAATGACAACTATATGTCTTATAGTGGAAATTCGTGACCCAGTTATTTTTAATACTTTCACCTTTTTTCCATCTTTCATCTTCTATCTACGATTATTGAGTTTAGCCACTTCCGACTTACCACCAGATAGAAGATAGAACTGCCGCTGCGCCTTCTCGTCACCAAAAAGGAGAGCTTTACAGTTCCCGTCGATATGGAAGAATTCCTCGGCCTTCTTCTTCAAACTACTTGACATGGAGACAAGTATTAGAGCGCTCAGGAGGAGATTCAGCATTGCCAGATCGATCCAGTTCCAGATTGAACTCACGTAGGTGTGCACACCCTCTCGCCATATTTGTTTCACCTCCTGCCAAATCAATCCTGATGGAAATGATAGGAGGAGATACATATGGCGCATTTGGGATGATGTACATGTACAAGACGAGAAGGGCGTGGGTTCTACATCAATCAGTTACAATTACTTCATTATTATGAAGTAATCCCTACTCCCTGTCAAACCGATCTGTCACCTCTGCATTCAATATCACTGGTGAACATTATTGGGTGGTGATGTCCGTGAATGCAATCTATACGGATAATTATGTGGTCAACTGACCGGAGCTTTTTGGAAAAATTTTCAATAAATTGAAAGAAAAATCTAAATGAAATGTTGGTACACGAGGAATTTAATCTAAAGGTTGTGTACTTTGTACGACAGCGTGTTAATTTGCTTTCACCTGACGCTCAATCCAAGGGTTGAGGGTTCGAATCTCAGCCCGGAACTAGCGTCTTTTGGCAAGACATTAATCCACATTTGCCACTCTACACCCAGGTGTTAAATGGGTACCTGGCAGGATTTATTCCTTGAAACGCACTGTGCGCTGATTACGGCTGCCGGAGCTAAAAACAGGGTAATAATATCCAAAACCCTTTGGAAGCGCACAGGGACGTTATATTATACTATGATATGCGCTATACAAGAACAGTGGTATTATTATAAGGTATTATTATATAAGAAAATCTGCGGTGGTGCGAAGGTCACACAGAGTCACGCGACAGAGGGATTATTATATTGGGAGTTTCGCCCAAGCCGGGCATTTTAAGCTCAGCCTTACCCAGGATGAAAATGAAAAGGAAGATCTCGATGATGCTGACATCTTCTCGGATGTTAGCCTTGATGTTATGGTAGTCACTGATCTGATCGACAAAAGGTCGACATGAGTTCGTCGACTTAAGAACACTCTCGACGGTGTAAGCTTCGTGTCGGAAGGTCCCAGCCCTGACCGACTCCATGAACATGAGGAGCAGGAAGATCATATACATCCCCGACTGGTTGATGAACTTGATGATGGGGCTTCGCATGAAGTTTCCAAACTAATTAAAGACAATATCGAGGGGGTCATCTGAGTAGACAGACAGCAAACGAGACCGATATTTTTCTTCATTCCGTTTACATGTTTTATGACATTGTCATGTATGTATTTCTTTGTTTTCTTAGTCTCATGGGTCTTTCGGTTTAGTTAACCCTTTGATACTCTCATTCTCGTGGGCTGTCGGTCTAATGAACCCTCAAAAGAGTTGTCAAAGACCGCGTACGAGACCGCAATTGTCGCTCTAGTAGGCTGTAGCCATAATTATTATTCCCGTCGTTACACTAATAATTTCGCTCATGATTCTTTTTCGCTTTTTCTCTGTCATGTCTGTCTTGCCTCTCTATGATAAAATAAAATGCATCACGAAATACGTACGATGTGAAATATTCATCTCGTCAAGACCCCACATAATCACATAAATAACGACAAAAAACCTCCCAACAACAACAAAAAACTTAAACAATTTAAACGGTTCTTTTTTGATGATTTAAAGTCCAATAACCAGTATAGCTACTTAATGCATCATTCTTGATGTTAGTTACATAATATACCTGATACTAGTAAGACCCTGGTGTTAACCTGGATAAAACGAAGTATGTCTTTACTACCTTTCCTTCGGAATAGATGAAGTAAAGAAAGATCGCGATGGGGATGAGAGGGACGAAGAGGGGCAAGCAGACCACTCTCATCCAGGCATTCATCTTCCTGATACTAGGTAGACCCTAATACCACTAATTAAACTAAACCTGAATAAAACGAAGTATTTTTTACCTTTCCTTTGGGATAAATGAGATAAAAAATGACCGCGATGGGGATGAGAGGGACGAAGAGGGGTAAACAGAACACTCTCATCCAGGCGTTCATCTGCCTGATACTAGGAAGGCCCTGATACCACAGGGTGGAGAGATGGTGCTGGCAATGAGGATGGGCTACGAACTATATGATAAAGAAGAGAGGTGAGATAAGAGAAGAAGAATTAGATAAAAAGAGATTATAAGGGTTAAATTAATGAGAGAGAGAGAAAGAGAGAGATGTTATACAAAGAAAAGGAGAGAAAAACAGAAATGGGGAGAAGAGAGAGAGAGAAGTAGAGAAAAAAATACGGAGGGTTAGAGAGAAAGATAGAGGGGAGGACAGACAGAGAGGATGGGGAGGGAGAGAGAGAGAGAGAGAGGGAGAGAGAGAGGAGAGAAGGGGGAATCAACCTGCATAAAGAGTGGCTAGGGCATTATGTCTCGGGCAAGTTGACATACATCAATTGACCTAAAACATCCGATGAGTTTTCACTATATAGACCACAACACCTCTACAAAATATCTTAAGAAATTATCAGAGCTGTGATTAACCTCATTGCTTACAGAAATAATTAGTCAACAAGTTAATGATCACTTTATTCATGCAAACTTAGAAAAATACCTGCTTCTGTTGGTATTTGATCGCCATCTCCAGTCGCGGGAGGGCGTTCTCGTCTTCCTTGTCATTCTCGACTTTCTTGCCGTGAGGATGGTGACTGGCCTGCTCGTTGACTTCGGTTTCCGAGATCGCCGTCTGTTTCAAGATCGTTCGCACTTCCTCCGTATTCTGGCACATATCGAGAAGGTTCGATGCGAATGTCTTACATTTCTTCATCAGCTCTTTATACTCGTTCTAGAAAGTGGAAAAAGTGTGTTTATGACGTTAGAGAGTCCGTTGAGAGAAAGAAGTGCGTTAACTCTGTGTAAAAGGATAAGAGTTAACGCCCTCCCGGTTCTCAGCAGACTGTGATCAAGTTTCCGTTCATTATTTATGCTCGCAACAGATCTTTAAATCACGTTTTGTTCATAACATTTTGCCGACCATACGGTGTGAGATCTCCTGCCCTGTTTATTGGCTTGTCGAGATATATCACATGGTATGGACAGGAAAAATGTAATCTCTATTCGCTGTCCATACAGTGTGAGATCCGGAGGTTCTGAGCAGAGATTCGCGATATCGCTCATTATTATGGGCAGAATTCATGACGTTCTAAGAAACGAGAAATGATATACGTTTCAATATGCATAGAAAGAGTATAATTTCTTAGACCACATAAAATGATCTGTGCGTACTCTCATATTTATTGGTGAAGGCTTTTAACTGACTCTCGTATGATAGGTCCCTGCATGTTCAATTCTTGCTCTGTTCTTACATCCTGAGACGCCCTGTTTATTGGCTTGTCGAGATATATCACATGGTATGGACAGGAAAAATGTAATCTCTATTCGCTGTCCATACAGTGTGAGATCCGGAGGTTCTGAGCAGAGATTCGCGATATCGCTCATTATTATGGGCAGAATTCATGACGTTCTAAGAAACGAGAAATGATATACGTTTCAATATGCATAGAAAGAGTATAATTTCTTAGACCACATAAAATGATCTGTGCGTACTCTCATATTTATTGGTGAAGGCTTTTAACTGACTCTCGTATGATAGGTCCCTGCATGTTCAATTCTTGCTCTGTTCTTACATCCTGAGACAAAATGTTTGCCCACATCACCCTCTCCACCCATGGTGTCTTAAATTGGTACCTGGCAATTATGCTGAACTAATAATAATTGCAGAGCCCGCAGGAAGAGCGGTATTAAGTTAAAGTTGAGTTCTGGTCTTGAGAATGAATTGTGAAAGAAACTGTCTCAAAGCAATTGGGAAAGGTTGATTATATATAGCACATAAGAATCGGTGTATGCTGTAAGGTTTTGGAATCACCAAAATGATGAGAAATTGTCTTAATCCTGCTGAGAGTCACATGCAGAAACAGAAACAGAAATGGGTATATGGGACGACACACAAATGTTCGGCCCGAACATTTCAGCTGTCATATTTTGAATGTGAGGGCATTTGAAGAGCAATCCTTTTTGAGGTGATATATCTACTATGCTAATCTTCCAAACTAACATAATAAGAATGAAAAAAGCTCACAAATCATTTGTTGCTTTTCCCAGAACTCAACCTTCCCTTTAATACTGACGTTGCTACCCTGGGTAAACTAGACCATATTATCATCATTGTTAACATGATAATTATTCACTGATTCCTTTTCACGACAATCTTATTAGTGAACCAAACATAATAAATTGTCTACATTTACATAATTCGATATTAATGTATGAAATGAAAAAGACCATAATAATCATACCAAGGCCGCGCTCCCCGTTAAAAGTAGTGTTTTATGCTGGCAGTTAACAAAGTCATGATATCCTGTGATTATTACTGTCATGATCATGATGTTACTGTACTGATGATGCTACTGTAGTATGATTTGGCTGCTTTTCTCTCCTTGCATATTCAACATCGGTGCACAACATGCATAGAAGCGATTGTAGGTTACACTTTGTATACGATGGTCGGGACGTCGTAATGTTTTTTGCAGTATTTTTTTGTTTTATGTATTTGTGTCTTCTTTTTTGTTTTGTAAGTGGGGGGGGGGGGGGGGGGGAGAGAGGGTTTTGCCAGAAATAAAGAAAGAAATATAAACAAAACCCAAAACAGACTATGGCTGATTTTTGTTTTTCAAATGGGCATTTTGTGGGGATGGTGGTAGGAGGGGGGAACATATATTTCTTTCATATGGCAATATTTAAGGGTTAATTTACAATCATATTTCTACCGTCATTAAATTTTGAAAAACAAATCTGAAATGATATGAGAACACTAATGAGAAAGAATTACGGTAATTCCGGTAGTCAGACATCGTCATCAAAGTTGTATTCTTCAGTAGAATATATCCACTTTAGTATTGGAGTGAGTCTACAATCTTTATAATCTTACGATAAGAAAAGTGTGAGTGCTAACGCCTGAATCATATAATTACTACTCGTATTCATATTAACCACTAACATCATATCACGTGCTAAATACGATGTTTCACGATCTACATGTTCTTTAGAGTATTTTTTTTGTGATATCGTGTTTGAGATCGTGAAATGGGCAGGAGCAGGTTCTGTGATTTTCTTCCATATATCTATGCCGTGTGCTAAGCTTTGCCAAGTTTTTAATCATCATTCCGTTGCTGAAAAGAAAACAAAAACAAAACAAGACAAAACAAAACAAAACTTTTGAAAGTCGAACCATTTATAAACTAAAACTCTGAAATTTATGCTGACCTTGAACTCTTTTTCTGTCCGACAGAGGTCATTGAGCTCTTTGCTCAAAAGGAAAGCGGTCAAGATGGGATCTTCGCTGGTCAGGGAGATGTATGCTTCACTGCACAATGCCCTGTAGGCGTTGATGATAGACAGTGAGTGCATCAGAGGGTCGAACTCCTTCCGGTTCAAACAGGTCGTGCACCCACAGAGAGGGTGGTGGGGTTTGACGACGTCGTCACCTGTTAGCAGAGTAAATGATGTCGAAATTATAGTAGTTGTTGTTTTAAATACAGAAAATGGTACAGTCCAATTTGATAAACTTATTTGTGTACCTATCAAATAGGAAAGAGTAAATGGCCCTCTACACTCTTAGAAATGTTGGGTAAATGCCACTGGGTAAATGAAGATTGGGCATAGGTTGGTTAAATCTTGCTCAACTTTTACATGCATTTACCCAACATTGGTCAAAAATAAGAATGAAATTGGTAAAGTTTACCCAAAAGTTGGTCGGACTCATAAGGACCCTCATGTTGGGTAAAATTTTGCCCAATATTTCTAAGAGTGTATATCCCACCTAGCTATACTACTGACCTCTACCCCACATTGATCATGTTGATAATCTGAGGAACAGGATTAATGTGGTTAAAGGGTTTAAAGAGTTTTAATGTAACAGGAAAACGCACATGCATAATCAATTTCGCAAGATTCAAAGCTGTTATCACTACTTATCCATGTATGTTTCTTTGTGCTTGCTCTATCTTCTAAAGACTATAAAACTACAATGGAATTACAAAACTTCAATGGTTTCCGAATAATTTAGAAAAATATCACCGGGTATAATTTTTAGTACTTGCAATTTAATTTCAGATATAATTTTTCATGCTTTCATTGTAAAATTGAAATTTACTTATGTACATGTACTTTATGTTGAATGTAAAACATGTACCATGAAATAAAAGTGGCATCCACAGAATATTTTAGCTTAGGTGCGATTTAACTTTGGGCAATCGCGGAGTAAAAGAAAGTTAAAACCATTTTCCAGAAAACTTTCAGCTAGACACTGTCACTATAGAATACCGAAGTGTGACGTCATACCGGCCAAGTTGTCAAGGTTGCTGGTTCTAAACAACGTTGTGCTAAACAATGGCGTGGTGATCACACCAGCGCCAAACACTGAAATTGCCCGCTCCAGCCCGTTGCTCGAATGACTTCGCGGTGAACCTCATGCGCGGGACCAGTATCCTGGACGACGAGCGAATATGACGTCAGCACTTCGGTACTCTATTGTTTCAAAGATCTTTAATTGATCTACTACACTGTAAAACATAAATGTAAAACTGCAGGTGTTTTGGACCTTGAAATTACAAGCTATTGCCGTTATTTCAACTTTACAGTCTATTTTCCTGTAAAACAACAACAAGTTTGTTGGTTTACCGGAAATCAGCATAATTATATTTACAATCGCCCGACATAAAACACTGTTAAAAAACATTTTCTCATATTTAAATCGCTGTCTGTGTACTGTAGAAAAACGGGCATTCCTGGCATCCTGACTGTCAGGAATTTCCCGTGACAGTGCAGAAATGAAAAACAAAACAACAACAAAACAAAACCAAACTAGAAAGGCCGTCAAAGGCGGCAGACCCACGCCTTAACCCAATAGGTTTTGTTTTGTTGCGATTATTTTTGTAAGCAGTAGCCATTCAAAGGGGATAACAAGAGGCACATCTCCCCCCCCCCCCAATAAATTTTGCCATATCCAGGTCATAGCTTTGTGTGTCCCCACCCTTGAAAAAATTCTTCTGAAAAAGATATTTTATTATTGAAACATCCCTCCCCTAAAAGTAATTGATTAGACATGTCAGAGAGCGTGGCGTGGTGAGGAAAAAAATGTTAGCAATTTGTATTCAGTGTTCAGTCCAAGGCCGTACGCAGAAATTTTTTTCCTGGGGGGGGGGGGGCAAGATGATCGCTTTCAAAGGAACCCATAACTTGAAGTCTAAAACCCGATTTAAAAAAGTATGATTTTGAAATTTCTGGGGGGGGGGGGCAGGGGGGGGGGGGGCAACTGCCCCCCCCCCTCCCCGCTGCGTACGGCCTTGGTTCAGTCATGTCAGTGTTAGTAAATGTATTCATGTTCTATCTTTACATTGCAATTCGGGTTGTTGTTTTTTTTTTCATCGGGCTTGGATAAAATAAATATGACGACAAAAGAAGTTGGATCTCGACTTGAAAATGACGTGCATGCGAGGCACAGAGCTTACTCACTCAGTACTACAGTCAGCCGGCCGCCCAGGCACTTCGCGACAGTGCTGTGTATAGTTATGTACGTACACTACAGCTACTCAGCCACTCACTCAGATCAACACACGCGAACACTCGCGAGTGCGATAAACTCACTCACGTCGAACAAACGCACCAGATTTTCACCGAAAACAATTAAAATCACGTACTACACGTCCACCAGGATAAAATAAATCACAAAAACTTCCACAACAAAGTGGAAAGAACCGGGGAAAATAAACAGAAATGCACAGAAGATAAGAAATAGGAGAAATTAGACGTGCTAGGCTATACGTATACCGTATACCTAGCCGCTTTCGATTTCGCAACGAGAGTACAGTTCAAGCGCGAAAAATCCCTTGTTGCTGGGATACGTTGGCTTTGAATATTCATTGCAGGCTCGTGCGGATTTGAAGTGAAATAGCAAATAATGGGTTTAAAAGTCTTCTAAAATTCATAAACCTGAAATAGATTTTTGGTGAGACGAAGTAATGAGTGTTTTGATTGACCAAAATATTTCTGCATCGGCAGGCGAAGTTTGGGGTCATCAAACTTTCTAGTTTCTATCCTGTCACTCTCTGAACTGAAGTTCCTATACTTTACTACAGGGTCAAAAGTTCAAGGTCACACAGAATTTGCAGGGGTCAACCAATCATCACCAAAATCTAATCGATTCTTTCCTGTCACTTTCTGAACATTCCCTGAAAATTTGGTGCAAATCCGTTCACCCGTTCTCTTGTTATCTTGTACACAAACAAACAAACAAACAAACAAACAAACAAACATACAAACAAACAAACAAACAAACAAACAAACAAAAAAAAAAACATACGGAGCCCTTTACATAACCCTGCCGATTTCATCGGCGTGTGTGGGTAAAAATAAACAAACAGACTATATTATTAAATTTGAATACCTCGATCAAGCAGTAGTCGAAGAATGTCGACCTCATTATACATGGCTGCCATCATGATAGGGGTGACGTCGCGGTCGAACTTGGAATGATAGTTGCGATCGTAGAAGGTCTCGTGACGACCCAATGTTTGCATCGCCCGATTCTTTTTCTCATCGTAACAAGGGTGAGCCAATAGAACCTGAAGAAGAATTGACCAGTTAAGATTGGGACATTAAGTTATAAATAATTTTCATATACTTAATATCCTTTTAGTGTATGTTGCCGGTTCCGTCATTCGAGCACAAACTCCTCGGAGTGACAGAATTGCTACGGAATATTAATAGAAGTTATGAACCTCTTCAACTCTGACTTATACGGATCGGTGGCGCAAATCCATTTTGAAATTTTGGGGGTGGGGGAGGGGAGGGTGGTTACCACATGACTTAACTTTTGTACCTGTCCGAAATGTATGAAATTTTCTGACAACCCCCCCCCCCCCCCAAAAAAAAAAAAAAAAAAAAAAGCAATAACAGAAAAGTCCTATTCCTGAATTTGTCGGGGCGGGGGGGGGGGGATGGGGGTGGGACACTGGCCATTTTCAAAAAGGTGGGGGGGGGGGGGACATGCCCCTTGTCCCCCTGGATTTACGCCCATGATACGGATGAGCATTCTCCTTCGAAATGTAGACTTAAGATATTACACATCAATACAAAGATGCCTACAGCGAGCCATTAGCGACTGTCAATCATAATATTACATTTACTTTGAGATTAACATTAATCTTCAAAAGTAGTTTTAGTAAATAATCTAAGCAAGTTTATGGGGGGGGGGGGGGTTCTACACAGGCCCCTGGGAGCCAGGGGTGCTGGGAGTGCTGCAGCACCCCCTAGAAGGCTCAGGATGGTGGGGGTGCTGTAGCTAAAAAGTAGTTATTAAAAAGAGACCCCAAAATACTTTTTTTTTTTTTTGCTCACAGCACCCCCAGTAACAAAATCGTTCCCAGGTGTCTGGCTCTACATAATCGAGATTAGCTGGCCAAGTTTATTTTTTGTAGGGAAACGTGTAAATTTGTTAACTATTTATACCATTTTCATGAAATAAGACTAAAACATTTAAGACTTTTATTTTTGCCTACAGAAAGGATGGATCGTTGAGTTTACCTGTGTAATGTTTAGATATCCTTTGGAGATGGCCAGCATGAGACTTTCTTGAATTTCATTACGACCCAGGTAACGACCGTGTTCTTCGATGATGAAAAGAACGATCTCGAAGTGTTCGTTCTCTGTCGCGATCTCGAGGGCGGTGCGGTCTTTGCTGTCCTTCAGATGAAGCATCGCCTTGATGCTGTCCATGTCGGCACCACCGCTTAACTTCGACTTCACGTAGGCCAGGTTGCCATGGCTGACCGCATTGAGGAATTCGATCTCCTGGTCGCCCATGTTTCGAGGGAGACCTTGCTTGGAGACGGCATGCTTCTTCGGTGGCATCTTTCTTCGATTTTCTATTGTAAAAAAACCCACAAAAAACAAACATCCCTAAACAACTTACGACTGGTCTTAATACCAGTGTTGCAGTCGGGTTCGGTCTCGAGGCTGTATTATAGTGGCCTTGTCCCTGGCCTCGGACCGTGTCAGGTGTACAAGACCTAAAGAAGGTTAACATTTTTATTATTCTCAATTTTGTTTTGGGAAAAATTGGTTTGTTCTGGTTTATGGTACTTCAACATGCGACAAAGAATTATTGTAAGAATATTTTACACAAGACAGTTTACAGAATTTAATGGTCCAGGGTTTTTTTTATTCACTTTTTCATAACGAAAGATGGCTTGTTCAGAATAGTTGGAAAACATGTCCAGAATCTCAGGAATGTCTGGAGTTAGCTTTGAGAGGCATAGGCATTTTTTAGATTAAAATACCATCTCCAACTAAAGTCACTATTTATGCTCTATAATTCATTCATTCTGTCCTATATATCTTACTGTAACATAGTACGAGGAAATAGTAATACGATGAAAATTATGGCAATATCGCGCCTCCAAAAGAAAGCACTCCGTATCTGTACTCATTCACATTACCTAGCCCATACTGATCCAATATTTTATAAATTAAAAACATTAAAAATTGCTGATATTCACCTCTTTCAAACTGCAATATTATGTACAAATTTTCGACAAAAACTATACCATTGCCTTTACGTAATATTTTTACGTATAATAGAAATATTCATTCTTATCCTACACGACACTCTTCTGACTTCCATTTAACCAACCCAAAAATAATTCTAGCCCATAAATCGATAAGACACCATGGCCCCGATGTTTGGAGCGATTTACCTGACAATATTAAACATTCTGCATCACTTTATTATTTCAAAGCATTAATGAAAAAATACCTTTTATCCAAGTATTTGTAAAGATGACCAGTTTAAGAAGATATACGAATCGCACACTTTTCACCCGCACTCACTCACATGCACGCACTTGTAATTTCTCTTTTTTTCTACCCTTTTTTTTTTTCTTACAAACACCGGTTTATATAATTTCTGGAAGTATATCTAATTCTTTATACGTGACACCCCATACTACACATCGACTCGTATATTAAGGTATCATGTAGCCCCAATCCCCCGGCTGCTATCCACTCAAGCATTCTTGCTTATGATAGCTGGTCCCTGCATTTATCTCGATTTATTGACTTACCTTCATAATTTCAATGTTATCTAAATATATATATTCTTTTTGTAATTCAGTTGTCACACTTTATTTGTATCAATTCTGATTTGTATCATTATTGAATGCAATGTTTGTATTTGATTTCTTAATAAATGCAGAAACATCTGCTTGAAAAAAAAACCGTTTTAAGTTCCCTTAAGAACCCAAACTATACCTTTTAAAACGTAGGCTTTCAAATATAGCTTAAACTCTAATCTATTAATATAAGTAGGGGAAAGTCAATCCGTCGGTCCTCCCAAGACCCATCATAGGGGGCCATAATCCCCCTGAAAATAAAATGACAAATTCATTTTGTCTCATTTTTGCATCCTTTACGTACCGCTAATTATGGATGTTATGTTTTCATGGCCTTAATTTCTCTGAGTATTAAACCACAGAAACATGGCAAGATCAAATCGCTCCCTCTAGGTCTATGCATGGATATTCTACTCGAACATTATTATATCCATATCATTAATTTTCATCAAGATGAAATGCATTTTCTTCAGAACTCATGCAAGCTTTGGATAAATAAGACATACTCGCATGATCAGGGGCGGATCCAGAATTTAGTATAAGGCGGGGAACACAAGTGCAGGTTTGTCAATTTTGGAAAAGGCAGACCTGGGGGGTGGGGGGGTGGCGAGAAATTTTTTTTCGTCAGACCTACAAATTCGCTCAGGAGGGGGTGGTTATGGGGGTCCCTCCATAATTCTCTGACAAGCAAAAAAAAAAGAAGGTTTCATTCTAAAAGGGGCGGGGGCACAATCGACAAAAGGGCGGATCGTCTATGGTCAAAATGCATACTTTCCTTCCAAAAGGGGGGTGGGGAGGGCACGGGCCGGAAGTACCACCCCCCCCTGGATCCGCCAATGCACATGTTGTAAATACTTCTTGGTAAAAATAACTTTACCCGACTTTTTTATTTATTCACTTGATTATTGTAACAAATATACGGTACGGTGATTAATCATAAACACAGATAGCGCCCACGGGCTGCTTCTGCTAGTATAATTATAAAAGGATAATACTCGTCGTTTCTAATTGTTTTTCAATCAAAGGAAATTAAAGAATATAAATGAACAATATTATACATTTTCGGAAGAGAATTTCTAAAATATATATTTTTTGTAAACTTCAATGTGTATGCCCTGAGTGATTGTTTTCCATTTCAGTGGTATGACGGCGTAGCCAATCGGGGGGGGGGGGGGGGGGAGCCTCCCTGTTCATCCGCTAAAAAGCGGTCATCCAAGAAACTAGTATAGGCGTCTTGTGTAACTAAGCAAAAATATTAATTATCTGAATATGATTGGGTTGCCACATCATCAAGCACTTGCTTATAGTGACAGTCCATCTTCTGCTTTTCATTAAAATATCAGTAAGTTGGCAAAGGTTAATTTAAGAATAATTACTACCTCCTATTCATTTTATACTCATTGTTTCCCCGAATATAATTGTAATTATATTTGTTATACTTAAGTCGAATTATGCCTTTACCTTTGTAAAATATGAAACATGCAGAAGAAAATATTAAAATCAAATCAAAATCAAAATCAAATGACTGTCGCCTATTGTCTGTTGCCTATTGTCCGAATAATCATTAACTCTCCAGTTTCAAAGAGCAAAAAATCATCAAGTATACGTTATTGTACCGTATACATATATGGTGAGGGTTGTCCGAATAGTTGGGAATTTCAGAATCCTTGGGGGGGGGGGGGGTATCGTTGGATTAGCTCTCGGAATGAATTTTATATTCTATCAAGTTTGAACGTGTTTAATTAACTTACCTCTATCAACGTACAATGGAGAAGTAGTATACTTCGTCAGAAGAGATTGGTCAGGTGGAAAATCACACTGAAAACAACGATTTGCTCTAAGTCCACTTTCAATGAAAAGAAATACTATTGTCGCTCACGAAAGTCATTTAAGCATGACATCAAAGCGTTTTGTATATAGAAGCAAAATATACAACGGATTTGTAGGTCTTCATATAACTCTCCATTATCAACACGTGGACTGTATAATATTTACAAAATGAAAGTGATCTACAATGTCCTCGCAATTCCGACAAAATGTCACTTTTTTACTGGCAGGTGACGTGTAAAATGTGGCTTTGTATCCTTATTCACCACCATCATCAGCGAATGCGATCACGTATCACAAACGCACTACCTGGTAACGGCCAAAATCAATTAGTCCAATGGAAACAGTCTTTTATGGCAATTCCGAAGAAAAGGCATTTGGATGTACAAAATATGGCGTAATTTGACGAATAAAGGTGTACGTCTGTTACTTCACACTGGTGAAATTTTGTAAAATCCGGCATTACTTTGACGAGATACCAACATTTTGTAATAAAGCATCAGTCATGACTTGCGTCAGAGAGCGAGATCGATTTCCAAAAATACATTGCACGGTATAGCTTACGAAATGAAACTGCGATTCCAAAGAATGTCACAGTATAAGATAAGACGTTACTTTTGATGATAAAGTCACGGAAGATCACATGCAATCTTCTAATAACCTATGGGCTCCATCGAGTTCACCAACTCTGTTTCTACCAACGACTGTTTCTACCAACGATGCATCTACAGGCAGTAAACAAAACCAGATATTGTGCGCCTGTATATGCTTTAGGATAATTTATGATACTTCATATATTTGCATGACATTAGTCAGGTTCACACGAAGGGAGCTAAACTTTAAGTTTCGCTTGAAGTTTCAGACTTTAAGTTACTTGTAGTTTCAGACTGCAGTGGCGTATCCAGGGGGGGCGCAACAGGTGCCCCCCCCTATTGGCCGTCGTAAAAAAAAATATAGCACTATATAGCACTATTTTGCATCTCAGCAAAAATTTCTCCCACATGACGGCGATCAATAATTCCTGACGCCCCCCCCCCCCCCCCTATTGGGAAATCCTGGATACGCCGCTGAGACTGTAAGAACGGACTCGTAGTTTCGCAACTTTAAATTTACTTTGTATCATGTGTTTAGTTCCAGAACCACAAGCAAGCCGAAATCACGAGCAGCTGTGGGTCCTCGTTGTAGTAAGGGACCGCTTGATTTGTCCCAGAACAACGAGCGTCGTTGTTTCGGGCCCGTGTGAACCCTCTTCGTTGTTAGTGAGCCGTTCGAATCTATACAAGTCCCGTATGAACGTAGCTATTATTTCAATGTCCTTATTAGTGGGTACATAATATCCTCACTCGAGTTAATATTAATAGCCTACCAGCATACAGGGATTAAATGATTGTTTATCGGGTCGACTGCATGGGATAGAATAACAATTAGTGTAAAAAGTGACGTGTATATAACATTATCGCCATGGGATGGGCCTATTATAACTGTCAAGAAAATCTCCTAAGACATGTTAGATTTTTCGTCTGAAAATCAGAATTCAGAAGTGTGGTTATAGTCATTAACTGAAGAATAGTGAAGATAAACATGCTGGCACTAGAAATAGATATACATGTAAAATGATAGAATTCAATTTTATTGTTAAACACGTTCGATTTTGCTTTTTGTTTTTGATGTTGCTTCATGCGATGCTTTTCGTCTTTTAGTACAGTACAGACGTCTATAATATTCCACACCAGTCATTCTAGAACATACTATAATATACCGTACATGTATGCAGGATGCGGTCAGTGTGGTCGAGACCTGATAACGCACGAAATGACAATTGAGACGAACATTAAAATTGAAATGACAATATCAAATTGCAATTGACGGGCTTTGAATTTTTTATTGGAATGAAAGCCTGATCGACCACGAGTCTTACTTTGCGAAAGTCAAGAAGGTCTGCAGACAAAAAAAAATAATAAAAAAAAATAATAGAATTGGTCTGCAGACCGTTTTCGTATGAAATGATCAGATGATGTGCCAGCGTTCCAGAAGTTAATGACGAATTCGGAAAGTACAAGCATGGTAGCAGAATTTTAATATCTAAGATTATAGCTTCTTCCGAACATTCCATTGTTGTCGGATAATAAAATATTTTATATACTATCACCTCTTTATATGCAAATGCGTGCAAAAGCCAGTACATGTACAACCATTGACCTATATTTTGTGCGGTTTTTGTTTTTGTTGGGCGTGCATAAAAGATATAGTGCGGGTATATCCGATCCTCATCTTGTAATCATTGTTGCAGCCGCAGTCTGTATCGTCACCCCCCCCCCCCCCCCCCCCCTTCACGATGTACGGCCTGATAGCAGGCACGCCGGAAGGGTTCCAGCTAGCCTTTTTTTGGGGGGGAGGGGGGGCAAACACTTTGAGGGGCCCCCTAGGGGATGGGAATATGTATCCCCGCCTATTCATACAAACATACATATATATTTTCAATTAAAGAATCATTACACATTTTTCTTTTCTTGAGACAGAACATTAAGAGGAGAAAATTTTTGTATATTGACTTTAAATTGTTAGGCGAGGGAGCGTAGCGACTGAATGAAAAAAAAAGTGCTTTCATAATATTGAAATTTGTATTCAGTTACACAAACAGGCAAAGTCACAGCCTACTTCAAAATTATGATTTACATAACATTAAAGATACAGTCCAGACTTCAATAACATCAGATAATATTTTTGCGAGGGGGCGGGAACAAAACGAATTTCCCCACATATATCTTTAAATATAGAATGGCCTGCCCCACACATCGGGGGTCTTGATGTAGAACTGGGTTCCTATACCGTAACAACCGCGTAGCTAGGATTTAATTTCAGGGGACGCAATACTGCATTGTACATAACAGGTATGGGCGCAGGGAGTGGGAGTTTCGACCCTCCCGTGCAAAGCGCGAAATCTCTGACGTTTTAGCAAATTTCGTAGAACCTTAATACGCCTTTTTTTCTCTTACTTCCCCCCGCTTTTCTCTCGCTTTTTTTATGTTCTACTTTTTGACGGGTTTTTTTTTTTTTTTTTTTTTTGGGGGGGGGGGGGGCAATCACCCTACAGCCACCCTGGCTACGCGCCTGTACCTAATACACACTGCTCTTATTGATTTATTGATAACTGGGAGCGAATCGATCGAGAGAGAAAATTCGATTATTCAATGTTGAAACTATGTATTTTAGAGCACAAATATCTGTCCGTTGTTAAACTGCAACTGTAGGCTATTATTTAGGTTATTCGAGGGAGCGTTGCAGTCGAGCAAGAAAAGTTTCCACTTTGTATCTATAGGTACTTAAACCTGAAAATGTTTATTTCAGTGCAATTTAAAACGATCCCCTGAACCCCAGTCCCCTGGTAACAGTTTTTACTGGGGGTGCTGTGAGCAGAATTCTTTTTATTCAGTTGCTTATCGAGGAATTAGGGCCAACAATCAACAATGCCCTTATGTTGAACTTTGCAAAAGCGATTTTATACACTTAATCCTATATTGGAGCACAATGTTGAACAAGAGGATGATGTAACTTACATGATGGTGAGCAAAGCAATGCAATCAAATTATTTATCAATCTTGAGCCCTTCAAAAACACTATATCCTATACTGTGGGCGAAATTACGAGCTCATGGAGCAACATTATGCAAGGAAGCAAAGCGACGGAGCTTTTCAAAATTGTAGCATTTCAAACCTAAAAGAAGAGAGGAATTTATAATGCACTAGCTAATACCCTACGGATTGGAGGCGTAGGCCCTACAATCCAGAGCCAAAATTTCGGCCGGGGGGGGGGGGGGTGCACTTAGACCCTTAAATCAACGGTACCTGCAAAGATAACATTTATTGTTGTATAGGTTATTCTGCAAACCACTACACAAATGTTGGCACGACTGAAATCAACTTTGGGTGTACCGAGACCCTGAAATCAACGTTGCCTGCAAAGAGTTGATGTATTAATTTTATATAGAAACTGCATTAATGGGGTGTTGCAAGAAAGTTGCAATCAATTGCAAATTGTAAAGCAAATTAGAACAACCATTCTGAATGGTTCAGGGTCTGCCCATTCAAGAAGATGCGCTTGCAACAATGATTTTGATTGGTCAGTACCGATCAGTTGCAACTTGCAATCAATCGCAACTTTCTTGCAACACCCCATAAGGGCTATAAAACGATTTTTTTTAAAGAAAGCCCTGCGAAACATACACTTTGCATTATCGTGTGCGAAGCAAGCGAATGCAACTTGAAAATGTGAATAAAAATGTTTAGGTTCCAAACTTTAAAGGCACTTTCTGTATTATTGCTCAGGGCGAAAAATAAAAGAGAAGAAATTCCCCCACCCTCAACCCTTTCCATGTGTGTCGATGCCGGGGGAGGGGGGGGGGGGGGGGGGGGAGGGTGGGGTATATGTCCAAAAAAATTTGAGGTGTGTTGTGTGTGTGTGTCGGGGGGGGGGGGTGGCCTGTATTATCACCTTCCATTATTTTTGGATACAATAAACAAGAAGTATGATATATTAACTTAAAACTAATAATTATCCAAACTCATTATGTTTGATCTTGAAATACCATCACATTCTTTAATGGTTAGAAGTAAGGTAATAAAACAGGCCATAATTTCAATGCGAAAATATCGAAGAAAATTTGTTCGCTCGCATTGTTATTCTCAATTAAGGGGTTCCGTCCGTTGACGTAGATAAGTGCATTTCTTCTTTTATTTAAACACCATTTTGAGATGCTCTAAAATGCAAGTTTGATAGACAGATCGGGCGGCACTTGGAGGGGGCGCCAAAAAAAAAAAAAAAAAAAAAAAAAAAACGAGGAGAGAAAGAAACAAGGGGGAAATGAAGAAAACTCACAATCCTTACGGATTATGCGCCCCCAAATCCGCAGGGTAAATGCAACAGAAATCTAGTTTTTGAACTGTAGGTTTGAAATGCGAAAATTTCCCAAAGCTCGGTCACTTTCGTCCTTCGCATAATTATTTTCATTCAGGATGTCGTATATAGTTCTTGAATAGATTTAAGGGTTCAAAATTTGAAAAAATAAAGATGTAATTGCTTATATCATGTCAGTTTCATATGACCAGTGGCGTATCTAGGGGGGGGGGGGCAGGGGGTGGGCACTTGCCCCGAGCGGCATTTGGAGGGGGCGCAAAAAACGCAGAAGCGAGAAAGGGAAAATGGGGTAAATGAATAAAAATGATAATTCTTACATATTATGCGCCCCCACCCCCCCCCAAAAAAAAAAAAAATCCGAATGGTTAATGCATTAGAAATACCGTTTTTGAGGGTTGGAAATTTTCAAAAGTTCGGTCTCTTTTCTCCCTCGCATAATTATTTGCTTTAAGGATCTCGTAATTTTTCACCCCCTCCCCGTATATAGTTCTTAAAGAGCTTAAAGGGTTCAAAATTTGAAAAATAACGATGTAATTGTAGTTGTTTTGCTCGCTATCGTGTAATAAGTTTCATCTGAACCATGCCAGAAATATTGCGCCCACAATTATATATCATAAAGTGCATAAAACAGCATTGCTGATTTTCTCGACTACTTCTCAAGGGTTTTCGTTAGTTTTGCTCCCGATTGTAGAAGTGAGTGAATAGAAAACCGTTTATCAATGTATAAAATTCGAGCTTCTTTACCGCTCGATTGCGGTGGTCAATTGCAAAATTTTGGAGCTCGATCGCTTTGCTCCCTCGCTTGTTCAATAACGTAGATAAGTTTGGACACTCTGTGGGAGGGGGGGGGGGGGGGGACTTCGTTGTTTGCCCGGGCGCCATAATCCCTAGCCTAAAAAAGGCAATTTCTTAAGCATTTTACTTGCACAAAGAAATCGCAAGCGAGCACTGCATCGACCGGTAGGCCCTACAGTTTTGGGTTTTTGAAACTGATAAACGGTTCTATTCGCTTCTTCCTCGATGAGGCGCAACGAAAATTCAGGTGAAATAGAGTCGAGGGATGTAGCTATGCAACACAAAGTTACAATTTCTTTAATATGGCAAACCTTTGTATCTTATACAGTCACTTTTTCCATATTGGGGGGGGGGGGGGGCGCGCAATATAAGAAAAAAATTTCTCCAGTTCTGAACTTTAAAAAAAATGCTGTTTATATAATACAGTCAATATTTGAGTGCGAAGATAAGAGATCCGGAAACAATACAAGGGAAGGAGCAAAGCGACCTAGCTTTCGCATTTTGAACCTAAGAAAAACTTTCTATTGGGCTTTACCCTGTGCGTTTGGGGGCGAATAATTATAAAGCATATTTTTGCGTTTTGTGTGCCCCTGCTTTAAGTACTGGGGCAAGTGCCCCCTAGAAATCTGGGGGTGCTGCAGCACCCCCAGCATCTTCATCTTCAGCCTTCTAGGGGGTGCTGCGCACCTCCTCAAAAAAATCGGGGGGTGCTGCAGCACCCGAGCAACCCCGGCTCCCAGGGGCCTGCTGAACCCCCGGTAATACCTATATACCGACACTATATAAAATTCGTAATTTACATCTTTTCTGTTGCATTGAATATGTATTGCATTTCAAGTTCGTAATATTGTCTAATTTATGTTGTTCAGTAAAAACAATTGGGTTAAGACAAATGAAAAAAGAAAGAAAAAGAAATGTAGGGCCTACCTTATATGGTTAATAAGCAATGCTACTAGAAAGCATTGGCAAAAATATAGGCCTACTATCTCTAAAAAAGAGTGAATTTGCACTATGTTTTCACTTCCCCCGGGAGTTACGTCAGTGATCACTTATTTAGGAGTGAATATCGAGTGACTACCGAGTGCTCTCTAAAAGAAAACGAGTGGAGTATCACTCTATTTTCACTCTATTTTCATTCCCCCGGAGAGTGACGTCAGTAGAAATCGAAAAAAAGTAAAGTGCACCGGATATTGTTGATGAAAGTATATCCGGTCGAACTGAAATTCTTTTTATTTTAGTGCTATAACCTTGCTTTGCCGATAAAATTGCACTTCCAAGGAGAGAGCAAAAACCATTTCTCTGAAAATGTAACTTACATCCATCATTCTATTTTGAAAGATGTCATACACCCCTGAAAATGATTGAGCAGGTCAGACCCCCCCCCCGGATTTGTCATTATTGATTGATGAAATAATATCCCTGACAAAGCGTTTGAGCTGCATGTTAGCCTGTTCTAGGTCCAGCCACTGGCGTAGACAGGGGGCACAGGGAGGCACAGGGGGCACAGGGGGCCATGGCCCCCCTATTCAGCCAATAAAAAAAAGCGAGAGCGAAAAAGCGGGGAAAGTGAGAGAAAAAGGCCAAAAAAGGCGCTACAAGCCGTTATTTTTTCTCTCAAAATTTGCTAAAACGTCAGAGCTTTCACGCTTGGCGCGGAAAGGGGGGAAACTCCCCCCTCCCTGCTCCAACCCCTGTTGTATACAGGGCAGCATTGCGTCCAAGTAACTGAAAAGCAGTCGGGGCGTCGAACTATAACTTTCCGCCTAAATTTTTTTTTTCTACGAGCCGTTTATATTTCTCTCAAATTTGCTAAAACGTCAGAGCTTTCGCGCTTCGCGCGGGAGGGGAAAACTTACCCCTCCTTGCACCAAGCCCCTGGGGAGCACGCTTTGCGTGCTCCTCACCAATTTCGCACTCTTCACGTGCTCACAACCGCCCCCTAAAATGAAATCCTGGCTAGGCGGTTGGATCATGGGTGTCGATCCGGGAGGGGGGTGGCCTGTATTATCATCCCCCAATGAATTTGAATGAAATAAATGAGAATGCAAACTTGAAATTGCGTTTTTTAGGGTTAAAAATTGAAAAATTTGCCGCTCGGTCGCCTTGACCACTCGCTAATGTAGACAAGTAAAATTTATATTTTGAGTCAATTTATGTCCACATTTCCAGAATACAATCCCATAATACCTGGTAACGTACCTTCAACCAGGGAGGTGGAAGAGAGACCTCCCTGCTTCAAGAAGGGAGAGAAGGGGGGGGGGGGGGGGGGGGGGACATCATTGCATGTTGCGTAACTTCGCCAGGTTACATCATTACGGCACCGACAACAGTAGGAATAGGATGGCTGCTTCCGATACAGGAAATTTCTTCGTTTGATGGAAGAGTGGCCAGCAGATCCCTCAAAAAGGGGTAGAGATTTGGCCGTTACAATACGTGAAAGGGTCGCACACGGGTTTAGGCGAGGTGAAAACTCAGAGGTTTGTCAATCTGATTTTATACGACAGTCCTTAACGTCCAGTTTTTCGTCATGTAGTCCCGTACGTTGAAATATATGCGTGTAGAGCCCTCCTGAGTGAAACCACTACTATTCCGGGCCAAAGTCGTTATTATCACTCCCGGGTACATTTCTGTAAAATAGTTGGTATTTTCTGTCGCATGTACTAAAGGTATGGGGGGGGGGGGAAATAAGATAAATATTTTAAATACTTGCTTTCAAATTCAGCCCTTAAAAATCTCACTCCTACCTCAAATGGCCGTTAGGAAGAACTTTTGATATTTACAGCAAAATCCAAAGTCAAAATCTTGTCCAAAACCGGAGAAATCCCCGCCGATTTGTTTCGCGATCGCGTGTTGTTTACAAACTGCCGATGTCTTAGACTAAAATCGGCCAATATAATTTTTGTCCACGAAGAAACTCGGGATCGCAAGGGCACGTCGATCTTTACGATCGCGCACACAGAAAATCGGAACTTTTCCGTGTACGCCATAGGGACCGAATTTTTGAGGACAAAACTCTTTTGGGGAGATGTCAGCGCCGCGGCGACAGGAAATGTACACAATGACTCCGATAGCTCGTTTCGCGAGAATCAACAGTAAATTGCGGATTTCATTTTTGTAAATATTTTTTCCAACATTGGTGAGTTGAATTTATTGTATTTCTTGGATATTTTGGGGTCGGTTTTTGAAAATTAAATGCCGATTTTGAGTGAATATTGGTGACTTTTGTGCAGTGGTGTTTTAAAAAGATGAGGTGTATGACTGCCTACATTATACACACGAAGTATAGGAATGTACCTATGAGTGGTTATTATGCCCAGCCACCATCCGCCTGACCAAGTGAATATTTAATTTAGTCAAATCAAGTTTCTTGACTTCCATGAGCATGACCATGACTTCTTCAGTCTTGTGTTTTTATTATTGAATATTGAATTTGAAATTCTGATCATTTTCAACGGAATAAACGCTATTTTTATTGTTAATTCATAACTGAAAAAAAAAATAGTCAAGAACTGAAGAAGAGCAGGATTCGAACCAGCAACATTGTACTGTCATGACTGTAGAACGTGCAGTGTAGAATAAGGATTAAACTTAGAGGACAAGTAACCCCACGTGATATTCTAGATGCACCTATTCGCTATTGTCTGCTACGTCTTTCCATGGAGGCTGCCATTTTGTGCATGACACGGATCATTAGGTACCATATGCATTGATAATAGCCTACCTTTACAACAGATACGTCGCTTTGTTCTGATTGTATTACGATTGTTATTGGCCATGGGCCTAGATAATTGACGACCCATGAGTTCTAATAGCCATCCTGTAAAGCAGATTCCTCGCTTTGTTTTGGTATTGTTACGATTGTCTCCGTCCTTGACGTCAATTCTCCGTCCTTGACGTATTTTTTTATGAAGTATATTTTTTATGAACAAATTAAGACCTTTTAAAAAATATATAAAACTAAACTTACATTTCAGAATATGTGACTTTATCTAATATATATTTGTCCTCTAAAAATCAATTACAAGTTAACGATGAAGGAAATTTTACTTGGGATGAAAAATATGTTCGTGTACACATAAAGTAATGGCAGCCCCCTTATTATTGCTAGCAGACGATAACTTGGCTGGAAAATAGTGATTTATATCTATATCCTGTGTTTTTACATGAAATTGCATGTATCAAATAAGAGGCATATACTACACCATTCAAAATAAGCTAATTCATACGCTGAGGTTAATTTCCCTTTAAGGATACTTTGATTTTGACCATGCAGATTTCTTTACCACACTAGACCACGAGCAGTTGACGTTACAGTTCGTTGGCTGACTTTATACTACTATTGCTAGTAATTATACCTCGAGGCTCCACTCTATAGAAATTCAGTACCTCTTTTCTGCTCACTGTTTTTTCGATATCCTAGGTAGGATTTTTGCCAATTTGAGGATTACTGGGCATATTATTATTAGCTATCATTTATAGCCAAGTAAATGCTAAAGTTTTCCTCAGAAATGTAATTACTAAACTAGATTTATCATTTAGAGTCGATCAAATGTCACTTTTTTTTCACTCAAATGTAATCCTCCCTCTCATCTCTCTCGAGCGAGAATTTGATCGTACGTAAAAACATACTGACGCGCATGCATATTGCAAACAATACACAGGCCTACGAAAGTTTTTAGTACAGGAGCCAGGAAATTAATACTCAATAATAGGCTTTTTTTATAATTATATCATCCTCATCGAAAAGAAAGACGACAGTTATTCGGAAAGTATTGTAAGTACCTAAGGCTAAGTAAAGTAGTCTTTAATGAATTTATGTCATATTTCATGGTATAAACTATAATTCTGACATACGAACTTGGATTTAAGAGCACGTAACCTTTCAAAGGACTGCTGATCGCAGCAGTAAGGTGTAGCTATGATAATCCACAACCGTCGGCGGACTGGGGCTAGCACACTCATAGGTACACGCCATTGCCGACTGTGTAGTAACGCAGCCAACACACATCCCATACCTAAACTGCATCACTGTGCATTTTTGGCTATATTTAATTGAAACTCATATATTGCAGTTTACTTAAATCCAAATACTTATGTTGAATAATAGATGATTAAAACTTACCAGGTTGTTTTGTGACCTTTGAAGAGGGTTTCCTGAAATTTTGGGTCCTTTTTGTCGATAACTGCTATCGAGACTGTCCCGTCAGCATCCAGTTTGTATTTTTCACGATTATGATGAAGGGAGCCCTCAGCGCTCGTAGTAGTACCGGCGCGATCGGTTCGTCGATCTCCTACGAAGACCTGGAAGGGCCAAACTGACGACGTAAAAAAATAAAAAATATTACGTACGTACGTAATATTTTTTATTTTTTTACGTCGTCAGTTTGGCCCTTCCAGGTCTTCGTAGAATAGCTTGTGTGCGTAACATTCTGCGTACGTATCTACGGTGCGTAACCATGTAGAGCGGCCTCACTAGTGCGCAACATATTGAGAGCAGTCGTCATCCGTATGGAGGTGTGGGTAGCCAGGATTAGCTTCGTGAATGTAGAAAAAAAAAAATGGCTATACGCCTTCTACACACGAAGCTAGGCGTTATTACCCAGCAATCAGATTCCGCACGGGGTAGTACGACATGAAAAATGCCCTGAAATCACACTTTTCTGATAATTTCCGCGACCCACAGGCCCTTTCCCACAGTGTTTCCTCCTAGGGAAACGTTTGGAATGACAATTTTTTTTTGATTGAGTATAATTTTGGAAATATATCCATAAAAAGATGATAAAAATTTCAGAAAACTCACCAGCGTTTGCGTATCCATGCCTTCGAGGTCATGCAGATCAAAATGGCGGCACGATCGCCGTAATCGAAATCATGAAAACTATTAGGCGCCGTTTGTAAATTTATTATTTAGCTCAATTATTTACATATAATTCACTATTTAGCTCTTTTCTACGATTATTATACGATAAAATGACATAAAGGATACAATGTTTTATAAATAATGAATTTTGCAATTTCCATTTTTTTTAAATAATGATTTTACAATATTCATCATATATAAATAATGAATTTTGCAGTTTCCATTATTTATAAATAATGATTTCACAAATTCATTATATATCAAATATTATGGAAATTGCAAAATTCATTATTTATAAAACATTGTATCCTTTATGTCATTTTATCGTATAATAATCGTAGAAAAGAGCTAAATAGTGAATTATATGTAAATAATTGAGCTAAATAATAAATTTACAAACGGCGCCTAATAGTTTTCATGATTTCGATTACGGCGATCGTGCCGCCATTTTGATCTGCATGACCTCGAAGGCATGGATACGCAAACGCTGGTGAGTTTTCTGAAATTTTTATCATCTTTTTATGGATATATTTCCAAAATTATACTCAATCAAAAAAAAATTGTCATTCCAAACGTTTCCCTAGGAGGAAACGCTGTGGGGAAGGGCCTGTGGGTCGCGGAAATTATCAGAAAAGTGTGATTTCAGGGCATTTTTCATGTCGTACTACCCCGTGCGGAATCTGATTGCTGGGTAATAACGCCTAGCTTCGTGTGTAGAAGGCGTATAGCCATTTTTTTTTTTCTACATTCACAAAGCTAATCCTGGCTAGGTGTGGGTAACAAGTACCAGAAAGAGGGCTGTAAATGTAAGTTTTTATAACTTTCTACATTTTGTATCTTAACGAACTGATAACTTAAAATCTAAAGAATGATACTTAAGTATCAGTTTGCCCACAAAAACCTCCATTTCAAACAAAATTACATCTGTATCCCCAATACCCAGTATACACACATGTATATGATCCTAATGGTCAATATGACCATTGCTTGCTGATGTGGGCTAGCATGGCTAGCTAATGCTTTGGTCATAGATTAGAGCGGCGACTGACCGATTTGTAGCCTGCTCGGACGCTGCTGGAATTTTGAAGAAGTCGAGCAGGCTGTAAACCCCAGCGATACCGGGCGGTGCCTTGTCGATTTCTGGTCGGTCGCCGATCGATTTTACGTCAAAACTGGGCGAAATCGGGGGAACTTCCCCCGCGGCGTCCGGGCAGTGACCGACTGATGACCCACCGATTCTCGGGCGGTCTCCAACTCAACTGGCCACCGGCTGATTTTTAAGAAATCGCCCGGCAGCTGACGGGTGATCGGCTTTGCTTTTTGACTTAAATTGCTCGAAGGCGACCGCTCAATTAAGTCCGTTGCCGGTCGATTTTAGGTCAAAACTGGGTCAAATCAGGGGAGCTTCTCCACACGGCTGATGAACCACCGATTCCCGGGCAGTTTCCCACTGGCCACCGGACGAATTTGAACTCGCCGCCCGGTGACCAACCGATCTCCCAGCGGTGACCGGGCTTCGACAGTGACTGCTTGATTATGTCGGTGCCCGGGCCGTTGCTGCCCGGGCACCGAGGGCATTTTGGGCGGTGCCAGAAGTTTAAGTCCGCGCTAAAACTTCAGCGGCGACTGAGCGATGCCCTAAAACCAGCGGTGTCCAGTGGGCCGCCGCTCGGTGCCTGGGCAAAATTGGCCAAAAACGCGCCACCCGGTCGCCGAGCAGGCTAAGTTTTGTGTTTGTGACCATAGCTTAACCGCCGCCGCTGAGGTACTTTTCATCAAACCTTATAACGACAAGATCAGCAACATCTCGACGCTGTCAAGTGACTTGTCATGCTTGTTGGTACTGCAAACCTGTCTTTATCTTTTTAATTTTAGAACGCCATCACGATTATTATTAAGCCAGCTTTCACTTACATGTAGTTCTAGTTTTAGTTTTAGTTTTACTATTTATTTAGTCTATGCCTAGTATGGGCCACAAAAAAATGAAAACTGTAGCGTATTTAGAGAAAATTTAATTCCTTCCTGATCTCCAAGGCCATGTAGTTTGCTTTATCAAATAGTTTTTATGAATGTTTATGTTATACAGGTCTACTCACAATAATAAAATAATTATGTTCTTATGGGGTCTTGACTAGCCAGGACTAGCTTCCTGAGTGTAAAAAAAAAAAAAAAAAAATCGGCTATAGACCCTTTTACATCAAGAAGCTAGGTGTTTTATTCCGCCAATCTAACTGTGCACGGTTAACAGGTCTTAAGAAATGGGCTGGAAAATCCCTTTCCTGATAACTCCCGCGACCGACAGGTTCTTCATCACAGGCACAGCATTTTGGAATGTTTGTTTTCAAATGATTTTCGTTATTTTGTTTAAAAAAATGAAAAATATAGCAGAACTCACCAGTGTTTGTGTATCCATGCCTCCTCTTGTCATGCAGATTTAAAATGGCGGCTGCGTGCGACGGCGCGAGCGTTGTCGGCGATACAACCATGATCAAAACTATACGATGTGGTACAGTGGTGGAGATGTCTGACGAAATTTCCATTAATGCTGAACAAAAAGTCAACGTGGATGGCACTAAGCCAGTTGAGACCTCAACGTTTAGCATTAATGGAAATCTCCACCACTGCACCACATCGTATAGTTTCGATTATGGTTGTCTGAGCACAGATAAAGTATGTATGTAAGAATGGAACAATCGAAGATTTACAGCAATAAATCAATGTATCTACCTATTTGCTAGTTTCCCGAACTATGCCGTCATTCGAGAAAAACTAAGTCTGAAACGCACATGCCCCTGCCCGCCCGCGCGCTCCCCGTCCACCAATTATGATCGCGCAGCCGCCATGCTCTTCCTATTCCTTTCTCGCCCGTCAGAGAAGTCACATCTATGAGCTAAGTCTTAGCCTAAATTGCGAGATTTTTACCTCCAAAAGCGTTTTTGGTTGCTATTCGCAATAAAAATTCCGTTCACCAAGCTTTTATACACATTTTGGTGTATCGGACTTTTCCTAAGTCAACCTCCTTCACGATATTTTAATCAAATTATTTTGCCGTTTTTCTTCCCCTTCTGAGCATTACTCACAGATGGTGTACTAGTACACTGTGTCGGGCTCTTCCCCCGTGTCTGTAGGTGGTTGATTCAACGCGGTTTAATCAGAACGTTGTGTTCTCCGTAATAGGAGTTTATTCCCACTCCGTATTGTGAGTTGGTTGTTGCCTTATATAGTTCTATATTTGTTTGCTTGTCTTTATTTTCAGCCATGTCGAAGTCTCCGTCTCATACGGCTAGTGTTTCCCCAGTGGGGACTCACCTAGCCTTGGGAGGGTTGGCTGCGAGAGGTTCATCTCGCACCAATGTTATCTTCCCCGGAGCTTCGACTGTAGGTAAGTTAGGGCCTACCTCGTGTACGGCTCGCCCCGTCTGTTTTGACGACCAACTCATGTGGGATAAACCGGGAGAGTGAGTGCCGCACTAGGTCAATATCTCTCTCGGGTATAGAGACATTGTATAACGGGGAGAGTTGTAAGAGACCACCCCCACCTGTGTCTCTCCCCTATCTTTGTAGTTCCCAAACGCTCGGGGAAGCTCAGAATGATCTTGAATATGAAGGTCATAAATACCTTCATACCAAGGGAGCGTTTCCGCATGGAAACCTTGGCCTCGATTCTTCCGGCTATCAGACCGTCAGACGTGGCCATTTCGGTGGACTTGAAAGATGCTTACTTTCACGTACCGATAAACCCTTCTTCAAGGGACCTACTAGGTTTCACCTTTCAAGGCGAAACCTTCCGGTTCAAAGCCTTACCATTCGGCCTGAAACCGGCACCTCAAGTTTTTACTCGAGTAGTCTCTGCCCTAGCCGCTTTCCTCAGGTATCGCGGTCTGAGACTTTTCACGTACCTGGACGACTGGCTCCTGGTGTCGAGCTCTGTGTCCGTCCTTCAGTCTCACATGGACCTACTTCTCCGTACCACACAGAGAGTAGGGTTCATAGTCGACTGGGACAAGTCGGAGTTGACTCCTACCCGCAGGCGCATTTACCTGGGTGCGGAAATAGACATCTTGAACCAAGTTGCCCGCCCCAGTCGGGAGAGGGTTCAAGCGATTGTCTTACTAGCTCGATCTCTTCGTCTCTTACGTCGAGTTCGGGCAGGCCGATGGCTCTAATTCTTGGGCCACTTATCGAGCCTTGTGGATGTCCTCCAAGACTGTCGGCTTCATATGAGGCCATTCCAACTTCATCTTCTGAAGTTTTTCAAGCCCAGTGTAGACTCTCTCAAGGTGTGGAATCCTCTCACCTGGGAAATCAAACGCCTGCTTATCCCCTGGTCGAAAGAGTCGTTCCTTCTTCAAGGCAAGTCTCTTCCCACGCCCCTTCCGTCAGTCACCATCTCGACGGATGCCTCTCTTTTGGGGTGGGGCGGCCATTGTTCGGACCAGGTGGTCTCGGGGGACTGGTCACACCTGTGCACCTTGCCCCACATCAATGTATTGGAGTTGATGGCAGTCTTCATGTCTCTCCGCCATTTCGAGAACATGATTGTAGGTCGCTCCGTCCTGATTTTGACGGACAACACCACTGTTGCTGCCTACATCAACCGACGAGGCGGGACTCGTTCCACTACTCTGAACGATCTGACCGCCAAGCTTTGGAGGTGGTGTCGGTCTCACCGAGTAATTCCGATCGCCTCCTATGTTCCCGGCCAGGACAATCTGATTGCAGATTTTCTGTCCCGGGGCATGTGCCTTCCCTCCGAGTGGACACTGAATCAAGAGGTCTTCGATTACCTCAGTTCAGTCTGGGTCCCTCTAGAGATAGATCTGTTTGCGACATCTCTCAATCATCTCTCCCTTCTTGACCCATTTGCTGAGGTCGTTCTTCTTAAAACGACCAGCAAATCGCCAGTTAACTCCTGCGTGGAGCCTTCCTTTGGTTTTGGACGCTTTGGCCAAACCGCCCTTTGAGCCGTTGTGCAAAGCGTCGTTACACCATCTCTCGATTAAGACCGCCTTTCTTGTCGCTATTGCTTCTGGGCAGAGGAGAAACACTATTCAGGCTCTCTCTACGGCGCCCGGGCATATCAGATGGGAAAGGCAAGGTGTACGTCTTGTCCCTCGACCTTCTTGGCGTTCCCCTACCTCCTTCACATCCTTCTATCTTAAGGATGTTCCTTCGGGTGAGGTTAGGTTTGCTACCTCTGGTTTGAGAGCTGCTTCGTCTTCCCTTTCTGCCCCGCGTTAGTTCTCCCGTCCTGGGACATGCCACCCGGTTTTTATCCGTGCTATTCTAGCAAATAGGTAGATACATTGATTTATTGCTGTAAATCAGGAAAATTATAACTAATTTTGTTATTTACTAGATAAATCTATGTATCTACCTATGTCCCTCCCTCCAGCCCCTCTCCTTGTCTGACAACATGTCCTAGACTCTATCTCTGACTGCTCGGAAGAGGAAGAGCATGGCGGCTGCGCGATCATAATTGGTGGACGGGGAGCGCGCGCGCGGGCAGGGGCATGCGCGTTTCAGACTTAGTTTTTCTCGAATGACGGCATAGTTTGGGAAACTAGCAAATACATGTAGGTAGATACATAGATTTATCTAGTAAATAACAAAATTAGTTATAATTTTCTTGTTTTCCAACAACGTATTGAATTGAAAAATTAGTGAAAGAAATGAAATTTAGCTACCATGTAGCTTGCTTCACTTGCTGGAACAAAATTTTAATCCAGTTAAAAAAAAATTTGTCTTTCGTAAGGAATCACATTTTGTTTTATTTTTATTTAATGTCGATGTGCATGGCAATATTTGAGCACAAGAAAAAGAAAAAGGTCTGGACTCGCCCTTTAATTTTTGTTTTCATGGATTATTCTATCTTACAGATAAATGAGAAAGAGTGTGACAGGATGTATGACTCTCTGAACAAGATCCATATAGATTACTTCAGAGAAAAGGTGGGTAATGTTACATAATTATCATGACTCTGAAACCTACTTTGACTTTTTCAATATTAGGTGTCAATTTAGTTATCTGAATAGTTTTCCAAAAAGATTTTTGTGGCTTTTTCCTTAGCTGTGCTTAAAATGAGCAGTAGATAGATTTCTGTTGATCGCTTGTAGCCCTGTAAGGCAGCCTAAAAGTCCTGTTTCTGTGGTCTGGTTTGGAACTAAAATTTCTCGAAATAGATAGGGAGAGGAGGGTTAGTTGGAACTAGAGCTAGAGGATATATATAATCTTCTCATAACATGTGGTGAATCCTTATTTTCATGAGGTGGTATCCACTGTCCAAGATGCAACTTACAGAAATGCTCCCACTTACAGTTGTAGGAAGCAGTGTTTCTCTTTTCTATTTTGAGAATTAAAAAAAAATCTTGTCGCCCCTTTTACATAAAAGCTGGATCCGCCCCTGTCAGTGAACATGGTTACAGTTTTAATTCTCATTATACAGTCTTTTAACTGGACTTGAAGCCATTTATGTAGGTTCTGCAGTTTTCTATAGATCTGAAAAATATGAACTTGCTTTCTTTTTTAGTTTGAGAGGGTTGTTCATTTGTAGGAAAAAAGAAGAAATAGAACAGCCGTACCTAAGGGATGGATAGAATGATTTAGCACTAGGAGAATGAAGCCTCCATGTATAAATTGTATGTACAGGTTTATAATACTTTTATTTGAACTCTTGCCAACAGTATCCAAGACTGAAGGATTCATCAGCTACAGGAACCTCTATAGAAATATGCAAGATGGTAATGGCTACAGGTAAGAAGACACTGCAGACATTGGTACTGGTCGAAGTATAGCTTTCAGTTCGTCTTGGACTGATCATAGGAAAATGCAAGAACGAACAAAAAGCTGAATTCAACAATATAAACGGGTAGTGAAGGAAACAAAATGCAACAGAAAGATAATGAGCATTGATTGGCTGCAGCAAATAATAGGACACTAGCCTTTGTCTTTGCATTTTTCTCTGATGAGTGCAAGATAAAAATCTTCAGTATGTCTGTATTCATAGCTATTCCTTGATTTACTGCAATAAATCATATATACCTACCTATTATGCCTGTAGTCTTGACTACGGGACCCCTTCGAGAATTTAACACAAATGAGTCACAATATTGTGCGCACCCCCCGTAATCCTATTGTCCCCTTCGCCACTCACGCGCGTCAACACGCTACGGCCATCTTCCTCTTTCTTGCTCGCCCCCGACGAGATAGGACGTATAGTCACAGCGCTCCTGAAATCAGGTCGTATAGTATCTTTTAGGTGCGCTTTTTCGCACATTTAAAGCACTTTTAGGTACCTATATTCGCTTAGATTATAGTACTGTGTGTTTTAGTAGTCACTTTTGCCGATTGCAAGGGATTTTTGATATCCTTTTCTTGGCATTTATTTTTCCCTTTCACGGTCAGCCCCACGTAGATATTTCTGTGTGTTTGCGGCTGTTTCCGTTTGTCACTGAGCCTTTGGGTTCGGTGTTTGTTTTTACGGTTTTTTTGCTGTGAAAATTCTTTTGTGCGTATCTCCCAAATAAAATTTACCCTTATTTTACTGCATTCAGTTGAAGTATTTCTTATTTTGAAAAGTATACTTTATTGTCTGTTTTATTGCAGTGGTATGGATTCGGAAGAAGAAGCAGCTAGGTCAAGGAGACCTGCTTCTTCCGAAGAGTCGTCTAGCAAGACGACTCGGCCTTCCAGAACTCTCCCGAGTACTTCGGTACATGGGGGAGGGAGGAGGGCTAAGGGTAAGTTGCCTAGTGGTGTTTCCTTGCAGAGTTTGCCAGTCTCGGAGCTTGCGGCTTCGGGACGGGTGGCGTTAACTGAGTCAGGATTGTCAACTCCGAAGCCCGTGGTTTCGGGGTGGGTGGCGTCAGATTCTAGTGGTTTGGATATCTAACGAATCCAATCCCCCGGTCGCTGAGACCAGAGGGGGGGGCGGTTGTTTCCCGTACGGTAGCGTTCACTCGCTCTGATCCGTTAGGGGAGACGCGCCCCACTACTGCAGGGCAACCCACGGGCTTAGTCCATGTTGGTCTGGGTTCTCAAACCCTAGCCCCCGGCAAACGCCATATGGGGGAACGAGTACTTCCTGGGCTGTCTACATTGCCAGCTAATGGGAATGCTCGAGCTAACAATTATGGACGCTCTTCGGAGCAACAGGTGTTTTCACCTGAGTGCGTGACTACTAGTGCTCCCCTATTGCCGCTTTCTAGCGGTCCAATAGCGGGTTCACACGCCTTTAGTAGTCATCGGGCACATACCGAGTCATCTCGGTCTGCCCCCGCACTGGGAGCTTTTAGCTCCCAACCCATGGCTACTGCATCTTCTTGCTTAGCCAATATGGGTGATTTGGGCGATTCTCTAGGCTTACGCCATGAGCGCTCCAATCCCTTTATGGGAAGTGAACGTCCCTCCGCGGAGGGATCGGTTCGTGTTTCCGAAGCGGCTTCGGAGATCCGAACGAATCCGATTAAGCGTTCTAAGAAAAGGGTTTCGGCTACGACTCTTGTCGAGCCAGCCAAGAAAAAGGCCAAGAAGAAGGCAAAAAGTGGCAAGGCTTTGCTGGCCTCTTGCCCGTCTGGCCTGGCTAACCCAGCTAGCTCCTCTCAAGCTGACATGTTCAGCATGATGCGGGCTTTTGCTCAGAATCAGGGTTGGTCCTTTGTACCGGCTACTTCAACCCTGACTTCTGTCCCTATTCAGGGGTCTCGCTTTGAGTCTAATCAGCCTTTTGTGATTGATTCGTCTTTGTCTGAGTCGATTCGCATGTGCCTCCTATTCCCGTGGCCCTTGGGGCGCCGCCGGGCGAGGAGACTTTTGTTGAACCATGCGGGGCTCTGCCTGCCGAGGCCTTTGTTAGCGTTCCTTTGTCTCATTCCACTCGGGTGGAACCAGATTTGGAGGTGGCCTCTCAAGCTTCGGTTTCTGAATCGCTTGGGCAGGCGGAGTCTCAATCGCTCACCCTCTGTGGGGTGGAAGCGATTGCTTTGTTGTCCAGATATCTCCCTGAATTTCAGTCAACCCGCGCGCAGGGTTCGACTTCGCGTTGGTTTAAGCAGCAGGATTCCTGCTGAGTCCTTTGTTGGCGTTCCTTTGCCGGGTCATCCCGGTCCGCCCTTGCACTGGGCGCCTTGGCGCCCGGCCCATGGCTGTTGCATCTTCTTGCTCAGCCGATATGGGTAATTGGTGCGCGTCTTTGGGTTCAATACCCTCAGCGCACTTCTCCCATGAAGGGAGGTGAGCGTCCCTCAGCGGAGGGTTCGGTTCGTGTTCCCGAAGGGCTTCGGGGATCCGAACGAAACCGAATAAACGCTCTGAAAAGCGGGTTTCGACTTAGGCTCTTTTTAGGGCCAATCAGAAGCCTAGGGAAGGGGCTAAAAGAGGCAAGGCTTTGCCTGCCTCTTGCCCATCGGGTTTAGCTAACCCTCCGGTCTCTCAAGCTGAGATGTTCGGTGTGAGATGGGCTTTGCCCAGACTCAGGGTTGGTCCCTTGTACCAGGCATCACATCCCCTGCTTTTGTTCCTTTTTTTAGTCGGACATCGAGACTAATTAGCCTTTTATGGTTTATTCTTCTTTGTCTGTGACGGGATCACATGCGCCTCCTATTCTCGCAGCCTCGGGGCTCCGTCGGGTGAGGAGGCTTATGGCGGTTCATGCGTGAATCCGACTGTTTCGGCCTTTGTTCGTGATCTTTTGTCACGATCATTTCAGGCGGAACCAAGTTTGGAAGCGGCCTCTCAAGCTTCGGTTTCCGAATCGCTGGGGCAGGCAGAGCCTTAGTCGCTCTCCCTTTGTGGGGTGGAAGCGATTACTTTGTTCTAAACTTTTCCTGACTTTCAGTCAGCCCGCGCGCAGGGTTCGACTTTGCTTGGGTTCAGGCAGCGGGATTCCTCTGAGGCTATTTCTCTTGCGGAGGATTTCAAGCTGGATTATTGACGCATTGAAGCGGCGCTTCTTTTAAGCGTCATGTTTGGTTTGCAGTGGTCATAGTTTTCCACTGCAGCTGCCTCGGTCATGTACCGTCGCAGAGTCTTGTTTCTTACGGCCCTTTGGGTTAAGGAGTCGGACATCGCACTGCTTCTCGGATGTTCCGTCTCGGGCCCTTTGCTTTTTGGCGATGCGCGATAACAGGTCTCTGTCTTGTTTACATGCTCATCCTAAGTCGATGCGAGCCTCTGTCCGCGTCTTGGTTGGTGGCTGTCTTCGTTCCTTTCTCCCCGCTTGGGAGGCCATCTCCGGGGACGCTTTTGTTCTCTTTGGCGGACGAGACGGATTCTTCATAGATCTGTCCGCCCCGCTCCCCGGAGGGGCTATAGGAACTCGGTCACCTCACAGGCCCTAGCTCGTTCTCGTGCCTCATCAGAGATTGAATCTCTGTTGAAGAAGTGGGCTATAGAAAGGGTAAGAGACTGGCTGTCTTTTTCACTTTCTCCGACTTTTGTTATTCCCAAGCGCTCGGGAAAACTTCAGTACATTTTCGGATGGAGACTCTCGCCTCCATTCTCCTGTTGATCAAGAGGAAGGACTACGCGGTCTTGATAGTTTTCGAAGATGCGTATTTCCACTTTCCCATTCATCGCGCTTCGCGCGATCTTCTGGGGTTTTCCTTCCTCTCAGAGACTTATCGCTTTCGCACTCTTCCCTTCGGGCTGCGCCCAGTCCCTCGGGTTCTTACTCAGGTAGTAGCCGTGCTGGCAGCCTCTCTGAGGCGACGCGGCCTTCGGCTATTTTTGCTACCTGGACGATTGGCTTCTCCTGGCGGAGTCGCGCGATTGTTTGTTGAACGAGACTCGTTTGCTCGTCAATCTTACTCAAGACTTGGGTTTCCTAATATTTTGGGAATAGTCAGAGTTAGTTCCTACTTGCAGCCCAGTTTTTCTGGGGGCTGTGTTGGACATTTGGAATCAGTTGGCTCGGCCCAGTCGAGACAGGTTTCTCACCATTGTCTCGGCAGCTCGCAAACTCATGCTGGCCAGAAAGGTTCTTGCGCGAGGCAAGTCCTTTCGTACCCCCCCTTCGGTTTGGGTGGGGAGGACATTGCAATGGCAGCGCGGTCGCGGGGGATTGGTCTCATCTTGGGACTCTTCCCCATATTTAATGTCCTGGAGTTTATGGCAGTTCTTTTAACCCTGCTTCATTTCAGAAGTCGACTTTTCAGTCGTTCAGTTCTGATCCTCACGGACAATGTCACTGTGGCGGCTTATGTCAATCTGCAGGGAAGCACTCGTTCTGCTATCCTGAATGCCCTAGCAGCACAGCTGTGGAGGTGGTGTTGTCGCATGGCGATCACACCCGTGGCCTCTTTCATCCCCGGTCTGGAAAACCTCATTGCGGATTTTCTGTCTCGGGGTAGGTGTCTTCCATCGGAATGGATGCTCCATCCAGAGGTCTTTCGCCGCATTTGCAGTTACCTGGATCCACTGGAAGTGGATCTTTTTGCGTCGATTCTAAATCACCTACTTCCTTCTTCCGTTAAGAGTGGATCTGGTGTTGCAGCCCCTCTCGGGGATTCTTCACCACAATCCAGAGTCCCTTCATTTGACTGCTTGGCCCTTGTCGGGGAATCTGCAAGACAGTCGGGTCTCTGTGATAGAGCCGCGGAATTTTTATTGTCCAGTCGTAGAGTTTCTACTAGGGAGATTTATAATTCCCGTCTTTCGGTCTTTTTCCTTTGGCGTAAAGAGCGAAGTCAAACCCCTTATAGGCTCCTATTGGTTCAATTGCGGATTTTCTAATCTCGCTATTTGACAAAGGGAGATCCATCTCTGCTATCCGAGGCTACCGTTCGGAACGATCGGGGCCATTCATTCGGGTTTCTCAGATGGTTCGGGGATTTCCAATTCCCCGCTGTTAAGTGGTGTGATTCGGTCGTTCCTTTTGAAGCGACC
This sequence comes from Heliocidaris erythrogramma, assembly GCA_025617745.1. Lineage (NCBI taxonomy): Eukaryota > Metazoa > Echinodermata > Echinoidea > Camarodonta > Echinometridae > Heliocidaris > Heliocidaris erythrogramma. Next base: position 23,867,342 of record CM046856.1, read on the forward strand.
TCCTTGTTCTAGGTTAGTGCCGTCTTGGAGTCTGCCTAAGGTCCTGGAGGCCTTGGCGAAACCTCTTTTCGAACCGTTAGGTGAAGCTCGCTTCATCATCTTACGGTTAAGACGCTCTTTTTGGTAGCTTTTGCCTCTGGGCAGAGGCGCAGTACTCTTCATGCTCTCTGCCTTACTCCTGGTCATGTTCGCTGGGAGAGAAAAGGCGTTAGATTGATTCCTAAGGCTTCTTTTATTGCCGAGAATCAGACAGCTGCCTCTGGCCCTGTTGAGATTTTTCTTTGTCTGCTTTCTGGGTTTTCGTCAGTGCGCGAGGACAAAGTGGCTCTCAATTGATATTTTAATAAGACTAAGTCTTATCGTAAGGATGATCAGTTGTTCCTGATCACTAGAGAGCCTTTTTCTCCTGCTTCTCTTGATTCCATTTCTAGATGGATTGTCGAGGCTTTTAGGGCTGCTGGCACAGGGGCTCTTTTTTCCGACAGTAAGCCTCGTGCTCATGACACTCGTAGTGTCAGCACTTCTTGGGCTCTGTTTCAAGGTGTGGCGCTTGATGATATTTTGAAGGCTGCTTATTGGCGTTCGCCCAATTCCTTCATTTCTTGCTACCTTAGGGATGTTCCCGCAGGTGAGGCTATGTTTGCGTCAGCCACCTTGAAGGCCACTGTGTCTTTGTATTCTTTGCTGTAATCCTATTCCCTTCTGCTTGAAACATGCCTCCCGGTCTTTGAGTTGGCGCTGGTCTGGCATAATAGGTAGGTATATATGATTTATTGCAGTAAATTTGTAAAATCAGCACTGATTTTCTTATTTACTATATAAATCTATATACCTACCTATGACCCTCCCTCCTTCCCCTCACCTTGCAAGCAACATGTTTCTACTTGGGATTGCTCGCAAAAGAGGAAGATGGCCGTAGCGTGTTGACGCGCGTGAGTGGCGAAGGGGACAATAGGATTACGGGGGGTGCGCACAATATTGTGACTCATTTGTGTTAAATTCTCGAAGGGGTCCCGTAGTCAAGACTACAGGCATAATAGGTAGGTATATAGATTTATATAGTAAATAAGAAAATCAGTGCTGATTTTACAAATTTGTAGTACTGATTATCTCTTTATAGGCACTTTTTATGTCTCCGCCCACTGAAGGTGGTGCCGGAGGCATTATGTTTTCGGGTTGTCCGTCCGTCCGTCTGTCCGTCTCGCTTTCTCGTTCTAGCGATAACTCAAGAACCACATGAGGTATGTACTTCTGACTTGGTACTAGTTTGTATCACCATAGAAAGACGATCTGATTAGATTTCGGGATGCATAGGTCTAAGGTCAAAGGTCATAGAGGTCAATTCTGAAATTGCAGGTTTTAGCCTTAATGTGAAATGTCAAGTACCATTTGATCCATTAACTTCAAACTTGGAACTAGTATGCATTACCATAATAAGACAAACTGATTAGATTTTTGTTCACGTAGGTCAAAGGTGACAGGTCGTAGAGGGCGTTATACAGGTGTACATTTGTACGTGAAATTAATGTTTTTTCACCTTTGTTATCACCATATCTCAACTATTTTGTATTCATGACTAGGAGGAGATAAAGTGATCAGACTTTTGGGTTATAAGGTGTAAGGTCAAATGTCAAAGAGGTCAATTAACATATAATTAGAGGCTTTTTATTCTGGTTATCACAATATTTCAAGAACAGTTTGAGCCATCAACTGAATTTAGGCGAAGGCATATAGGAGATGCAGTCACATTCATCTTGTTTTTACCATAGTTCTTTTTCAGATCAAACTGTCTCTATCTCTATGCTTCCATATATTCTTTATCACTGCCCAAGACCTAGAAAATTATTTTCAGTACAATTACATGTTTATGTACACTGTAGTTTTTTTTTTTTAGTGCATATGTTATTTGTTTGCCAATAAAAATGTTCGGATATTGGTCCATAAAAAGCTGTATTTTTTAATCTGGGCCAGTAGTTTAAAACATTGTTTGAAATTGTCTGCATCAAAGATCTGTAGTTTTACCTTCTAGTTTTGTTTTACCAGTGTTCCTTGACTTACTTTTCAAAGGTGAAATGCAGTGATTGAACATTTTTTCAAAGTAATACAGGAATAGGATATCAATGTGACACTGTTAATTGTTATGATGTATAAATCTTTTAAAAAGTTATATATTTTGATTAATGTTGAAGGCCTACAGATGCAGCAGGGATATTAAAAAATGTAAAAAATTATAATTCAAATGGTGGTTATATGATCTAAATTGATTAGTTTATTGCAAGGGTAAAGGTACTGCACAGCTCTTTTAGATGGTAATTGTGATTTTTCTTCTCGTCATGAGCTAAAATATGATATGTCAAACTCTCCAGCCCAGGCTGTAAGAATATGAACCTCTATACAGACCAATGTGAAATGTGCCAGCAAACTCTAGCATGGCAAAAAGAAGATATTCTCCTTTATATCATTTTGTTTACAGATACCATCAATGAAATGGAGAAGATGAATAAGAGCACCTGGCAAAAGATGAAAGATTCGATGCCCTGGAGGTCAGCGGGGCCAGGGGTCGACAAGAGCTGAGGCAAGGTCAACTGAAGGTCAACCAAGATGACCTGTGTCGACTCCAGGGAAGAAGATCAGAAGAGCTTTGAAATGAACCGCTGCTTTTTCTCCCTCTTGGAGGGAATAGACCTAACTAGGACTGTTTGTAATCAGGGCTTCGCATTAACCTTTTTTTTCACAGGACGTCTTGATTAGAATTTTGTCTGTATACCATTGACCCCCTGGTTACATTTTGAAATTTGGGGGGCCTGAGTTCGCCAGATCCCCGTTAGTGTCGAGCACTTATTACTTTTATGTGAGTGCTATAGAAGTAGTACTTTTATGAATAAGCAACCAGGGGCCTTTTGCCATCCCTTTCAAGGGAAGTTGTGTGGTGATTGACAAGCTGGAGCAGTCGTTCCGTTTCCATTGGCATTTTCCCGATCCTGTGATAAAAAATTCAGTGAAAGATGGTGGATAGTGAATCAATGATAATGCACTCAGGAATAGCAAGGAAGAGGAAATTATCCTATTGATCTCATCGGAATCAATCTCTTCTCTGTGACTGTGTGTGAAAAATAGCAGCATGCATATCCTAAAAGACCTTCAGTCAAACAAAGTTAGACCGGAGCAATTGTCGCAGGAGCAAATGTCATGGAACCCAAACAGAAGTATATAGTGACTGAGTTTATGTAGAATCCAAAAGATTCCAGTAGAGGGAGTTAGAAAGAGAGAGACAGAGAGACAGAGACAGAGAGAAAGAGAGAGAGAGAGACAGAGAGACAGAGAAAGAGAGAAAGAGAGACAGAGAGAAAAAGAGAGACACAGAGACAGAGACAGAGACAGAGAGAGAGAGGGAGGGAGAGAGAGTATTCAGTAATATCCCTGGTATACATGTGTAATTTTAGTTTGTGCAATCTCATTTATAATGGAGATGTATGAGAACTCGTACAGTATTGGTTTTTTAACTTAAATAAACCCAGAAAATAAATTCTGTTGCCAGTCTTCTGTTGATATGAATTATGATTTTGCTTTGAATTTACATCATTGCTATGTTACCAATTACTACATGTATTCATTATTTTTTGCAAATTTTCATTAAACCTACTTGTAAAATATTACCAGAACATTTTACAAGTAGGTTTAATGTAAATTTGCAAAATCTTGAATTATTACTAATAATTCAAGATTATAGACACTTCATAGTAATCTCCATCTAAAACTTACAAAGAACTTCTTGTCATCAAATCGCTAAGTTTATGCTCTCCGAATCCGAGGCAGGAGGCTGTTTTCCATACTTGAATACTTGGTAACATAAAAGTATATACATGTATCAAAATTACTTGAGGGATGGTTTTGTAACATTTTGTGGGCAAGTCTAAGGTATTTAGTCATTACATATAGCTCTCTCATTCGTTGCCAAAAATAAACAAAATTAAAGAAGCGTCCTTTTCCTCGTTATTTGGTCCGATTTAAGCTCATGTAGGGATGCAAACTTGATAAAATGATATGAATTTTGTTGGTAAAGCACGGGACCAAGTACTTTGTACTTGCCCATTTATAAGTGTTAGGGAAACACTTCCTTTTCATACTGAGACTCTGCTGCTCAGGTTTGCATTTTGTTAATTCATATTTAGTATTTACATGTCAATAAGAAAATAAAGAGTGACAATATTGCAACAAAATTTTTGATTCTTGTGAGATGCAACTTGATTACCTGTACTTCATGCATATACAGTGATTGTGCTGTAGAATTAAATCACAATTTCTAACAAGTTGGGGCTTCCACTTGTACATTGTAAAGTAGAAGGTTGTTTTTTTTGTATAGAAAATATTTGGACAATTTTGCAAAATATATTAAAGTAGCTATCCAAAGAAAATCACAAATATGGCAAATATGTATCACTAGAAACTGGGAAGCTTACAGATGGCAGTCGTATAAATTTTATGTCAACTGTGTATATGATGATTATAAAAACAACACAAACTAGAAAGGCCGTCAAAGGCGGCAGACCCACGCCTTAACCCAATAGGTTTTGTTTTGTTGCGATTATTTTTGTAAGCAGTAGCCATTCAAAGGGGATAACAAGAGGCACATCTCCCCCCCCCCCCCCCAATAAATTTTGCCATATCCAGGTCATAGCTTTGTGTGTCCCCACCCTTGAAAAAATTCTTCTGAAAAAGATATTTTATTATTGAAACATCCCTCCCCTAAAAGTAATTGATTAGACATGTCAGAGAGCGTGGCGTGGTGAGAAAAAAAATGTTAGCAATTTGTATTCAGTGTTCAGTCATGTAAGTGTTAGTAAATGTATTCATGTTCTATCTTTAAATTACATTGCAATTGGGGTTGTTGTTTTTTTTTTCATCGGGCTTGGATAAAATAAATATGACGACAAAATAAGTTGGATCTCGACTTCAAAATGCATGCGAGGCACAGAGCTTACTCACTCAGCTCAGTCACCACCCATCAACAAAGTCAAAGTGGATACTGGCGTGCATGTATTAGGCGAACCTCGATCAGCCACCAAATTTTGCAAATCCACACAAATTAAAAAGAAATACAGTGTTTGTATATATTTTACAACTACGAAATCCACTCAAACAGACATAAATGAGTTATAAACTAACTCAAATCTCAAATGACAGGACCGTTATAACCCAAAGAAAAAAGTTCAATCCTACTACAGTCAAAAGGCACAGGCACTGTACTCCCTGGGGTTATGTACTCCCTAGCCCGACCGACCAGATCGCCGTCACTTCGCGACAGCGCTGTGTATAGTTATGTACGTACAGCTAGCTACACAGCCCACTCACTCAGATCAACACACGCGAACGCTCGCGAGTGCGATAGACTCACTCACGTCGAACAAACTCACCAGATTTTCACCGAAAACAATTAAAATCACGTACTACACGTCCACCAGGATAAAATAAATCACAAAAACTTCCACAACAAAGTGGAAAGAACCGGGGAAAATAAACAGAAATGCACAGAAGATAAGAAATAGAGGAGAAGCCGTAGGGGTAGTGTAGCCTGAATCTAAATGAATTTGTAGTTAAAAATGGTGTCGCGTGCAATCCCTTGTTGCTGGGATACGTTGGCTTTGAATATTCATTGCAGGCTCGTACGGATTTGAAGTGAAATGGCAAATAATGGGTCTAAAAGTCTTCTAAAATTCATAAACCTGAAATAGACTTTTGGTGAGACGAAGTAATGAGTGTTTTGATTAGCCAAAATATTTCTGCATCTGCAGGCGAAGTTTGGGGTCATCAATCTTTCTAGTTTCTTTCCTGTCACTATCTGAACTGAAGTTCCTATACTTTACTACAGGGTTAAAACTTCAAGGTCACACAGAATGTGCAGGGGTCAACCAATCATCACCAAAATCTAATCGATTCTTTCCTGTCACTTTCTGAACATTCCCTGAAAATTTGGTGCAAATCCGTTCACCCGTTCTCTTGTTATCTTGTACACAAACAAACAAACAAACAAACAAACAAACAAACAAACAAACAAACAAACAAACAAACAAAACAAACATACGGAGCCCTTTACATAACCCTGCCGATTTCATCGGCGTGGGTAATAAAAGCTCTTCTCAGCATCTGGAATATCCGAGGATTCGCCAGAAATATAGCGAAGGTTTTGATGTCGTCACACTAGGGACCAATCCTGCTTAAGCAGACGACGTCCTATAATGAATAAACGTAACTGCAATGCAATTATTTATCAAATTATAAAGAGTTTGGTACATTTAAACATGACCTTATTTCACACCATTCTAAAAGAGAAAGTGAACCGATTCTGATAACTAAAACCGTTTGATAGTAAATACACAGGAGAAGGGTCAATGATCAATGAAATAAACCCCACTTTCAAATTGAAAAGCCCTCCGAATAATATCACAGATTGTATTCGTTCCCTCTTGAAACGCCGAACATGCCCCGGTGCAAGCAGCTGAAAATACAATGGCGTCTTATTTTGTTCACAAGTGACTGATTCCTTTATTTTTTTAACGCTGCATTTTTCATCAAAATAATACCATACACGAAGTTAAGAGTGAGGCAACAGACTAACATTAAGACTGACGCTAGTCAAGTAAGAGAAATAAGTGAAGAGGAAATGACAAAACAGGCACTAACTATTAAAAAAATGTATAAGATGTTATGGGACATCGTCTGCTTAGACAGGACTGGTCCTTCGTGTGTCGTCACACATCTCAGCAGCGTTCAAGGAGCTCTTCAGCTGCTATATCGGGGGCTGTATTTTACCGTTTTATAATTGATAATAATCATCAATTCAAATGTTTCCAAGCGTTGAATTTGGATAACCTTGTTTAATTTATGCCATCTATGCAATAATAAGTATTAAGCCAATATTTATTTTGATGGAATTTTCTTGCAATGTGATCTTTAAAGCAAGATTTGGAAGAGGTACTCTACTTTGTGACCAGACCATTTGCAGTTTTTGTGCAACAGTAATGAATTTAGAACAAAATACACTTTGCCATTTCACAGCACCTTTTGCTTCCCAGTGTTAATATTTTATAGTGCTCTTGTCAGAACAATGCACCAGGGAATGGAAAGTGTAATGCATATGTTCATTGAATAGCTTGCTCATGGTATGCCCACAAATTTGTATGTTCTTGATTTGTATAATAGATGAAAAACATTTTAAAAATTCTCCAAGTGTTGAAGAGTTTATTCCAAGCAGATCTTTAGAATAGGCCAAATCTTTCGAGTCATTGAACAAGTGTCACATGTTTCTCACACCAAACACAATTACATACATGTACATGTATGTACGGTGGAACCTCATAATATTTCTTGGGACCAAGATATTTACCTCTTTATATCGAAACCCTGTATATCAGGACTACAAACAATAAAATAAAAAGTAGTGGGACCGGGAAAATTACCTTGTTATTACGAGAGTTTGTTATAACAGTGTTCAGAAGTTCTTCATAATGAGGTTTCACTGTACTTGATGGATTATTGTCATCTTTAATCCATGTCATACATCATTATGAATTTATATGCGGGTTTCTAGAAATTGATCCACAGTTTTGGAAAGGAAATGGCTGGTATTTTGAAAGAAACTTTCAAACATCGATCTATAAACAGATTTGAAGTGATAGGCCATTTTCGTAATGCATTCAACTTTAATGCTTACCTCTTTGTCAAACTCTTACATCCACCTGTTACAAGTCATTGTATTTCAATAGTCAGAATGCAGATTGCATACAATAAGTGTTGCTAGGTTGGGCAAGCCAAAATATTTGTCCAACCTAACGGCGCCTAATACATGGAATTCACATTCTGACTATTGAAAAAGAATACGTTTTTATAGGTGAGTGTAATAGTTTGTCACTCGGCTAACGTGTATAAATTTGAATACATTACAAATATGGCCTATTAGGACATGACAAGCACACCTATTCTGAATACATGTATAAGGAATATACAGGTGTAGGAAAGACTATAATCTGGAAAGAAAAGGAGCACATGTAACAGGCCATATGAATTTATGAGTAGTTTTTATTATCAGACTAAATACACCAAAGCTTGATATTGCAAAATTTCTCTAACACAAAGCATACATTTACACATGAATATGATCAGCTTGATTATTCAACAAACTCGTTAGTATCACGAAAGATAAAGCAAGATTATAATTCAAAATAATGAAGGACTTGAGTAATACAGGACAATGGAGAGGGGGAAAGGAATAAGTCAAGAGAAAGAAGGAGTAGAAGAAGAAATGGCAGGAGAGAGAGGGAGAGAGAGAGAGTGTGAGTGAGTGAGAGAGAGAGAGAGAGAGAGAGAAGGGGGGGGGGGGGGGCATCGTTGAAAAGGGTGCTACTTCTAAACTCTCACAATTGTACCTCGGCAAACTGTTTTTTTATTTATCATACACAGCTACATGTACCACACAATAAATCTTATAAAAAACATTTTGTTTTTTAGACCTTTTACCAAAAATACTTATTTATCATTATTATTATTATTATCATTTGTCTTGGGCTCTAACATAAAGTTCAAGAAATATGCAAACTGAATATTCACCATGTTATCACAACTCACAAGTTTACTAGTGATAAACATACTAAGATCACATCACAAATATTCTTTGACCATGCACGAGATACACGCACACTGTATTTACATCACAGAAGCAATACATGTATTTCAAACAACAATGGCATAGACATGCTCAAAAATCCCATAGAGCCTGATGATTTTAAAATGTTTGTATGTCCTTTTCAAAGTCTCTGAAACCACCTACATGTAGTAACAAATTACGACATAATCGTGTGTGTGTGTGTTTTTTTACAGATGTGTATCAATCAGATATGATTATTTACGTCTGGGACCGACCTTTAACGTCACCATCCGAAAGACGTGACTCAGTCTCGAACCTGGGTCCGCTGAATCGGTTGATAACTTCCACTGGTAGCTGGATTACAGGCGCACGCCACAACGCCCAATCATTAATCATGTTTTAAGATATATTCATGAAAAATGACAAAGTCAAAAGTGAAAAATAATCAATGCTTGACAATTTCAAAAGAAGATTCCGTCTGTAAATTGAGAGCTTAATAAGTCAAGAAAACAATAGTGTACTGGATATTTTAAAAACCACAGTATCTTTATGATCTAATCGGTAAATTTTGTAAATAATCTTTATCTTCTGTGATATATAAATATGAAAGATCTTAGTCCCAAAGTATTGGAAAGAATCTTATTTTACTTTCAAATGGTGCATTGGGAGAAGTGACAACTAAATTTAAAAACAAAAAAATCCAACTAGCCCTTACTGAAGTGATATTATAATTCATGTTTATCAAATGGGTTTTACTTTTTATCTTAGGTCTACTTATAGTGGCTTTCTAGGTTGAAAATAAGTATTTTTTTTCTTCAAAGATATACAAAATACATGCACAGCATACATAGTTGGTAAATTGGTATTATAATTACAATGGTATATTCCATGACTTTTCTTCAAGCTCTACAACTGACAAAGACATATCACATCATACACTTACACTGGAATAAGCTTACAAATATGAACAGTGCTAATTTCTCTTAATATTTACAAATCCTTTCAGCTTTAAAAATCAACTCTCGATGCTGAGACTTCTACTCTCATGCCCATACATGGCAAATGCTTTGCTATTTTACTTATCTCTGCATATTCATGAATTGCATCATGCTTTTACCGATGAAAATGTGTTACATAATTCTTTCTTAATAATTATGCACTACTTCAAAAGTGATTAAAAAAAAAATTATAACATGCACAAGTACATGTATTCACTATTATGCTTAACAAACCTACACACAGTGGTCAGTCTACATTAACGACGACCTGTATGTTTTTGGTATTTGGATTATGTTTCACTTCAATCACCAAACCACAAGGACATTTTAGAATTTACACTGCATTTTTATTGATGTGCAAAACACTTTTCATGAGTGAGACTGTACATGCATCAAGTCTCACTGCATATTGTATACATGCTAGAAATCCTTTTTTTTTTCTTTACGCTGGAAATTAGATTATGTAAGTTTGTACAAGTAGCCTCTTAATTCTGAATAATTCTGGATTTGTAAATGAATCTGTCGGGATACGGAGCAAAGATCTGATTATTGAGTAATAATTACATTACAAATTATCCTTTCCATAAACACACCTATTAATGCAATCAACTACATATGCTTATTTTAATATTTTTTATTCAATATATTAGTTTGACCAATTGACTTAAGACAACACATACCACTCGCTGTATGAATAACCAAAAGATTTATCATATTCTCCTTCGTGAGTAATGTTGATACCAATTTTTATTGTATTTCAATTATTTTCCTCTTTTTTTTTTTTAGTCTACACTGTTACTGATTATTTCATTTATCTAATAAAAATAAACATGATCAAACTTCAATGTTAAGTTAAATAAAGCTGTCAATTCGAAAGTTCAAACAAGACATGTGCTTTAATTAGTGACGTATGTGAGATCATATTCAACAAAATTTTGAGTGGGTTTTGAATATTTCACCGCACTCTGATGTGCCATCCCGGCGAACCACAGCATTCGATTTGGCATCTAGCTGAAGTCTCTATCACTCAGAATGATCGGAGCGATAAGGGTCCAAATGTAGAGGGTGACACACACCCAGCTGGAGGTGATCTTCACCCACATGGCACCACTGTTGGCAGCCAGGGAGTCGAAGCTGGATCCTGTCGGCCTAGAGAGAGAGAGAGAGGGGGTGGCAAAGAGTGTAGTAAATGTTAGAAATAGTTTTGAAAGTTAAATGTGGTAATAATATAGTGTTACAAAAAGTCACAGGGGTCAAATGCTGATTTCCATCTATGAGAAAAGAAACTCGCATTTTCACAAAATTCATGACCTTGACCAATACACTCATGGCAGGGGAAGTGAGAGAAAAAGGCCTAAAAAGGCGCTATACAAGCCGTTATCTTTCTCTAAAAAGTTAAAGCTTTCGCGCTTTGCGCGGGAAAGGGGCAATCATACAAAATCAATCCAAAGTATTAAGGAGAGGAAGATGAAGATAGAATAAGAGGACAAGAAGAAGAAGAAGAAAAAGAAAAAGAAAAAGAAAAAGAAAAAGAAAAAGAAAAAGAAAAAGAAAAAGAAAAAGAAAAAGAAAAAGAAAAAGAAAAAGAAAAAGAAAAAGAAAAAGGAGAAAAAGAAAAAGGAGAAAAAGAAAAAGGAGAAAAAGAAAAAGGAGAAAAAGAAAAAGGAGGAGAAAAAGGAGGAGAAAAATGAGAAAAAGAAGGAAGAGGAAGGAGGCAGAGGAGGAGAAGATGTAGAAGAAGGAGGAGAAGATGTAGAAGAAGAAGGAGAAGAATGAGAAGGAGAAGGAGGAGAAGGAGAAGGGGGAGAAGGAGGAGAAGGAGGAGAAGGAGGAGAAGGAGGAGGAGGAGGAGAAGGAGGAGAAGGAGAAGGAGAAGGAGAAAGAAGGAGGAGGAGGAGGAGGAGAAGCAGAAGGAGGAGGAGGAGAAGGAGAAGGAGAAGGAGAAGGAGGAGGAGGAGAAGAAGAAAAAAAAATCTCTGTAAAGTATTTTCCCTAGTTCCATGTATTTGGTGGACTAACCAATGGGGGTAAGGGTAATTTTTTTATTTTACACACCAACCACTCTAACATCGTTGATACCTCATATTTAGAGGAAAATCTCTTCTTTTTTTTGCTTACTACGTTCCATCAGGTCTTCATGTTCAAGTCATGTTGTCGCTCATGAAAACATACTCCTTTAGTCACAAAATGTCGGGTAAATTGAGTGCAAATAATAATTTTTCTTTTTCCAAAGATGGTCTTTGAGACAAGACTAAATTTTTGGATAAACTTTTGTGATCGTTTTAATATGTTGTGGTAAAAAGTGTCGGGTTTGAGACTTCATTCATAGATTTGCTGTAGGTTTCTCATAAACTGGACCTGACACTTCGTCGATAAGAGGGGTGTATTTCACAAATGTTACACCCTACTGTTTGGGATTTTAGGGCTTATTATTCAGGGAATGTAGTTTAACGTGACAATGTGAGGACCCAATGGTTTGTAGTAACCCCTTTCTTCTGCCAAAAGAAGTAAAGAACATAAAAATACTGATTTCAGTTCATATGGATAATCTTTGGGTAAGTTATATGTAGATATTTTAATTAGTTTTATAGTGAAAAGGATTCATGCAGTACATGTATTTAAATATTTGTTCTCTAAACAGAAGTTTTATGAATATGACTTCTAGCCATACATTAAGCCAACTTTTAAAGCTCAAGCCAAATTTACAATCTAAGAAATTAAAAAGTTTGTGCATATTTGTGCATTTGTGCTCATTATAATAATGAAAAAATAAAATAAAGTAAGTAGTACATGACAATATTACATGTACAATAAATGTTATTATTTATAAAATAATGACATATATATATATATACGTATGTGTAATCACTATTCTTACTGGACAATTTATTTATGAAAATATGCAAAGTAGAAAACTGAAATATTGCAACAAGGCATTATAAGAAACTCCAGCATGGATGTTATTCCTTTTTTTTTTGCAAGACATCATTTACACGAAATTGTAGGAAGATAGTAACGAAATAAATCATGCAACATACTGATAAGTCAAGACATGAGATAAAGTAATTAAAAAAAAAAAATCTCATACGATCTCATTCAACAATTGTCATGTAATATTTCAAAAATAGCAAAAAAATTGCCAGCCCCCATCGCCACTATTACACGGATATTTATTAATGTATTTTTAATTATCAAAGAGACAGGTGGAAGCACAACTTTGTTGATAACATAGTCATGATTAGAATAAATGGAATAATTTGTATAAATATGATTTAATTGCATTTGACTTTTTAAAATGTTGCCGTTGAAAATGCTTTCTTTCATTCAGAAAATAAAAAGATTTTACTACTTTTTTAAATGATAGAGGCTTGTGCATTTTACATGCAATTCATATATTGATTTTGCACAGTATGTTTCACTTAGGACAGGATAATAGTAATGATACTGATAATAATAATAAGCAGTTCTTGTATAGCTCATATAGCATATTTATCAATGTCTCTATGCGCTTCGAAAGAGCTGGATGGATTATTACCCCAGCTCAGCCTAGCTCCTCTAATAAAGGCGCTGAAGCTTCAAGGAATAAATTTCTACCGGTACTCATTTACTACACCTGGGTAGAGAGTGGAAAATGCAGATTAATGTCTTGCCAAAGGACTTTGTTTTTTTTTCTAAATATATGAATCTTTGTAACATATGCATTTGTAAGGTCAGAATACAAGTCGTAGGGTGATAAGATTAATTGTAAATTGAGAAAAAGAAGAGAGAGAGAGAGAGAAGAGCAACGGAAAAGAGCTATAATATGGTAAATTTTATGGAAGACTGTACTTCAAAACTTGTCAGTATTCCTCATTGAAATAGATAATATTTTGCTAGTTTCAAACGATAATAAAGTTAATAAATCAATAGTCAGAAATTTTTCAAAATAGCTGCTTCTCATTCAAAGGTGCGTTAATTACAAATCTGCTAAATGGATACATGCACTGCATACCTGTCGATGGCAGGACCCCGGTAGACCAAGCTGATAATATGACCAATAGCCATTTGTACAATGGGTGTTTATAATTCGTGCATGAACATTAACTTGCCCTAAATGAAGCTATTCATCTTCAGCAGCTCCTAATTATTCAAGTTTATTTTGTCAGGTGATATGTCAGGTGTTTCATTGTTGCTAGGTTAGACAAACAAATTATGACAAGCTTGATAAAAGTAAGGGTGAAGAGTGACATTTTTCTACAAAATAAGTATAACATCTAACTACAGTATACTAGTCTGTACTAAACAAAATGGCTACATGTATTAAGTACTATTTTTCTACTGGAATTTATTGAGAGTGCCCTCTCTTGTTCAGAACTATGTAGTTGCAAAGCCAGAAACTCTTCTAAGTGAATAAAACAAGCTACATGTGTATAAGGATGTTCTTGCAACAGTTTATGATGAGATTGATCATAATGATAATGAGCTTGTGATAATGAGTTTATAACCAATAAACTGTTTACTGTAAAAGCGGTAATTTTTGCACGACTATTTTGTTCGCAATGAGCGTTAAAAAAAAAGAAGGGTTTAAACCCCTCCTGTGTGACAAGATTTATGAATATCTAATACAACAATGACTAAACAATGGAAAATTTGGGGTTTTAATTCTTTATTTAATTGTTACTATTTAAATAAATCTGCCTTCAATTTTCATCCAGGGAACAACATTTGCAATAGACCAATTCAGTGAAAGAACATTGTACAAATGATCCAAAGTATTGAAAGAAATTTTAAAAATGGAGATGTACATGTAGCACTTTCTGCATTTTAGAACAAACCCTCCTGATGTAGTGCCCTTAGAAAAAATAATTCCAACTGCGTATTATGGAATGCTTTTTGGTGCATAAAATGAAGAAAAAAAAACTACAAATGAGCTTCCATGAGCACATATCTCTCCATGGGTATTACAATGTGGTACAAAGGACCTTCCATTTATTTACTTATATATGTACCTCCTTTCACTCAATTTTTGGTAAGAAATTACAAAGAATCATTCCATCTTTTTTTAAAACTGTGTTATCGATTCCATGCATACCAAAACATGGACTGCAACTATTACCACTTTTACAGTACGTTAATGCAAAGGTTGGGAGAACGGAAGAAACTTACTGGAACCAACTGGTGAGGGTCATCATCATGTAAAATGCAGCCAGCATCAGCATGATGTGGAAGAAGGTGTAACTATAGGACACAGCTTCCTCCTCATTGTCGTACACCTCCTGGCCCCATTTCTCAGCATCACCGTCAGCGGGCTTGGAGTCACCTGCAGTGAGGGGAGGGAGGGAAGTGGGCGGGTGGGGTTTGATGAAGATGTTAAAACATGATCCTTCATAATTAACCTAACTTGATAGTAAACGTAAAATCTAAAAGCCACAGACTCACTTTGAGTTCAGCCATCCACTTCTCTTCAAATCTCCTGTAGAAAGCTGCCACCAGTTGAATATAAAACAAATTACCACCACTGAACGAGAAGACATTATTATAGATGAAATGCGACTCTCAAAACTAATAAAACTATATGAAATATGAGTTCAAGCCAGTACATTTAGATTTGCGATTTTTCTTTTTACCTCTGTTAAAAGATGCTGTAAAGAGAAGTTGTTTCCATTATGTGTTATTAATGTTGTATTGTGAAGAAATGAACTAATTTATAACACAGGAACAATACTCTCAGCATGTTTACACATTTTATGATATTTCAATATCACTCTTGACACCGATATTCTTACAGATTAAGAATCCCGTTATATCACCTTGCTCACTACCATAATCAAATAACTGCACAGACTTACCTGCGCTTGCATTGGTCGAACCAAGCAGAGTTTTCTGGGAAGAGAAACAGGAGAAATGTATAATGGTTATGTGAAAAGAATTTATTCTAATCTGCCACAACTGAAAGTATTTAACCAGTTGACTATTGAATTTTCTCATCCCCATAGGCTCAATACAGGGCCCATTCAGTTCCAATCTATATGACAATGGGTTGATAATTGAAGAAACCAGCTAGCAATGAGGAACATGAAGAAAATCCAAGATCTGAATTTATTTGATGGGCTGCATGGAAACATGTAGGCTATTTCAGGGAACTGCAATCCCTTAAAAACTTTTTCGCAATGTGCGTTTCATCAAGCGTTTTGCCAGTGATTTTACCGACAACTGTTATAAGCTACTGAAATCCTTGCATCTGATTGGCTGAGAGCAAATTTGTCAGTAAAAATCCCTGACAAAATGCTTGATGAAACACTCCCCTGCCGTTCAGTATATAGGGACAGGTTCATACGGTACTTTAGCGAAACAAAGTGGCACGAAAAGACACGTTCAGAATTCGAAATGCATAATCAGTAAAAATTGCACTTTTATGGCATAGAGGTAGAACCACATGATTAGGACACAGAGCTGGTAAAATATCTCTACTCCCTTCATTAGGAGCTTGCCTAGGCTAGTACATCCTTGATATAATACAAAAATGTCATTCAGATGTCATATTACAGCTTTTTATCGACAGATACCATCAACTGCCTTGTTGCCTTTTGGACCCATCTTTTGGTGCCACTACATGTACATTTCACTTCCGAGTGCCCTATAAAGAAACTGTGCATGTTCAGGTATGTAATAACATACAATGTCCATAATAATCACCAGTGGTTTTAAATATATAAACATCAGGGATGCCACTTAGAATTGATAAAAAGTAGGAAAAATCATCAAGAATGAGCCCTTGTGTACATAAAAAGTGGTTTTCTATGGCTAAAAATATGTTGAAAAAGTAGGAATTCCTACTTTTGTCTGAAAAGTGGCATCCCTGAAACATAATAGCTGGATATTTTGCATGAAAAAAAGAATAGCGAGGATAAACTGGATAGGTATTGGCATACAAAAAGACAAAGAAGGCTTGCAGCTCAATAGAAATTACCACAGTGTTATCTACAGCTCATTAGGAATATATATTGATCACTTAAATCATGATAAAATTGTACAACACAAAGTCATTTCAGTAATTTCCCAAGGTACATGACCAAGTAAATGAAAGGATTACAAACACATGATTGGATGGGAATTAGACACTGAAACATGGACAATTCAGTGAATGAAATAAGGAAAAATGCAGGACAAATGTAAAATGAAAGATACATGTATATCAAAGGAAAATTCAATGATCATCAAAACCCCAACATTACACATGCATATATACAATCTGCAGACTTTCATTAAATTTTCCTTGATTAAGCATACCAACCTCAGAAAAAGTCTTATCTAGACTATTTGTACATGTATGTTCAAAAAGTTCTGTGTGTAAATGTCATGAGTGCAGTTTACATTTGTTTAACATGCTCTTTCTATAACTAGGGCAATCCATAATTAATTTTTTTCTTCTATTTCAATAAATACAAGCACACAGGTACAAACATGTGACAAAGACTGCTTGACCTGTAGATAATTGTTTTCTTCGGATACCCACACATTTGACATTTACATGTACCGGTACTGACTCGTACTCTTCATTTGATATCATTTCAAGAAAACAGCAAGTTGCTCTCGTATTTGGTACATAAACAATGTACTTCAACAATGAACTTTGGGCACATCTCTTTTGATCAGCAAATATACTTGTAGACTTAAAAAGGTGAACATGAATACATTGTATATTGACCTCTTCTTGGTGAAAACAACTTTGTTTTTCGTTTAGTCCAACTGAAGGAGATTGGTAAACTACTCAGACAGAGATAAGTGCATTTATTCAATTATATTAGTAGTTAGTCAAAGAAAAAGAGAGTAAGGAAATTACTGGTTATGAAAGAAAAGGCGATATTTGAAAATAGAAAGAGAATTTGGCAGCTGCTGAAATTATGTGGCACACAATATTAAGAAGATATTCTCTCTTTTTTGTCAAGAATGTTGAGAATACAATAAAGACTTTATGTTGAATACATTGTTAATTTTTGTTATCAAGTACACTTACATATATGTTTTAGTATTTTCAATTCATGGTAAGATCAGGTTTGCACAATTATTTTGGTCTGAATTTTGATGTCTGCAGCATTATAAAAAGTAAATGAATTTCAAGAAAATACATTCCTATAAAAGTATGTGTAGTGGCACTTTACACCTGTAAGTAACTGATGTATGCAGATATGAGGAGATTTTATGCAGTATGGCATTAACAAAAAATCTTTTGGACTTTCATGTGCAAGAGTTAGGCAATGGTTTTGCACTGTACACATGTACATGTACAGTACCAGTATTTTTATGTGCATGTTCAGAGTTAGGCAAATACACTCAACACTCGTTATGAAGTCTTTGACAACTGTTTGTCAGCCTGTTACAATCATAACTTGTCTGCATGAGGACTTGGGCATCGCCTTAAATCTTGGAAACATCTACATGTAGGGCATTAAAACTCATACTTTAGGATACTCTCATACTCGAGTAACAACCTGTGTATCTGAGCTATCATGAGGCATGGATCTAGTACAGTCAGAAAAGGGGGAGGGGGTGGGATTCTTTTTTCCTTCACAATATGATGTCAAAAATCTCACCTGCCCCCCCCCCCCATGATATTGGTCAGTGAAAGGGGGGGGGGGGGTTACATAGGAAGATCTGTTTCCTCTTTTCTCAATGGAGGGGGTTGGGGTGCCTGTTTTGCCCATTGGATCCATCTATGTAATATTTTTCTTGTTTAACACAGTTGGGCTGTAGAGCTTTTCAACTTAGTACAAGCTACTACTTCCTGACAACTCGGCAATAGAGTGTTAAACCATTTAAGTTGTGGTACTGTAAAACAGATTTATAAAAAAGGGTTTACAGAAAATTTGTGAACCCTACACACACCCAAAAGAAATAAGTCTAATATACATAATATGGATGAGAAAATAAAACCCTCAATGTGAGAGAAAATATATGACTAGATGGCCTTCACCAAATAAAAATATGAGAAATAATGTATCAGTGCACCATCACCTGCAGTGCAGATTGATTTTTGATGATGATAATGGGTGCTATATGCAATACAATTTGTTTCTCTTGGTTTCATGTTTTCCACTGGTAGTATGCATTTCTTACCTCGTTGGTGCCATATTGTAGTTGGTCCTACATTTTTTCATAAACAGTGTGTGAAAGAGTTGTACGTGAAATGGTTAGCTGAAATGGAGATTTCATCTAATGCACTATGATATATTATGAAGTACTACTATCAGCTACATGTGAAGAGTTTCATTGCAAAATGTGTTATCTCCATTTGAGACGTTCCGAGAAAAACAATGTTTTTCCACAAGTTTATGCAAGCAAGGAAAGAAAGTCATGAGATACATGTACATATGACATGATCACTTTATATGCATTCAAGTAACAGTGCCCTGAAAATAAATCTGTGATAATTACTTTTTTGAAAAAAAATCATAATTTTCAACTGTTTTTTTTTGCAAAATGCAATATATCCACAAACTAGTAGTAGAAAATGAAAACTAGAAAGTAGAAAATCACCAGGATTGTGTTACCCTTCAGACAATTCAGAAGGACTTAACATCAAGAGATCTCTCATTCTTCATCTATGCTAGCACAGTTTCTGATTACATTTTTAATAGCTTCAAAATTAATATTTATTGCCATTAAACCCAAACAACTTTCTTTTGGAAAACATGTGACAATACATTTTTCTCTTTACATACATATACATGGACAAGAGACATGCAAAGAGATGAGAGGGACAGATAGGAAAAAAAGTTGATTTCAATTGTTGAAATACACGTACATGATCAATGATTTCAATGTTTCATGAATTGTTTTCTGACAATGACTTCATCCGAAAAAAATCCAAATTGCTGAATGGTAAATACTTAATTTGCATTCCAATCACTAAGTAAGATCAGTGTGCCTCCCCCCCCCCCCCCCCCTCCAATGATCCCAGTGCCCCTTAAATGTCAAGACCCATGCTATGCCACTTCTCAGGTTTAAACATACATTTACGATGTATTAGCTTGCAAGGTTGAGGTTAAGAATCCAAGAAATACAACAATAGATATTATTTATAGTACTTCTCTTCATCCTGTTTCCTTTGAACTTTATCTGCGGCTGTCAGTATCCTGTAGACTCTTTGAGTCATAAACCTTGCACTTTTCAAACACTTTGTCACATTATTTGTACAACATTTTTAATCAAATACAGGAACTGATGCTCCCATTATGACCCAAACTGCTCAAGGATATGATTATTCATTCACTTCATTGGATAAAATCCCACTTTTGTGCATGTTAACAACCCATGAAAACAAAGCAGATGAATAACAAATTTGTCTTAAGGGAAAAATTCAATTTTTTTGGACCAACAACATAAAAAAACAGATAAAAAATGATAAAAAAGATGTCAGATATTATCTGCCAACATGAACTGTAGTTCTATTTATGTCATATTTGACAAAGGAGATAGGAGATAACAGTAATCCTCCCATTCTCTTTAATAGTAGATACAATTTTTCACATTATAATTAAGATTTCCAACTCAAATTGTCTGCTTTTAACCATGCCAACAATAATATCATTATTGTGCACTGAAATGTGCACTGATCATTATTATCATAGCGTCATGGCAATGCTTTAAAATTGTACAAAACTTTACAAGATTCACAAAAACAAGGCAGTGTTATTTCAGATAAGGAGTAAAGAATGCACCAATCAAGGTACCGGGTAAGATTATTTCAGATATGGGGAAGTAACATGCCCTACATGTATATCAAAGCAATTGGGGAAATGTGCACTGACTTTTTGTATCACTTTGGCTACAAATTTGTGTCATGTTACAACTGTATTACATGTAGTGTATGGGGAAATTTAATGCACAGTACCATGAATTATATATAACAGGAAGAGGAAACTACCATCTATATTTATTTAATTTCAATCCCGAATAAATAAACAAAGAAAATAAACTGTCACTGTCCATGTTTGATAAACAGACCACAAAAAAGCTAATTGTCAAGGATCTATAGGAAGTAAAAACGTAATGGTGACTTGCTGATCAAATTACCTTCATTTATCCATGTGGGTATTACAATTATTCAGTGTATTTGTTCATACCATCAAAGTTTTCAAGGTTATCATTTACATGTATTTAACCTTTGTTAAACTGAAAATGTAACATATTTAAAAGAATAAGAATGTGTTGTCATATTCAAAGAAAGAGTTGAGTTCTGGTCATAATAGTGATTGTAAAAGAAACTGTCTCAAAGCAATTGGGAAAGGTTGATTATGTAGCACATAAGAATTGGTGTATGCTGGTAAGGTTTTGGAATCACCAAAATGATAAGAAATTGACTCAATCCTGCTAAGATTTACATACACTGCACTCAGATGTATAAGGGACTACACACAAATGTTCGGCCCAAACATTTCTGCTTTTTCTTGTCATATTTTGAATGTGAGGGTATTTGAAGAGCAATCCTTTTCAGGGGACATATCTACTACGATAATCTTATAAACTAACATAATAAGAATGAGAAAGCTCACAAATTATTTGTTACCTTTCCCAGAACTCAAGTTTAATATAAAATCTGTAGTACTGGTCACTACTGTACTTGTATTTACATAGCAGATATACATGTAGATGTACATGTATCCAGGTGAAAAACATGTGAGGCCTTTGTCTGTAACAGAATGAGTCAGAAGTTTTTAAAGATTTTCTCTTTATTTTATTTAGTTTTGAGTCATTTATCTGTTCAAATGTTTGCAAACTGTATTTGTCGTAAGACCATAAGTGAACGTGCCATAACATCGCATCACTGTGGTTACAGAAATCTCTTTGTGATGGTATGATAGATGATAATATAACTTATTATTTTCACAGCCTTCAGCGGAGACCACCGCACTACATTGTATGTTAATGTAAGTATAAAGTACAAACAACAAAAGTTTATTTGTTATATGACACACTTTTGGAGGGAAAAATTGATAGTAATATTGAGATAATATAAATCCTTTAATAGCAGAATCAGCGCACCCTTTTTTGATGAATAAATACAGACTTAAACCCTGGGATCTGGGATTTAAACTGATGGATCCTGAAAAACTGTATTTCAAAAGAAATGTGTTTTTCCTAACACTAGAAATCAGATCTGATACGGTCATCCAAAGTTTGCTTGCCACGATTCAACAAATAACAATACAAGCAGACTATGATGAAGATTGTAAGGGTTACCTTCAAGCATGGCAGTGATATTTCCACCTCACTCATTTAAATTTCACACTTTAAATGTCTAGTCAACAATTTTTTTCTCCCCACTGTCAGTCACATTTAAAACCTAATTCGATTTCAAGTCTCATGTATGGGCATCTCAGATTACACACAAAGACTTTGACATTTTGAGACAGTGATATATCAGAAGTACATTTTCAAGTGCAATCGGTGACAATTGCTCAAGAGCACAGAAGTTGTTTAACTCTTGTGCCAAGGGTTTCAGCTCTCTTCAAAGTTTTACCAAAAATGTGATCAATGCTTACTTTTCAAATGTCTCCACCTCATTAACCATCTATTATTTCACAAAATATTACAAGTGTACATAACTTGTAGGAAATTTATTACCATTTCTTATGATACCAAACATTATTACTTTACCCAACTTTATGTATAAGAATTATTGAAAATTACATTTGAGTTTCTTTTCTGTCCATTATTTTTTGGTTTCTCATTTGTTTACTATTGTTTAATGTTGAAATAAGGTAATATCTTTTTAAATATCGGCAGTTTTCTCTGAAAACTTCTATGGTAGCATATAATTATAATCATATATCTAGAATGCTTGATTTATGCTCAAAATTTTCATATACATTGACCACCATATACATGTACCTTTCCTGTGGTCGAGCAATTGGTGAATGACAATGACAAGTCTATCTGTCACATATATACGTGCCATCGGCACTGAAAGAGTTAATAAATTCCAGTGTTTTTGAGAATAAATATAGCTGTATGATGTTGGGTCTACATTTGTATGTACATGTATCTTGCTTATGAGTAAGGGCATTGTACATGCTCTTTGTATTTCAATTAAAAATTACCCTAATTGATGAAGAAAAAAAAAGGTTGGGAGTCCTTAGATTCTTGACTTCTAAGGTACATTAGGAGCATTCTATAAAACATATTATTTTGATTTTTCTTTCAACTGCAATGTTTATCTAAAATTAGCCTTCCTATGTAATCTAATCATGTCACACTCTACTGATTGCCTGTTTATAAGTGAGAATGCAAGAAAAAAAATCATTCCTTTCACTGCGATCCAATCCTTTGTACCCAATGAACTGCGATAAAAGTGCAGAATATCGATATCTATTCATGTAAAAGCTGACAAATGTACGAAAGCTTCCCACTGTAATTCCCCTCTCTTTATGGATTAATGAACAAGCACAATGTACATGTAACTCACAATGAACAAAGGTCTAAAAATTGATGAAAACAACAAGAATTCTCTCACAGGAAAAAACAACTTTTGTACCAATTTTTCATTTTGGAAAGAAAGATCAAATACTGTCTCCAGAGAACCAGACAGGCAAATAATAATTTTGGTAAATTGTAAAGATGTTGTTCAGTACTTTCTTAATGCTCATAATTTGTTTTCATTTGGTGTTCATAAAAAAACTTGTTTATAACAGTATGATTACAATAATGATTCTCACATTTTGGTAAAATATTCAATTTTTACCAGAAGGGTTAATGCTTGAAAGAATGTTTATCAATGCCTTCCTGGTCCTTAGCAGATGCTGGGTAAGCTTTGCTTGATATATCTCATTCATGTTATTATTGGTTTCTCTTCTTCCCTTTCTTTCATTCCCTTTCTATATACTTTATCTAAATACCTCTAAATATCATTCATTTTTATTAATCTATATATATACCAAAATTTACAGCTGAAAAAAAAGAAAATCATAATTATGCAGCTGCAAATATTAAAGCAAAGTTTGCTTGAAGAGGCAGTAATGTGGGATTACAAAAACAAGAATGGGATTAAATACAGGCCATAAGACAGAAAATGTACTGATGAATTACAATAAAGGGGATGCCAAATCACTTAGATGGGGGATGGGGGTGGGAGGGGGGGGGGGGGGTGGTGGGAATCAAAATGCAGTAAGGTGGTAGAC
This sequence comes from Heliocidaris erythrogramma, assembly GCA_025617745.1. NCBI lineage: Eukaryota > Metazoa > Echinodermata > Echinoidea > Camarodonta > Echinometridae > Heliocidaris > Heliocidaris erythrogramma. The sequence continues at coordinate 23,891,140 of CM046856.1, forward strand.
CTACATGTACAAGTAGACTTGAATAATTCATAATGATTACTACATGAAAGAAATTCAAGTAAATATAAAAAGTAAAGATAAAATAAAGGAACATTTGCCTTATCACACAACAAAACTACTGTCAAGGAAATGCAGCAATGTACATTGCAACTGTAATGATCCTTTGATCCCAACATGCACAAGAACATACACTGTATACACAATTAGCAAAGCATTATGTACAACGTATGTGTATTTATGACTTATGTACATGTTTTATGAATGTAGATGTAATAAATGATGCCCTGAATGACTTTTAGACTGGTATAATGTAGAACAACCATCCCTGTTAACATCATCATTATACTGTACATGTACATGATAAGGCTGTACATGTATGTGTAAACTTTTATAAATGAAATTCCTGTGTGAAATGATAATGTCACTAAACTCAATAGACGCTGAATTGTTTCTTGACTCGAGAGGTGATTCACAGGTTACAATGTACACGTAATGTATAGATGTACATGTAATACTACTTCATGTAGACGTATGCCACATAATCTGTACGTCTGCCACAATGGGAAACGAATCAAAGAGAGTCACTTACATTTCCAAACTAGCAGAATAGAGGAAGAGGAGGAGGAGGAGAAATGTAAAAGCAGATTAGCCATGAGATAAAATGAGAGGAATATCAGTAAGGTGGAGTTATAAAGCACTCAAGATGGTCTAGGGCATAAGAACTTGTCAGAGTGACAAACTTACGTTGCCATTCAATTTATTTAAATTGGTTTTGTGTTTAATTGCCCCCTTGCCCCCTAACTAGAAATAATAACTGATAATCAATGAATACATTATATCTTAGGCCTCTGCTATTATCTAAAATTGCACAATGTGCTGCAACTTTCATTAAAGTTGTGTAAATGTATGTGTCAAATGATCAAACACAGGCACATAAATAGAAATGTGTCTATTTTGATGAGTAAATATGAATGGCTGATTTATACATGTAGATGTGTACTTCTACCCTGGCCAAACTTGAATGTGCTTTTGAAAAACCCTTATACTTATAGCCTGCACCCAAATGTAAGCTTTAGTAAGGTTAATACCACAAGTCCCAAAGGTTATTAAACAATCACAAGTGAAGTTATCATTAAGCAAAGCATATCAAAGTAATGTAGCAAGTTAAACCAAATATGTACATTGTCCAACTTTCTTGTATCTTATTCATATTGATCCTTGTTAAATCTAATTAGAGAGCATAGTTTATACACCTAACTTTCAGCCACAATTTGCATCTTTTATCAGCAGAAAAATTATTGGAAAACAATAAAAATATCAAGATTTGGCTCAAAAGGAACATCGAACAAAAAAAAAAGTATGGAATTAGACGTGTATTTTCCCTTCATTTTATAACTTGTGTCCCAGTACGGGATACTATACATGTACATGTAAAATACATGTATATCTGTTAGGACAAAAGAAAATGGGGATTACATTAAACAGTAAGTCAGCAGCAATTTTTCTGAAAAATGGATACATTCATTTCTTTAAAATTGAGATATAATAATCTTAATTCATGTACATGCATGTAATTGAACTAAATAAAAACCAAACATATATAGCAAGGCGTTTATAAAATGGCATTATTACCTTTACTATTCACATCAATTTTTTTTTGTCTAATGAAGTCACTATGCCTTTTCTCTTCTCAAAATAGTAAAATGTTATCAAATCAACGTTAATGCCTTGGAAAATTTGCATTTATCTCTACAGATTAAGAATATTTCGCAATATACATGTAATAAAGTTAACACGCCAGCAAAACTTTGGTCAGAGGAACCAAAGAACAAATCGGCTTTTCATGTATTACTTGTGATTCTTTTCCATTATTTTACTTTCCACTTACTACATATTGTCGTTACTAGTAACCATTATTTTAATGCATGGGTCCACGGTTTACACATCACATATTTATATAATCGTACTAAATCAATACCGGTATTTTAGGGGACAAAAATACCCACAACACAGTAACTCCAAGAAGGAATGTATAGATTAAGATTACATGGGCATTGGGTACAAAGTACAATGAAACAAAGTCTTCATTAACATGCAATATTAAACAGAATGAAGGCAGTGTCAATAAATATTACCTGATAAAAAATGAAAATAGAGATAGGTGAGCAATTCTGAGGGAACCACCACATATACATGCAAAAAGAGGTCATTTCATGAGAAATAATGACATGAATTACTTACCTCGCTGCCAGTCAGTTTTCCAACATTGTTGGTGCTTGCAGTACGGATGCTACAGAGATAAAGCAGGAATGATAGTTAAATAGAATCTTTAACCAGATTTGGCCAACTTGCAAAACCATTAGTGACGCTCTCAAAAATAAAGCCGAGTTCTGGTCATGATACTGAATTGTGAAAGAAACTGTCTCAAAGCAATTGGGAAAGGTTGATTGTATAGCACATAAGAATCGGTGTATGCTGTAAGGTTTTCGAATCACCAAAATGATAAGAAATTGACTAAATCCTGCTGATATTCACATGCACTGCACACAGAAATATGTATATGGGACTAATTCAGCCGTTTCTTGACATAGTTTGAATGTGAGTGCATCTGAAGAGCAATCCTTTTCAGGGGACAATATCTGCTATAACGATAATCTTCCAAACTAACATAATAAGAATGAGAAAGCACACAAATTATTTTGTACCTTTCCCAGAACCAAAGCTTCCCTTTAACCCTAAAAGGGCCGGGATATTTTGGCCATGCCACAGCCGGGGGGGTGGAATCCACCCCCCCCCCCGATATCTCGGCCGTCGACCGCGCGATCATGCCGAAAATGGCACGCACGTCGTCCACAACGTAATCTACAAAATTGTATAGTTAAATGCTCCAAAAAAATTTCACATTAATTATGCATGAAATCAAAATTTTGCTCTAAATCATTAAATAAAGCTCAAAATATGCTAATTTTTGGTCTAGATACTCTTTTCAGTATTCTTAGCAAATATACTTGATGAAAATTCGGTATAAAAACTGATTTCTTATGTATTTTATTGTATTTAAAATTTATGTATTTCTTTGTTTTTTTTACCTTTTGTTTATTGTTTTTTCAATGAAATTTGTCGGGGACACTTTCGCCAACATAAACAGCATAAAATAAATTAATTTCAATCAGCAAATGTAAAACTATTCATAGATTTCTAAATTTTGCCTGAAAACACATTTTGTATTGAAATTATACATGAAATCACGTTTTTGAGAAATTTTCGGTCTGACATGCAAGTACGAAATGCTGCGTAACTTTGGAACTGCATGCCCGGACGTCGCGAATTTGGTCTCAAAAGATGCGTGAGATTAGAAAGAAAAAAGTAATGAAACGCCGCGGTGACTGCTTTGCGCGTTGCGGACATATCGCGAGAAATGTCTAGGGGGTGGGATTCCACCCCCCCCCCCCGGCCCTTTTAGGGTTAACAAGTAAACATGAATCATCTCACTTCACTTCATTAATTATAATTATTTAACATGTTACTATCCAAACTTGTCAAACACCATTCATGACTAAGCAATCAGGTTCACATACAGATAGAATCAACTCCTATTTTGTTCTCTACGTACCATGCGTAGATGAGGCAGATAAGCCAGATAGCAAAGCTAGCCCAGTTCTCTGCTGATCCAACATCGCTTGCTCCGACGGTACTGTTCCCTTGATGGATGATTGTGGAAATGCTGGGGTTGCATGCTGATAAAGAGGGGGGAAAACGTCGTTATGATAAGAAAATATTTTGAGGTGTAGTAATGACTGAAAGGAAAACTGCACAGATTCAAAGTAAACTGACACTGAATGTTCAATACTGCAAATATCTGCTGATTGAATTTGCTACAAAATGTGCAATTTTAGCAGAGTATGAGCAAAGACAGAAAAGATAATAAATAATAGACATAAACACTAAATTTTTCCAAAGTGCGCAAGTTTCTTGCTGTGGAAAAGGCTGTCGTTTACACCGCGCAAAAGTTTCATGTCGGGAATTGTTCTGGTTTTACGGCACTGGCCAAAGAATCTACATGTAGAACTCACTTTTGTCTGGGTTGTTGCTCATGGAGGACCAGGTGAGGTACATGGTGTACATGGAGATGACAGCTGACTGGAGGAGACCAGATCTTGGCATGGCTAGACAGAACAAAGATATATAACATCAATTAGCATAACAAAGCTTGTCTGAATAATCCAACAAAAAAAAGACTTGAGACACCTCACGCTCATAAATCGGTTTTGAGGACTAGATGCAGTCACTAATACTCCCAGTTCCTTTTATTTTGCACAATCAAGAAGATTTCCATGAACAGAAAGAATTACAAACATATTCCAACAATAGATATCAAAACATATGCATTGTTGAATGAATAAATCCCTTCAAACATGTATTTCAAGATGCATTTTTAACTGGATAAAAAAAAAATTGAACCATTGTGGAAGATTCCTACCTTCCTGGACCTTGGGTAGGATGGAGATAACTGACATGACGACACACAGGACAAGATTGAAGCTGATGAAGAATTTGTGAAGGGAGCACTGGTTCTAAATACACGTATATGAAAAGAACATAATTATTAAAATGTACATGTAATCTTGCTTTACGGCCCCCAATAGTGCAATCATTTGAAAATTTAAAATAACGATTCTGATTGGTTTATAATGGTCAGCCTTTTGAACAACATTTGAACAGCAACATGATATTTTCTTTGCAATCTCAAGAGAAAAATATATATTAGCTGAGTACTAAACAGTATACAGAAAATGATAATCATGCAAGTTCTCTGACACCTACATGTACATGTACATGTACACATAACGTGTGATGACATATTTGCACTTGAGCTATATACATAAAGCAACAGATGTTATCAGGTCGAGGGCCATCTTATGCGCATTTCGCATTCATTGTTTAATATTGTATTGAAAACAGTGTATTGCTTAACCCTTACTGTACTGGAAGGGGGCCTCAGAGGCCCCTTCAAGTCTTGCCCAGTTTTTGACACCAAGTTTACAAAAATTGGTTGTTCCGTTGCCAAGTCATATGACCTTATGTGACCCGTCAGCCCCCAAAACGGAGAATTTGTGAGTTATGTGTACAAAATGAAAAAGGTGATGCTGATAAACAAATACAAAAGGAATTGGTAAAACAATAAAATACAAAAGAATTTAAATCTCAGTTTAACTTTTGTATTAATGTTTGTAAGATGTATAAAGTACTTTTTGAATAAAAAATTCATCTTCAAGACCTTTCTTCACTTGATTATTAATGAAAATGTATGTTCATGCATATAACCTGCATAAATTATAATATCAAATAAACAACAATTTTCAATAAAATAACGATGGATTCATCTTTAACACAATTCTTGAGGTCGGCAGAGATCAGAGTTTGGGGGCGAGGGGGTGGGAAGAGCCTCCCCATGTCAGAGAAGAGCTCAAAATAGCCTAGTATGTACAGTAAGAGAAATTATGCATTCAATATCTTTTTGAAAAACATCAAAAGATTCAATGGCATCAGTGCATGTACATGTAACCTGCCTTTGGGTGATGACCAATATATATTGGTCAACAATGTAATAAAACAGGCAAATTGAAAAGAAGATTAATGTTGGGCATACACACTGCATACAAGTATGCATCTTGCATAGCAAGAGTTACAACTCAAGCTTCACACAATGTCTAAAATCTGTTTTTGTTTATTATTAGGTATTATAAAACGGGTTCAAGAACATGCAATGAAATGCGCATGGCTTTTGTTGGCTGCGCTTTTGGGATTTCATCCAGGAAAGCAAATGGCAGCCTCCATGACTGTGCGACTCTTGGCGTTTCTATGGGGTTCGTAACCATTTTTATAGACTTCATAATCATATTGCCGACCCGTTTTATAAACTATTAATACATGGTTGTGAGTTCGGGCATTAGTGCGATCTGGCAACACGCAGGTTTTCATTGTGGTGTCAAACACACTCGGCTGGCACCTCGTGCGTATAGTACACCACAATAAAAACCTTTGTGTTGCCAGATCGCACCAACGCACTCCCAACAATGTATTAATAATATAATAGCACTTACTCCGCTTCCAATGTAGAAGATGTAGAAGAGAATGAATCCGGTCAGGGACACCAGGTACATGACCACAGTGGAGGACATCAGTGCTAGCAAAAGAAGTTATGGATGAATTATTCATATTGTATCATACTTATAAGAAATGATTAAGAGTACCATAACTTCTGTTCTAAACATTCATGAACTTGGTTTCCAGCCTGTTTTAGACCCACAGCTCTTTATATCTAGACTACACTGATAATAATACAAAATTATCATAGGGCCTACCTGTTAGTCTACATTCTCGATGATTCAAACCTTAGCCACTCTGTGACCTTCAAGGGATTTCCCTATCTAGAGTTATAAACAAACTATACATACATGCATGTACATGTACTGCACTATTCCTAATCGAACATTAGATGCTCTGATAATGTAAGGAGCGTACAACTAGCATCCATTGTATGTGTCGTTGTATCATACGATGGGAACTTTGATTGGATACCTACCACAGTACCACCCCTTGTGTTCGGTTTCCTCCATACGGCCGACCCAGCTCTCGTTCCAGGAATGGGCGAAGTCCACCAAGAGAACCAGCTGGATGATGATGAAGGCAAAGGCGCCAATCATGCCAAAGTACATGAAAACTGCAGGAGGGAGGAAGAATCATACAATACAAAATAATTATTGAAAGTACTAATTAGGTAGCTTAAGGGCCTATCTCACTGGCGGAGATGTCGCCGCGATCTGCCGCGATTTGGGAGACAAAAGAACTCAAAACTAAAGGGGGTATCTCATTGGTCTGGAGACTAGGTGGCGACCTGGTGGCGACTCGAGTCTCTGCTGTTAATTGTGGAGACGTCTCCGTGGAGACTAGCCAGGTCTCCGGGGAGTCGCAGGAAATTCAAACATGTTTAATTTTTAGACTTTTTCCATTCTCCCGCAGGTATCGGAAACGTCTCCGCGACATCGCCGCAATGTCTCTGCATCGTCCCCGCAATGTCTCCTCAGTCTCCTTGGTCTCCAGCAGGTCTTGGAGATGTCTCTGGAGAAAATCGAACATGTTTGAATTTCCCGCGACTCCCTGAAGACCCGGCGAGTCTCCAAGACACGCCTCCGCAACCAGCGGAGACTTGAGTCGCCACCTAGTCTCCAAGCCAATTAGATACCACCTTCAGCGAAACGCAATGGCGCATAAAGACGCAGGAAAGACGCAAAGAGGAAAATTGCTAGTTTTGTCTGTGCTTTTGAAATTAAGATCAGCCATATTTGAATAACAGTAAATACTAATTTTACATGTACATGTACTTATTCTACATGTACACTTTAATATTTTGGTTCTGCCTCTATAGAATAAAAAAATTCGATTTTGAATAATTTTGTCATATACATCTCCCTGTGTCTTTATGTGCTACGACATGTCGCTAAGTTGCCTGAACTTAAAAGGAAAATGCGCACTGAAAAATCAGTACATGATTGGTGACAATGATAGGAAAGTTCTCTAGTTATACAAAAAATTTGAATTGAATTGAAATGGTTTGCAGCCAAAGGCTGAATTGTGAAATCTTTTCCAAAACAATTTACAGTGATAAATTACAGGATACAGAATACATAATCATAAATATACAAATGACCTTATAAGAAAAAAAACTAAGACATTGGATACCAATTTGGATACAAAATTACAAGTGATGTGTAACAAAATTAAAATAAAATGGACCGGTAATTTCTTGAATAAACGGCATGCTTTACAGGTAAGGTGGGGGGGGGGGGGGGGTAAATTAAAAATAACTTGGTGTACGGTATGTTACGATATATCATTTCGCTTATCTGATAATTTGGTAAAAATATCTAAGATTTCAGGTATTAGTACATAATCCTTTAATACTGAAAATCAACATGAAGTATCCCCCCCCCCCCAAAAAAAAAAAATTTTTTCAAATTCTAAAACAAAATCAATAACAATTCAACTACATTCACAAAAATATCAAAATCTTTATTTTTTAAAAAATGTAACATTCTTCTTTGGAAAAAAACAATGCACCAACCAACAAACAAATGAAAGAACTACATGTATTATGCAGTAAATTCAACACAGATTTGTAGTATTCTTCAGTCCATTCTATTTCTACCTTCTTGCTTCTCTCATTTTCATCATGTGCCTCGCAATAGTTAACTACATGTAGATAGATGGCATAATATAAGTGCGTTGTATTATTATTATACATGTTTAATCTAAATAAATATGACTAGATACGAAATACAGATTTATGTAAATTTGATATTCTGAAAATCGTAGTACAAGTAAATTGTGATACTCTCTAGAATTTTGCTTTCTTCACATGGGTATTAACTGTAGGTGTGCTCAGTTGGCTTGAATGCATTCTCTGATTTTCAATTTTTGTACAATTGTTTACAAAGAACCAGTTTACATACATGTACATGTATCCAATAAAGGCTAATGAAGTTGAAATGCACTGCAACACCAATTTACCATTTTCAAATGTTCCATTTGGGATGAAAAATGCTGCCACACACAGACCGCACATGACCAGGAACTTGAAAAACCAGAACCTTAAAAGTGTAAGATATATAAAGCAAAATAGAGGGAGAGTTAATAACAGAATTAAAATTCATTTGTATTTCTGGTAGTGCAGCTCCAAGTAATATTGCTATTTGCTACAAATTCATACACTGCCAGTGCTATTACTACACTGTATACTGCTGCTGCTGCTACTTCTTGTACTACAAATACTACTCCTCCTCCTCCTTCAACAACTACTTTTAATACAAATATATGATCATTCTACTTCATGCCTGGGTTTACAAAAAGAGACCTGTAAAATCTTTGGAGAAAACTTTTTTCTATTAAACTCACTATCTTTCTTGCAATACAGCAATCTGCTACGTATACATGTACTCAAACTTCACAGTAGAAGGAGGTAATATGTTTTGTTTTAAAGGATAAAATATATTAAGCCTGAGTCGAATCGATTGGTTAGCCGGTGTTCGATCGAAGACATCGAATCCCAAATACGTTTTGGCAAATTCGGTGCATCGATTTGTAGTCCGCCAGATTTTGACTACTGTAGCCACCATGAAAAAATCAAATAAAAAAAAACAAACTCCGTAACGTACAGCATATAATACTAGCAGAGAACGTGAAGGCGACTTCAAAGTTCAAACTGTTGGCTAACTTTCGCTAATTCGCTCGCGGAGGACGTCGCGCTTTACCTGTGCTTTCTCTATGGAAAAATCGTTTTGTCGTTACGAACTGAAGTTTACGATAATTTTCTTGCACTCTCTCTGCATTGTCAATTTGACAATTGTATAATTGAACATGATAAATACGGGCATGAGTACGAGTGTTCCTACTTAATTCGCAATAACTAATATCACACTCTCATCAAATTGGCAATTACTTCTGAATGATCTCTGAAGCTGAATGAAGTCGAGTCTATATTGAGCGACGAAAAGTTTATTTCGTATTGTTTTTTTTTTTTGGCATCGAACAAACGTGTTCCATTCAGCTCTCCAAAGACAAAGTAAGATTATTAATTCTTTGAATTTGAATCATTGTCGGGTGTGTCGACAATGAGCATCGCTTCGTGCGACACTAGTGATATTTTGGATAGCCATACGGACTAGAAACTTAAGATTTTGGCTCGTCCGCTGTGATTTTTACTAGCCATTGGCTAGCGGGCTATCGTTAATTTCGAGCAGCGAGAGCCCATACATATGCCTGCGATGCCAGCGGACCGGTCACCGGTGCATGGTGCATGCACTGCGTGCAACTGTGTGCAACTCTGTTTTCACCGCCCATCATTTATCGATGCACCGGTATTCGATCGAATCAAAGCCGTCGAATCCCGGTTTATGAAATATTCGATATGACTCAGGCTTAAAATATATGTCTCCTGTATGGAGTCGCTATTGATATGAATCTCAAAGTGAGTTGCAATTGAATTTATAGATCAATCACAACTCTTTATGTTAAAGACAGAGTCATGAATACATTCAAGTTTTCTAATTTTTTAAAACACATACCCATTTTGGATTGGTGCCCTTGGATCCTTGCTACTCTTCACATTGATCATGATCAGGGAGAGGAGGAAGAAGAAGGCAGCTACACCGAAGCTGACCCGATAAACGGAGCGATAGCCTGCCAATCTTTGACAGACTTCCTCTGAGATCAGCTGATTAGTAATCACCGTATCCTGGCAAAGTAATGGTGACTAGGGGAAAAAAAAAATAAAGGCGGGGGGTGGTGTTATTATTTTCTATACAGGGTGTAGTTAATTTTGCCATAAAATTTTGCCAAAAAAGCATCATAATGTGTTTTAAAATGCACCCATAAAATGTTTACATGTCAATTCTTAAATCATTGCACGATATGTGAATTTCGTCACTTCAGCCACATGTGTAATGATTATGGTAGATTGTTTTAATCATGTTTTTATGAGCATGATATTGACATCCATAGCAACATAAAATAAAACTTACATTAGAGAGTGCCTTGTCCACCTGTGGTATGAGGAACACAGCTGAGACAACGGCTCCAACCAGCAAGAAGAGACCATAGACGATCCTGGTTGATGTGGAGTTCTTGCAAGATGGACATGCCGCACAGCAGCAGGAGCATGCTGCTGAGCCAAAGCAGCATGCCAACTAAATATTTCAAGAAATAAAAATGATGATAACAATTCTGTCTGTGTATAGCACAACACACATTTAAAATCCCTCCATACATGTACTTTGAAAGTGGTTTAGAAGTTATAACCTTACCTGAGGCTTTGGAACTGGCAACCCTTGTCAGGGCAGATTTCAAGGAATAAATCCTGCTAGGTAGGCCTACTCATTTTAACATCCGGCTGAGAAAGACAACGGTAGATATAATTCCTTACAAAAGTCAAAAGACATGCACCTCGTGGAGATTTGAACCCTCAACCATTTCAGTGAAAGTCAAGTGAATGAATCCTATATGGCACTATACCACAGTGTTCTCAAAAATACATGCAGGTCTAGAAAAGAATAAAATAATTACTGGCTTAACCCTTCAACGCTGTCAATCAAACAACTAAAGCATTAACAAAACCATGAACACAGAATGACAGATTCTAATAAATGTTTGGACAATTTGGAATGTGGAGGTGTTGTCTAGTGGATACATGTAAGTCACCGGACTGTAGATCACAGGGTATGGGGTTCAAATCCCAGCCTGGCACTAACATCCTTCGGCAAGACATTAATCTACATTTGCCACTCTCAACCCAGGTATAAATGGGTACCTACATGTAATATGCTTGAGCGCTAGTTACTTTGGCGGCTCAACTACAACAGGGTTAATAATTAACTAGCGGGACCCGTGGAAATCCACAGGTTCACTTTTAACATTGCACTCTCAACATTTTCACAATCGATGTGTACATTCTTGTGATTTTATTTATTTATTAAAAAGAAAGAAAAACAAGCAAAAGATACGACTGCGTCTTCAATATGCCTCCGCTTGTATTCAGATAATTCCTGATCACCTGTACTTGAAGTATAGTTGATGCGCATTCATCAAATGGTTATTGCGAAATTGTGATTTAAAACACTAAAATCCTATATTACTAATTGACCTCTCAAACAGTTCTTGAGATATATCGCAGTAACGAGGCTAAAACCAGTAATTTCATGTAATTTCATGTAAATTGACCTCTGTGACCTCTGACCTTTGACCTACATGTACTTACCCCAAAATCTAATCAGTTCATATTTCTATGGGGATACATACTGGTACCAAGTTTGAAGTTCTCACCTCAGATAGTTCTTGAGATATCGCGGTAACGGTGCTAAAAACCAGTAATTCCATGTAATTTCATGTAAATTGACCTCTGTGACCTCTGAACTTTGACCTACCTACCCCAAAATCTAATCAGTTCCTCTTTCTATGGGGATACATACTGGTACCAAGTTTGAAGTTCTTACCTCAAACAGTTCTTCAGAAATCGCAGTAACGGTGCTAAAAACCAAGAATTTCATGTAATTTCACGTAAATTGACCTCTGTGACCTCCTTATCCCAAAATCTAATCAGTTCATCTTCGTATGGGGAAACATACTACCAAGTTCGAAGTTCTTACCTCAAACAGTTCTTGAGATATCGCGGTAACGGTGCTAAAAACCAATAATTCCATGTAATTTCATGTAAATTGACCTCTGTGACCTCTGAACTTTGACCTACATGTACCTATCCAAAAATCTAATCAGTTCATCTTCATATGGGGATACATACTAGTACCAATCTGAAGAATCATTTGAGGTAGGAACCTCAAACGATTCTTCAGATATCGCGGTAACGAGAAGTGGGACGGACGGAAAACCCGAAAACATAATGCCTCCGGCACCCACCTTCGGTGGGCGGAGGCATAAAAATATTGGCAGGTGTGATCAGGGGAGCGTTTCAAGCGATTTGTCAGTGATTTTTACTGACATATCTGCTCTCAGCCAATCAGATGCAAGGATTTCAGTGGCTTATAACAGCTGTCGGTAAAAATCACCCACAAAACGCTTGATGAAACGCTCCCAAGGTGTTTTTTTACCTTTCACATGTAACTTGTATGGGACTACCCATGCAAGATAAGATTTGTGTAGTCCCATATACATACAAATTACATGCAAGGTAACAAAACCCTGATCACACCTGCCGATTTTTTTTCTTTTTTTTCAAATTTTTATTCATTCAATTTTTACAATCTTAGCTGATCCTGGAAGGTAACCCCTGTAGCAAACTGCGAGGGTGGTTTGCATGGCTCACAGTATGTGAGAAATGGTGATATTTAGATCTAGTTTTTTTGTTGATATCTCCCTCCACACACAGTATATGCATCCCATGTACAGCTCCAGTACCAGATTGATAAGCCAAGGAGCTCGTATAGCTGTACGAGCTCCTTGGCTTATCAATCTGGGCATCGTTACATCAAACCGTCATAAGTACAAGTTCGCCGATATCCCATTGAAACGTGTGTTAATTCTAATACACGAGTTTCAATGGGATGTCGGCGAACTTGTACTTATGACCGTTTGATGAAACGCTGCCCAGGTACTGGCTTACGGAGCTGTACATGATGCATATACTGTGTCTGGAGGGAGATATCAACAAAAAAAGTATAATTGTAGGTCAACCATGGCCATGTGATGTGAGTATCCCATATCCGATCACACACCAGTTATGTGTCATCTCAATACGTCTAAACCAGTATTAGCGAACACAATTTTGACTTATTGAAAATATTCCCGTATTGATACTAGAATGTTTAGTAGAGATCTTGCAGAGAGTATACTCTGCCAGGATGTATCAAGTGATATCTGTGAACTTGCTTCCTTGTATGATATTACACTTAGAAATATCTTAGATAAACATGCTCCTATTGTCTCAAAACGAGTGGTACATGTAGCTCGTCCTCATGTGCCATGGTACACAGATGAGGTACGGGCAGCACAGAGGCAAAGACGAAAAGCAATTATCACAAAGATTTAGTCAAACGTACATGTACATGTAATAATGATGACTTGAAAGGTTTGTTCATGGTCATTAAATCTCAGCTTAATGTATCAAATAAACAAGGTTCCAGTGATGCCATGTGACAATGATAGGAAAAAGATATTTGTGAACGGCTTGGGGAAATTCTTTCAATAATAAAGTCTTAAATATTAATAATGAAATTCGAATGAGTATAGACTCGTTGGATGGAACTGATATTGATCCATCAAGTCTTTATCCAGGACTATTAATGGGGTGTTGCAAGAAAGTTGCAATCAAGTGCAAATTGTAAAGCAAATTAGAACAACCATTCTGAATGGTTTAGGGTCTGCCCATTCAAGAAGATGCGCTTGCAACAATGATTTTGATTGGCCAGTACCGATCAGTTGCAACTTGCAATCAATCGCAACTTTCTTGCAACACCCCATAAGTTTGAAAGGTTTAGACTCTTGTCTCAACATGAAGTAAGAAAGCTTATCATGAATCTCAGTAAGAAGTCCTGCTCTGCTGATCCAATTCCAACAAAGATTATTTTGCAACATATTGATGTATTTATTGCCTGTGTTCACATCTATCATAAATACTTCCTTATCTACTGGCATTTTCCCTAAAGAATGCAAAGTCGCCCTTGTTTCACCATTGTTGAAAAGGCCAGGTCTTGAGGTTGAATTTAGCAAACTCAGACCTGTGAGTAATTTACAATACATTTCAAAATTGATAGAAGGAGCAGCTACTCAACAAATTATTCAGTTTCTTAATATCAATTCACTCCTTCCATTCAACCAGTCTGCACATAGACAGTTCCATAGTACCAAAACAGCACTACTCAGGATCAAGAGTGACATTCTGATGGCAATGGATAAACATAAAGTCACTTACTAATTGACTTGGGTAGTGCTTTTGATACTATTGAACATTCAAGGTTAATTGAAATATTACAGATATGTTTTGGAATACTCTAGTAGATGAAATTGCTCTCTGCTGGATCAAGTCCTACTTGTCTGATAGGTATCAAAAAGTTACATTAGATGGTATCGTTTCTGATTCTCTTCCAGTGCCTTTCGGTGTGCCCCAGGGCTCACGACTCGGCCCGTTGCTCTTCACGTTATAGTAGTTTAATCAAGATTATTCATGATAAATTTCCCGAAGTTGCTTGTCACTGTTATGCAGATGATACACAACTATATTTATCCTTTAAACCAGCCCCTGGTTCTCAGGATGTAAGTGTTTCGTTGTTGGAGAAATGCATGAATCTCATTCGTAGATGGATGCTTATTAAATGCTTAGGAACAATCTCAAATTGAACGATAGTAAGGGTGAATTTTTAATTATTGGTACTTCACAACAATAAACATATTTCAAAAATTAACATTGAAAATGTAAAAATAGGATTATCTGACGTTAAACCCTCTGATTCTGCAAGAAATTTAGGGGTATATTTTGATACAAACTTGAACTGTTGAACATGGAAAGACAAGTAAAAAATATTTGCAAATTATCAACATACTATTTACTAATGTCAGACATATATAGTATGGTAGGTCCACTACATATCGACCACCCTTTTTTAAACCGACCACCTTCTTGCCATAGACTCATCGCGTATATATAAGAAATACGCATGGGACTAAGCGCAATGCGCAACCCAATTGAACCAGACTCACTTGCTCAAGAAAAATGAGGAGGAAACAGGTAAGAAATTGATAAAATTCATAAAATATACGGTTATAATGTTATTACATTCGATTACCTTATAAAAACAATCCTTGTTTGTGGTTTTTAGAACACATTTCCATCGATTTTCGGACGATAAATGTTCCGTAGCCGACAGTATCTACTAATATAATGATGACGTCATACGGCTTTCTGTATATACGTATGTCGCCAGCTACACTCATCTGTATGAATATAAGCGGCAGTTTTCGGGGAAAATATAAGAAAACGAATCCCGTTATTGTTGCATCCAGTGGATTCACTTTGCGTGCATAATCAGTAGAGGGCGGGTGGTCGGTTCATAAAAAGGGCTTATTTAGCGCACAGAAAAAAACATGCGTTTCTTTTACGTCGCGCACGCCGCACTGGTAGGACCCAACCAGTCCTCATTGTGGAATGACGTGAATCTGCGGGATTTTTCGTCCAAGATAGATCAATTGTAGGTAAATTTGACGAACAGTTTTGTAGATATCGTGATTTTAACATTAGGCGGTCGATAAGGGGTAGGTCCAACCATACATGTAGTATATGTAGCTGCACTATATTAATATAAGTCTATATTTATAGCCCATTTTTTTTACACTCAGGAAGCTAGTCTTGGCTAGACATGGGCACCATTGTTTTTTCAATGCTGAAATGACACGGCCACCGTCATGACCGTTTCTTGTGAAAAATGGCATTGACATGATTGACATTGACATTGTCATGATTGCTCTTGCTCTAAATTTTGATGAGATTTTTTGGTCTAGTTTTATTAACATTAACAGTACACATTTACTCTTTAGAAAATCAGAATGCATCTAGAGAAATATGAAAGAAATTATTGTTCAATTTCAAGTCAAATCTTCAGTGCGCAGCCAACATTATGCCGTCAGACTTAAGTTCATAGCACTAACACTAACAGTTTAGCCTAACACACACAAAGCAAGCTGATACTGATACTGATACAGTGATAGAGTTATGATGGTCTGTGCATCATTCGATTGATACTTACAGCGCCAAGTCCACAGCACATTTTATCACTTTATCCGTACAATACCTTCACAAAGGGATGGTCAATGGATGCTTTGATATTCTGTCGAACAAAATTCTTTGTCGAACTGGAAAATTAAAACATGAAATTTACAAATTTAATGCTTGAAAAATTGCTTTCAATGTAACTTTGCGTTCGATCACTCAATGATGTATGTATTTGTTGTTTTGTCATTTCCTGAGTTAGTCTTTTTGAAGGATTGGGATATTATTTTTTCTCAATTTATCCTTCTTTATGTTACGCAAGCAAAAAGAATTTTATAGACATATGATGGATTGTTAAAATTAGATTTCTCCTTCTTGTGGCATTTTCTTGCGTTCAGTTATATATATTTTTTTCTCACAAATGTATAATTTTGTGTTCAGAAATAAAGTAAAAATGACTGGATGTAGACAAATAGAGACCGATGCTATTTATAGAATTGACAACATTTTAAAAATTATTATATCAAAGTTACCAACAGAGGGAGGCAGCAAACACAATTATATTTATGAAAGATATGAGAGAGAGAGAGAGAGAGAGAGAGAGATAGAGAGAGAGCGGGGGGGGGGGGGGGGGGGGAGAAAACAAATTCAAATTCAAATTTGAATTCAGATTTATTGATATAAAATCCTGACATAATAGGATTATCATCAAAACAAATCAAAACAAAACAAAGCATGATCTAGCAGCATATTGGATAGAAAAACAACCTTGACAACACGTTAGAGAATTATATAAGAACCGATTGGCATGTGGGATTCTAATCTACATAAAGTAATGTTGCTATCCTTAGAAACAAAACAAAACACAAAAAATAACGGAATGATGAATAGAAGCAAAACATATATATATATATATATGTATGTATATTATGTACAAGTGTAAGGAAATAACATATACAACAGCTTTGGCAAATCTCGTGGAAATAAATACAAATGTGAAAGAAATTGCGAGAATAACGTTGCGTAGCTCAATCAAAGTTCCCCAATTTCTTTCACATTTGTATTTATTTCCACGAGATTTGCCAAAGCTGTTGTATATGTTATTTCCTTACACTTGTTAATAATTATTCTAATGTATACATGTATTCAAAGCATTCGCTTGGATCCAGCTGAGGCACGCGGCTTGTCTTTGTTCAAAACTCACCTGCCCCCGACAAAGGAATTAATTAATAAGGTTGAGGATTTGTCAATCTGTCGGTCAATTGAATCTGGTGTCGCCGAAACCACTAACCCGACTCCGTGGTCTAGTGGTTAAGGCAATGGCGTTCTAAGCCAACGACCCGGGTTCGATTCCCGGCGGAGACATTTTTTCAGCCTTTGCAAAAATTTCAAAAAGGGAGGACAGCTCTGGGGAACTTTGATTGAGCTACGCAACGTTATTCTCGCAATTTCTTTCACATTTATATGTATATAATATATATTAGCCGTGATTCAATCTTTCTATGTACAAATTGCCAAGTCCAATTACGCAAAGTTTACTTACATCCTTATCATTACATGAAATTTCTTTTCATCATTCAAAAGTTTAAAAAATTGGTTGAAAAGTTCAGTTCTTCATGCTTGGAGGGAATTGCAGTCCATTACGAAATGATATTCGTCTTCTACTGAGGTCTTACATAAAGGGGTATCCCCCTCCCAAACCAGGGACTTTTTCAAAAATCTGTCTATAAAACTTGCATTTTAGAGCATCCCAAAATGGTTTCGAATAAAAAGAAAGACCGCACGGATCTACGCCAATGGACGGAACCCTTAATTAAGAATAACAATGCGAGCAAACGAATTTTCTTCGATATTGAAATTATTGCATTTCTTATATCCTTACTTCTAATCATTGAAGAATGTGATGGTATTTCAAGATCAAACATAATGAGTTTGGATAATTATTAGTTTTAAGTTAATGTATCTATATCTATTTTTTTTTCGGGGGGGATGATAATACAGGCCATCCTCCACCTCAAATTTGTTTGTTTGTTTGTTTGTTGTTGTTGTTGTTGTTGTTGTTTGTTTGTTTGTTTGTTTTTTTTTTTTTGGGGGGGGGGGAGGGATATATACCCCCCCCCCGTGGATCGACACCCATGTGGGGGGGGGGGGGGGGTGAATAGAATTTTCGTATATTCACTTTGTTTAAAGGACCTATGGAATGCAAGGATCCAGGGTATTCTAAGGGCCGGGGTGGGTCATGTTTGACAACCGCGACTATCCCAGGAAAGCGTATATAGCCAGCATGGGATTCAAATGCTTAATTTTTTTTAATACTGGTAGGTATTACACCTATACGACACCTGACTAAATCTAAATGGATAGTGTGGCAAGGAGGGGATTAATCCTATCCAAAGAAAAAAGATCATGAGATGTACATAGTAGTCATTTTGATGGTTTATTTTACCTGACTGCTAAGAAAGCATGTGTACATGCTTGTAAGTACTAAGCAACCAGGGGAGCGACGACTTTAAGTCCTCTCCGAGGGACTTGGTAATGAGGATTAATGCTTTCACAAAAGCACAAAGTTACAGGCCCGTAACTAGGATTTTTGCGGGGGGGGGGGGGCCGGGGTTCAACATTTGAAAAAGTGGACCTTTCTGCGCCAAGCGACAGAGTAGGGGTGGCGGGTGGCGGGGTCAGGGGGCGTGCCTCTCCAAGGGTATGGACACGAG
Organism: Heliocidaris erythrogramma; assembly: GCA_025617745.1. Classification (NCBI taxonomy): domain Eukaryota; kingdom Metazoa; phylum Echinodermata; class Echinoidea; order Camarodonta; family Echinometridae; genus Heliocidaris; species Heliocidaris erythrogramma. The sequence continues at coordinate 23,910,124 of CM046856.1, forward strand.
CTTATATATATATACTGTATATATATATATATATATATATATAGAAGAAAAAGACCAGTAGACATTTCATGCTTTTTTCTCCAACTATTTTATTTTCTCACGAATTTTCGACGATCCTCTCACCGTCTTTGTCAAGTGAATAATGACAAAATTTCGAAAACTTATCCATGTAGCGTTTCCAAGACAATGCGCGATTAGTTTATAAATAACCGGGCGCATCGTCCTGGAAACGCTTTACAGCTCAAAAACATAAAAACGTCACGAAGACGTCACAATAGAAATACAGACAGGTAAATTAGGACCCAAAGCGTATAATAATAATAAAAGGTGCGCTTATAGACGCAAGGCGCGTCGAAAATTCGTGAGAAAATAAAATAGTTGGAGAGAAAAAAGCATGAAATGTCTACTGGTCTTTTTCTTTGATATTACTCCAACACGTGGACTTTCGATTCAATATATATATATATATATACAGTACCCAAGTACTATATCCAAGTACCCAAGGGTACTTGGAGGATCAACGGGAGTTTTACTTGCGTTATTAAGGATTGCATATATGCAATCAACTGTACGAAGTGCCAACATTTATACGTCGGCGAAACAAAGAGGAGGCTTGCCGACAGAGTTACTGAACATCTTCGGTCAATCAGGATCAAGTCTGCAGGCCTGCCTGTGGCACAGCATTTCAACCAGCCTGACCACAACATTGGACATTTCGAAGTAAGCATCCTTGTCAATGACTTCAAGTCAGATTCGGCCAGGAAAGAGAGAGAGGAACGCCTCATCCACCATCTCGGCTCTCTGCAACCTGGGGGGATGAATGTATCTTTTTACTCTTTTCCTACCGTGTGATTTTCTACGTTTTCTTTCTTTCTTTCTTGTCCTTTCTTTTCTTTTCTTTCCTTTTCTGTTTTCCTTCACATTTTTTTTTTTCCCCCCCTGTTTCTTATTCTCCCTTTTCTGTCTCTTTTCCTCTCTTTCTCTCTATTTCTCCTCTGTAAAACTCTCTCTCTCTCTCTTCTCTCTAGTGCGCGCGATCTCCCTCTCTCTCTCTCTCTCTCTTTCTCTCTTTCTCTCTTCTCCCTCCTTTGCACTTTTGCTTTTGATGCGCTATGCGCTTATCCTTTAGCGCATTGCGCTTTGCTGATGCTGGATGCATTTTTTAATAAAGTCATCATTCCTGATGAAGCCCTATGGGCGAAAATTTGAATTCTTTCATCTCTTAACGGTTGTCTTATTCATCATTGACTTTTATATATATATATATATATATATATATATATATATATATATATAGCTTTGGCAACTAAATAAATACAATGAGAGAATAATGCTTGCGTAACTTAAACCAAAGTTCCCCAGAGTTGTCCATGGCGATAGGGCAGTGACGTGCCTGAAAATTGTCATAACATTGAATATTCATGGACCTCGGAGTCGCTGCATGGAACTATCCGGTTTATAAGGTTTGCGAGCGAATATAGAAAGTGGACCTAACGAGTTTTCGGATGCCATGGCGATAGGGCAGCGACGTACCTGAATATTGCAGTAGCATCCTATGGAAATATTCATGCACCTTGCTGCCTGAAACTAATTTCTAAGATTTGCGAGCGGGCGAAGAAAAATTAACTTTAATTTGACGTTGCTAATTTCAATATAGAAAGTAAGTTAACCCTAATATCTGGGCGCCATGGCGATAATAAGGCAGTGACGTGCCCGAAAATTGTCATAACATTGAACATTCATGGACATAATACAATAAATAATGTGGAAATAATCATGGTCCTCGCTGCCTGAAACTATTTCAAAGTTTTGTGATTAAAGCGAAGCGAGCGACAGAAAAAGTATATTTTACTGTCTCCCAAATAATATTTCCAAAACACCCCAAGTGTTATATTGGGGTATCTTGTTATTTCTCATTATAGTTTCCAAGAAGTCGATGTTTTATAAAATACTCACATGGCACTTCGGTTGAACAGGCTATATTATAGGTCCATAATTAAAGGGTCTGAATGACTTGACCGGGTCCGCCTGGAGTATATTACAGGCAACTTGAGAGCGGGAAAATTTTCAATTTTGAAGTGAACAGACACAATAAGAAATACCCATCTCTCTCTCTCTTTTCCAGTATGGTTTCTATATTTCACTATTATATTCCATTACCACAGATTTAATTTGAGTCTTATCATGCTTATCACTGCTTATCTTCCCATGTTATCTTTGTATGATGTTTTAAGCAATCTATCTCCTTGTATTGTAAGGATTTCCTGTCCAATCTTTAACATTTTTTAAAGATCAAAATGCATCATTGAGCACTTAAGTTTCGTCTTATATAGTCTAATAGGAATCAATAATCATCCAAATGTCAGATGTCAAAAATAGTTTATTAAAATGTCATTCAACAGGTTCATTTTTTTTCTCCAGATTTCATTGGAATTCGTCCGACCTGGCAATCCGCTGCAAAATTTTATCATCAAATCCATCTTTGGGAAGTCGATTTCAAGAAATTGTCATTCAAATTCGTCACATAGACAAGACCTTACAACGACTGGGTGACGATTTTGAATACCTCTTTGAACTCTTTCAGTCTTTGACAAAATCGATAGCAAAATAAAAAATAAATTCCGAAAAAGAATGGCCAAAGACGTATATTGACTAGGCCTTATAAATGGCTGGGCAATGGTATGAAGTTGCAGGACAAAAGCAAATAAAATTGACTGGAAACCCTATTATCTCACATTATTTTCCACATTCTTTCCGTCTTTCACGTGACCCCTTGTGCGCCCCTTCCCTATCTAAGCCAGTTGGTATGGAAATATTTAAAAAATTTTAACCTAAACATCACTATTCTGATGTCACTTTGGATTTTTTTATATTCGAACCCTCTGACCCCCCCCCCCCCGTTACAGGCCTGCACTTACTACAAGTAATTCTTTGAATGGCGCTTTGAAAAAATCGATTGCAACATGGTATAACGTAAAATAATCGAAAATGAATGGTGAAAGACGACATTTATTAATTATAGAATTGCCAGATTAGGAAGATACGGGACAAAATCGAAATGAAATGTATTAAAATAGACAGAAAGATCGATATCTTACCACGTTATTTCCCCTTTCCATTACCTCTCCCCTCGCTTCTTCTTCCTTTTTAATTTTTTTTTTCAAGCGGACCTCTGCTCTACAACGGGGGGGGGGGGGGGGGGGGGGGGGGGGTTCGAACCCAATGAACCGCCCCCCCCCCCAGTTACGAGACCACTGTTCTACCATTTACCCATCGGCGCCTCCTATAACATAATTTAATTAAAACGGCTCTATGCGCTTTAACATATTAAATTATATTTTCATACTTTTAAAAGAGATTTTGAAGAATAGACTCTGAAGTACACAGAAGGGGGTGTGGAAAGGAACCCCAGTCCACAAGATATTAAGTTTTTGCCATTTTGAAGTATTACATTTTTTTTTACCGTTCTTAGGCTTTCGGAAACTTGCCCGAGGGTTTACGAGACCAAATGTCAGTCTCAGGCCTGGCCGCCGTGTATAGGCTGTCTGGACTCACAACTGAGTAACATCTGCATTCCACTCCTAGACAGGTTAATTTATTCAAATAATATTCAAAATCCTTCTTAAATGATTGTTCTGGATGACCTGAAACTTATGTTAATAATAGCCCAACATATTACAACAACACCCCTCATAAATGAACGCAGAGTGGATTCCAGTCATCAAGTACATCATAATTATGGTTCCATGAATGACATCAAGTGCTCCTGTGACGATAATTGCTCCCGTTTAACTTTGCCATGTTAATCCTAAACCTAACCCTATCCCTAACCCTATCCCTAATCCTATTCTTCACATTGTCCTTAACAAAAAAAAAAAAACAATTTGACCTTTCGAGATATGGACGGAGGAGCAAATGTCGCAGGGGCAAATGTCGTGTCACCGATAATACAGATGGGCAAAGTCGTAGCGTGGACCTATATTGCCGTTGTGGAGGCACTGCACCCGTATTCTGAACGCCAGACTAAGTTAAACCAAAGTTTAATCAAAACTGGCTTAAACCGCAGATCCAGTCTAAATTTCTACAAAGTTAAACCAAACTAGACTGGAGTTTAATTTAAACCAAAACTCCGATTTAAAGGGTATACTGGGTTTAAACCACACTTAATAGACTGCAGTTTAAGCTATAAACCGGAGTTAAGAATATACTGACCACTGAGTCGTGGGGGTTGGGGGCACCGGCCTTACTGGGTGAATGAAATGAGAACTATGACAGCCACCGAGTACGAGGAGGATGTCTGGGTGTTCTTTTTCTTCTTCTTTTCACGACACTTTTCCCCTCTCCCTCGCTTTCTCTCTCTCTCTCTCTCTCTCCTATTTTCTCTCTGTTTCTCTTCAAAAAAGCAACAACAAACAAACAAACACACATACAACCAACCAACCAACCAAACAAGCAAAATAAAATAACAAACAAACCAATACGGGAATCTTGTCTACTTTTATATCCATTTTGTTATATTTTTTAAAATATGCAGATGTATATTTCTTTACATAGTTACTTTGGTTTAAAACAATGTATCGCGTACATTACACAAATGAATACAAACCAGTTCTTATACACTTTGTACAGCGCCAAGGTTAAGATTTAGAGATATGAATTGAATAGTACATACATCGATTATGTTTTATATAAATGTACATGAATTTACATGAAATTATAAAATTGTATAAAAATATAAACTCTGAATGGCAGTGTAAGACACACTAAGACGACTTTACCTTTACTAGTAATTAATGTGTGTATAGCTATACGACAAATACGCAAATATAACTTTGCTTGCAAGTTATATTGGCTTAAAAGTTTTCAAAACATATAAACATACATTATTATAACAAAAATGACAGCATAATAGGAAGAGATGCTGTTATGAGTACAAGTATTCGATTTCTAAGTAAATACACAAAATCACAATATGTTCGATTAGTTATTCTGGTAGAAGAAATTAGCCTCTGCATTTAATAAGTAGTTTATACATGTAGGCTATATGTTAAAAAGATTTTCAACTGAAATTATCAAACTTTTTTCGATCAAATTATTGCTTGAATGTAGGAAGATAAAAAAATAATAAATAAACACAGCTAATGACTGCTATTCATTTTCATAATAAAGTTTGTCATCATGTTTCGAACTTATGACAAACTTAATATTCGATAGCAAAATAATACTTTATCATTCCCTGCATAAAATTAACGAAAGAATTTGCGTAATACAGTTTACTCATTCTTACGGAAATAATAACAATAAGTTTTCTAATGTTTGGAATGCAAAATAATATCGAGAAGTTCATAAACCATTTCAATAACTTTTACAAAAAGAAGAATGAGCTCAGAACGGGAGAGTAATAAACAAGGCTAATTCATCGTTTTACCAACCCTCCAATAATATACATGCGTCAAATATTGAAGACGAATACGTATATGATTTACATCACAATGGTAATAATCCATACTGAAATGACACAGAATGCGCAGTATTACTGCTACGATAAACAATCACGATGAAAAGAAAATCAGAATAACCAATTTGATATGCACAGCATTTTCATTAAAATATGTATATAATTAGACTATAATGATACACTTAGCCTATACAAGTACTGTATACGGGATACGCCAATGAATACATTCAGTTAGAAATAAATTTTCTTTCGAATTTAACTGTACATGTTTCCAATGTTTGATCTTAAATCTACACACTCGATTTCAGTTAGATTGAGGAAACACGTGTGAACCAAACGTATAAACAAATGAAAATTTAGGATACTTAAGTGGTCCTATTAATTTTTCATTTAATATCTGTACATGAATACAACAGTGCTATTGCAAGATTTATAAATTGGCAGACAGGAATAAATCCATATCTTACAAGAATAAAAACACACCCGATGCCACTCACCAAGGTCAAATTCATTAAAAAAATAAGAAATTCTTAGGCCCGCACAAGAATATCAGTACACAAAAAGAGGCTTAATTTGCCATTATCAACATCACATATACATGTATTATTTTACTGTACAAAAGGAACAAACAAGAAAATAACAATCAACAAAAGAATGCAAACAAGAATTAATGTAAAAATATTGTATATACTTTCAAAAATAAAATATAAGTTCTAAAATGCATATGGACTTGGAAGAACATGGTGACCTCAACCAGCATCCTCTAGGTTTTGGCATCGGCAAAAGCCTGCGATAAATTACTGCATAAAAACAATGCCAACTACACCTAAAGATAAGGTACATTGATAATGATTCAAGGAAAGAGTTGTCTCTTAAGACTAAAAGCTGAAACGTCAGGTAATGAAGATAGACTACCACATTTTCATTTTACACTTTGATTAAATAGTTACATCACACACTTCAAAATATTCTGTAAGTATAAGGCGTATTCTTCCTCTTATTAAAAAGTTTGATAATAGACAAGTTTGCGGAAGGCAGCATACATTGTTTTGTGAGAGCCTCAAATCATCTTAATTTATTGATTTGATAATATCCTCTTAAACGAGATTTCTATTTGATATTTGGCATATCAAGAAACACGATTTCAACCACTGTTCTCATAACAGCGACTACGTTCATCTAAAAAAACAACAAAACAAAACAAACAAAACAAACAAAAACAAAACAGGGGTGGAGTGGGGATGATATTCTGCTCAGATAGACCAGCTATCCCGAGAGAAAATAAATTTAATTGTTGGGCCAGAAAAAGAAGGACACTTTTAACGACCTTACCCCTAAATGGTCATTATTCATTACGTTCGCCCATCTCTTGCAAAAAAGGTGAACTTAAAAAGGACGCTTTTCACATTTACTAAATTCTACGGTGGATCCGGGGGGGGGGGGGGGGGGGTCGCATGAGAGATTTACCCTCAATTTTTTAAGGGGGCGGGCAGAAACCTCCTCAAGCATGTATTAAAATCCTGCTGCCCAAGAGGGTCACACCCCTTATTATTAAAATTCTGAATCCACCACCGTACATTGCATATAAATAGCATCTGATACACCTTCTCCCATATGCAACATCGAATAAAGCAAACTGTGTAATAATGATCTAAAATTGTAATCATTAACGTACTAAAATGACGTTTACTACATTTATTAGTTTTCCATTTCGTATACGAATACCCTTATGTTGCCAAAGCTGTAAATATCGAACTTCAGCAGTTTTTCCCCAAGAGTAAACTTGACTGACAAGGTATGCCACTCACCCACTTTCGTAATAACATGCATTGAATAGCGAGATCCCTGAAGCTCTAGCCAGCATTCAGGTGGAATGATGGGTGGGTGGGACGGGGGGGGGGGGGGGGGGGGGGGGTATCATTGAAATGAAATTGAGTTTCACGAGTCTCAAACAGGTAAACTAATCAATGGAAGACAGAAATAAAGGGTGATTAGTCTACATATAGAGACTCATTTACATGATTAAGGCAATTGGATTCAGATCAGCGGAATACAACACCATGTCACTGAGAGCAGTGAAAGTGTGCTCCATTTATATAGAAGCAGGCTAAAGGTTCAGAGATCCTGCTCACTCGTACCAGTCTTGAAAGATCGCAACATGAGCAAGGGCCTTAAGATGTATTTGTTTGCTTATGGAAATGAAGATAGTCCCACTTCAATTTGGTTAAGCTTATATTTGGTAACATGAGTCCCCTCTACGTTCAATATCTTAGCTGCTGTAGATTAGACTGAAAGAACAATAATTATCCGATATGAATTTCATTTACTTTGTTTTATCCGCAGCAGCATACCTCAACGTCGAATGCAGAATTATTGTATAATAATATACAGGTATGTTCAATTACCCGCAGCATGCCCAATGATAAGTGTGGCCTACCCATGGAATCAGTTATGATTCTGGAACAAAAAAGAAGATCAATCTGACACAGTCAGGTAACACGCTTGGACCACATGGACTTACGTCTGTTTCTAAATTTGCAGAAATGGTGATTAGAATGACGAAAAAGACATTTTTAGTTCAGTTCACTTAGCTTTCAAGAACGTCCGGAAAAACGACCCGGGTCGGAAGGGTGAACGTTTGAAAATAATATCTGAAAAGTATTGTCAACCAATGAAGCTTTATACAGAAATAGAGCTGGATACACATTCCACCGACCAAGCTAGAAAGTGAGCTAGCCGATGTAATACAAGTTTCTTCATCCTTCCTTTCCATCACATGACAGCATACTGAAAGCACGAGGAAGTAAAGTGTCTGAAGACAGAATCTGATTTTCAGACAGATATTCCCAATTAGGGCTACCAAGGAATCACCAAGAATACTTCATCTCATAAGAGCTAATCATTCAGTAGCTGCTGCACAACATCTCAGGTACGCCACTGGATGTAGCCAGGATTCTTTTGAGTAGATGATGGAACAGACTTGGCAGTAGTAGTATCTGTCTCGGAAGGTGGAATGAAGTTCTTCGTCACCCAATCCGCTGCTGAAGGTTCCTCCTGTAAGAGGAAAAGAAAGATGAAGAGGAAAGGAAAGATAGAGAGGAAAGGAAAGATGAAGAGGAAAAGAAAGATGAAGAGGAAAAGAAAGGTAGAGAGCAAGAGAAAGAGAAAGATTAAGAAAGAAAGAGAAAGGTTAAGAGAGGAAGAGAGAGAGGAAGAGAGAGAGAGAGAGATAGAGAGAGAGAGAGAGGGAGAGAGTGTGGAATATAAGAGAAATACGCAGGTGATCATGTGAACATAAAAATATCTTGACAGTAGTCTGCTAACATTAATTTTTTTCATTCGATGCTTTCGATCAACTCAATCAATTGCGAATATGAATCAGTTTATAGAGTTTATCCTTTAGAAATGGTTGCACAGGGAAAAATTTGCTCGTAGAGTAAAACAGTCAGCAACTATTACACTACATACAGAGCCAATAATAAGACCGAATACGAGGATATTGGGGAAAATGACTCCCCGAATATGAGGTGACGGGAACCCAAATAGGCCAATTGGTATTTTTAAAAGTCATGGGGAGAGGGGGTCGACTGCGACCCCAGCCCCAGTCCTTATTTATGAATTTATGGATAGGCCTGTGAAGACCATAATCATGCACGTCTCAATCTAATCCTAGAAATGTGTACCATAATATTATGCATGGTCTGAAAGCCTGTTTACCTCATTATCTTCTGGAATCACCACGGAATAGTCACCGTCATCCTGTATACAAACGATAACAAAATTAATCATCCATCATTATAATATTCATGATATTGAAACAGGAAACTGAGAAAAAGTTTTATAGAAAAACGAATTAGTATATAATGGCTTTAAAGGGAAAGTCCACCCTAATATCAAGTTAGATAATTTAAAAAATGCAGAAAGTCCAAAAAACAAATCAGTGAAGGTTTGAGCAAAATCCGATAAGAAATAAGAAAGTTATGAATTTATGAAGTTGCTGCAATCAATCAAACGCAACTTGGCAACTCCGTGACGTATCTTGTGAGCTCCTCTCCCATTTGCTCAGTACAGAAAATCTCATAAATGTTAATTTTCTTAGTTTTTGATGAAGGAAAAGATTTGTTTTTATACAGGCTTTGTGTGAAACTTATTTGAGCAACGATACTATATTTAAGGTGCATGTATGATTGAATATTTTCTGTAGAGAAAATGGAAATTATTGATTTTTTTTTTCTACACGGAAAATGGGGGAGGAGATCGCAAGATACGTCATGGAGTTGCCAATTTGTGTTTGATTGATTACAACTTCAAAAATGCATACTTTCTTATTTCTTATCGAATTTTACTCAAGCCTTCACTGATCTGTTTAGTTTAGTTTTTCTGCTTCTTTTAAAACCACCTTGATATCAGGGTTGACTTTGCCTGTAAAGCCTATTGCGAAATCAAGGAAGCATTCAGTTTAGAAGGAGTTTAGAATCATTCCGTGTAGTGGCGTATCCAGTATAAAACAAAGTAGGCGTACGCCAACCCCCCTCCGTTTGTTGACCGAGGGAAATATAAATAATGGGTCTACATCACAAAGTGGGGCTGCTAAAGTGCAGTACACCCCTCCCCCCGGTCTGGGAAGAATTCTTTACCAATTTCTTTACCAATAAAAATAACTTGCTTACAGCAGATGTGGATGTCAAAAGGCTGGACTGCGGTGAAAGGAAAGGCCTCGATGTCTTCTCGGCAAGATCCATTGGAGAAATGTAGCCCACGTTGTCAATGGTATCTCCTACCTGTTCGATGTCTATGATGCGATGGTTTGACAAGATTGGAGGTTGTGCATCAAAGGAGCCTGTAGACCTTCTTTGTCCATAATTAGGCATGTTAGGATAGACTTCAGGTCGAGGTGGTAGTGCAGGCCCTTCATCCATCGGATTTTCAGTGATACTCATGCTCCTGGCGGGTTGTCTAAAACCTGTAGGTTTCATCCCACTTTTCGGATCTCCCTCGCAGTGATCGTTGGAAACTGGATATCGGTCGTGGCGCCTCTTCATGATGACGATTATGACGCCTCCAACAGAGAAAATAATACATACAGCCACTCCAGTAATGATGCCAATCATTTTGCTGTTCAACGAATCTGTAGAAGTGGGCATATGTTCGGATTCTGAAAGCTGTGGATGCCCTAGGGGATCCTTTTGAAAAAGGGGTAATACAGGGGTTATGGGATCAGTGTCTGGTATCACACCATTACCGGAAGGACAGATATCCTGATGACCGAGTCCAGTGATCAATTGTCCCTGGAATCTGTCAGGGGTTGAACAGCGTGCCAAATAGGATGGGACTGCATCGGGAGTCATCCAAGTAGCCCCGTCAAGCCAGTACTGAAGAGGGTAGATAGAACAATCGCAGTGGAGCGGGTTGTGAGAGAGATGCAGCTGGGCACCCTGAGGGATGTCGCTGAAAGTGATATTCTGAGTCGAGTTAAGCTTATTGTGCTGAAGCCGGAGATCCGTCAAAAGTGGAAAGTTATTTAGAGCGTCAGTCTCGATCGATTTTATCATGTTGAACGAAAGATCGAGTACATTAAGAGAATCTAGGAATTCAAACGAGTGGCTCTGAATGCTGATAATCCGATTATGTTGGAGATAAAGCGTCTTCAGTCCAGACAAACTCGCAAAGTCACGGTTATGGAGAAATTGGATGTTATTGAACGAAAGATGTAGCGTTTGGATTTTGTTGGCATAAGGAAAGATTCCCGTTGGTACTCTGGTCAAGTTCGTATATTGCAGGTCCAGGTGGATAAGATCGAAGAGTCCGCGGAATGCACGACCGTTCAGGTCTCCCAGTGGGTTGTTCTTAAGATAAAGTTTGGTAAGGCCCGGAAGTCGGTTGAAGCAGTCGTCTGACAAATGTGTGATTTTGTTACTGTCAAGGTAAAGCGTATGAAGTGAATTGACAATAGAAAATGCATCACACGGAACGGTCGTGAGTTCATTGTCCTGCAAAGACAGGTACTTCAGTTGTGACATATTTTGAAATGCACCTGGCTGAATCACTTTCATCTCTGCCTTGTTCATGAACATGTACAAAACATTCGATAGCCCCTTCATCATGTCTTGCTTGAGGGTTGGAATACGGTTCTCGTTCAGGTGCACCTGTTGCAACATGTCGCAACCTTCGAACGCTCCGTTCTGTAGGGTCAAGTTGTTTCTGTCCAGATATAGGTACTTCAGGCAGGTGAAGTTGTTGAAGGAACCCTGCGTCAGTTGCTCCAACCTGTTATCCTGCATCCGCAAGGTCTTGGCAAGTTTACACTCCTGTGGCACAAAGGTCAGATCTCGTCCTTGACACTTGGCGTCCTTCCCCCATTCATAGTACTCGCACACATCCGAACACCCAGTGCTTACCTCCCTACTGCCTGCGTTGCAGCAGAACATCGCCACCAAGTTGACCAACAACGCTTGTTTACAGAGTTCCACCATGTTGATGACATTGAAGATTTGTAGATATCTGTATATATTAACAAAAATGAGAAATGCAAGATACTTTTAGATATCGTCTTTTACTGGTGCGGATGTTAATAATAATCTACGAAAATAATCTTCCCCAATGATGTGAAATGGGTAATGATATCACTTTTGTTTTCTATTTTGCAATAAATCATTTTGGTTTGTGTGCAAATTAACAACAATATTGAAGTGAAACAAGTGTGAAAAAAATATCAGACATTGAAATAATCAATTTTGTAATATGGAAAGAGAAACATGATTTATGCTGCGAGCATCATCCAGAAAAGTTGTTTCATATCCATCGATGTAATACGCAATGGGAGAGTTGGAATAGATTTGATGAAAATGTACCGGAATTTTCTTCAAATAGGTGTAAAGTGGACACTTACGAAATCAAACGACCCGATGTGTTGAGGTTCGAATAAAATAAATGACCACTCCCGATTTGTGTGGACTGATTGAGCATCTACCCAAAGTTAGCGAATCTATAATAGATCATTTGATTGTAATGTTCCGAGAGAAAATTGTATGCATGGAGAAAGAGAAATAAATGCCTGCACACTATTACTGGATGAGTCTCAAATAGACTTAGCTGCGGGGGTAAGAACTGTGCATGATCTCTCAATTGGTTTCAGAGGGACGAAAGACGAGGCAGTTTGAACTCTATTTTTTAAAACAAATTTATTGGATTTAAAGCGAAGGTCTGGAAATTCCCCCGTATCTCGTTGAGTAGGCATAATTATTTATAAAAGCATGGCCTACGTCAAAGCGATAAAGTAGTCAACTCGATATTCTTTCATTTTCATTTTTATTTGAGCTTTATTATCTGTTTTATCTCATCAGAAGCGCTCTCAACTATTGATCAACGGGGATCAATAGTAAATGTCGATAATTTATGATTTATTGTCTCTTAGACGACTGTTATATAGTTATTTGGATTGATATGAATGAGAGCCAAGATAAATATCTAAAACCATATCAACTTTGCAGTAACGATCATTTATTTATTCTAACCATGATGTCATAATAAACAGCTGGGGGCAAACGGAGCATTGAGCCTTACAAAACTCGGCATTGTTCTGTTTTAGCGCGCAATTTCCCTCCAGAATTACCCAAGCAAAATACCATTGTTCATGTTTGTGTTCTCGAAACGTTTATTGCAGGTCTAAATCTAGGGGAATATATCGGGCATCTACATAAAGATGTTCATAATTATGTATATAATAGTCAACTCGACTTTTTATTAAAAAGTTGAGAATTTGAACCTTGTTCTTATCTAGGCTATGTCCGGTTGCCGCTTTTAACCTAGAATTTGAAAAATGGGTACTGGTAGGATTTATCCCTGGACAGGGTCATCGATTTCTTACATTAGCCGACAGGCTATGAAAATGTCAAATAAGTTGCCGACTGAAATTTGTAATGACGGGAGGGTGTTACATACCCTCTATCGACTCCCCTGTTCGTGGATTATGCGTTGAAAAGGGCCTCCAGTTATAGAACCAGTTATAGAACCTTGGGTCTCTTGCATAAAGAGTTGCCTTTAAACGCAACTCAAAATGTGAAACTCATATTTACTTTCAGCAAATCAGAATCGCGTATTCGGAATTGAGTTTAGTTTGCGTTTAAACACAACTTTATGCAGGAGGGCCCGGGTTAATGATTGACTTGAGTCTATGCGAGTTTGCTGAAGAGTACAAGGCGTTATCATCATGGTGCCGTTAACAAAATGTTATATCTTTTATACAAGGGTCATTAATTGAATAATCATAGAAGTGCTTAGAGTATATAAACATGATAGTGGGGAGATATTTGCAGCACCATTAAGATAAAAATATGATAACATGAATCATTTGAACAGCTACGGGAGACACCCTCAAAATCAAAGTCAAAAATGGAAAATTGTTGGAAGGTACATTTTATACTACCCTGGTAAAGCTTTGGACCCCCCCCCCCCCCCCCCCCCCCGATCCCTCCACCGCACCTGGAGAATCAAACAAAGGTTCGTGATCATAACAACCTTTCATATATGCGATCAAAATACCCATTATACACCCTCCAATCGGAATACGAGACAAACAAATTCTGGGGAAGTTCCACTTTTGAAACAGGTAACTACGATGTATAGACGTTATATCATAACAAAATGTGTGCAATCTCAACTGGGCCTTTCCATTTCCCTCGGTCCATTGCAGAAGTTTATAAATATAATTATCTGTTTATTCGGCCATATTTGTGATCCAGTTGCAACATAACCATTATCCAAGACAATTCAAACTTGTTTGCCAACAAGGTTGCAAATCAGCACACTTTTAGCCAATAATAAAAACTAATGATTGGGGTGGCTTAAGGTATATGGAGCCTACTCACAATGACTAAATTCAGTACTACGCGTCATGCAGTGAAACCTGGAATAATAACATCTGCCAATTTAGTGTTCTTACCAGGGACCTGGTGTCATATTACAGACCCACTTTTTCAAGCTTGCACATGATTGGCCACGAGCAGATTAGTTGAAGAAGTGGGACCATTATTGTTATTTAAAATCATTTGAGTGAAACGGTGTCCAGGCTACAAAACGCACACAGCTGCACATATTGTAGCAAAGGGGAGCAAGCGACATCGACATGATACTAACAGAAAATATACTTTTAACAATTTAATGGTTTTCAGTCCTGTCGCGTTTGTGATAAATCACTCTCAACCCCTACCTTCGGGGTAGCAGATTGAAGTTCACTACCCGAAAAAATGTAACTTGATTCCCAAACCTCTGAAGTTTACAATGTATCAGGTTTATTTTCTAGCTGTTACTTCTGCTATATTGTAGGCAGGTATAGCGTCTTTCTTTCTTGACAAAATTAGATGGGTTTATCTATAAATTTGAACTCTTTTTTTTTCTCCCTCATTACCTGTTTTGTGTCACATCCTTATTTTAAGTAGTCAAAGTGTTTTATATTTTGTTTGGATGTAAAATTAGGCCCATTTACACTGCGTCCAGACATCACAGATATTTTATCTTCTTTTTACTAATGTCGAGATCTTACTGTTCAGCTAAGCATTTCTTTTGTCTCTAATTTTTAAGACAACATCATCATGTTTGGATTGCAGGGCATTATATGTTTGTTTGTCTGGTTTGTCCTCTACCTCTCGAACTCTCCTCTCCATTCTGCCACAATGGTAAGATTTTTCATACTTCTCGAATAAAATCAAACAGATCATGTGGATTGAACAGCCAACCAAGAAACGATGGCTGAGTAGATGACAATAATATTTACAGAAGGTGACGTATTTATAGACATGTTTTTGTCGTAGGATTTGAAGGAGTGGTTTGAAGTAAACAATCGTGAACTTTGGTTTGAGGTGATAAATGTTATCGCCTTTTTGCAGATTTGCAGAGCCAATCCTGATATTTTTCTCTGTCCTTCTTAGTTCTTCTTTCCGCGTTTTGATTCCCATCACTATTTTTTGTATGATAGAGTCGGGAATTTGCAGGGTTTTTATTCACACATCACATTAAAGAATATATGAGTAAAATGTGCCATAATACTATGATTAAAATTTAAAAAAAATAGAGTATTCATACGTGCTCACATCGCAGTTGGTATATAGACTCAATCAATATCTCACAGAGAGTCTTAGGGAGAAAGACGATAATAGTTGAGCAGTGAATAAAAAAGCAATGAAAGAAATGAGAGAGAGAGAGAGAGAGATGGGGGGGGGGGGGGGATAAAGATAGGGGGAAGGGAGAAGATGTTATACGCACTGAAGATTTGTATAATCTGCTCTTTAAAAAACAAAATCAATGAGCCTTCTCTGAGTAATTCCTCGAAAAGTACTTCATATAATCGTTGTTCTCCTTGCAGGCAGTCCACTTTACAATCCGTTAAGATTAAGAAATGTTTCAGACAAGTAATTACAAAGTAACCCAGCCTTCAACGTGATTTTGGTCTAATGATTATATATGTAGCAAAAAAAAATCAGAGAGAGAGAGAGAGCGAGCAATCTTACTGTAACGTTAAAACAAATAAATGCGATTGACTACTCACATTGCTATTAAAAAAATCCAATGCCAGCGATATGCTCTTCCAACTCAAACAACATACATGTTTCATGAGTGAATAGGTGGTTGCCAAAAACAAGGAAACCAGTATAAACAAGCAAACAAATCAATAATTGAAAATAACATAATATTCACAAGGACAATATGTGTAAATACCATTCCAATTTGAATCATCAAGATAATCCCCTCAACAATGGCAAAAAGACAAAATGATGGGAGTGTCAATCCCCTCCAAATCATGCATATAGTCGACTTGACATTTTATGAACCTAGAAAAGTTCTGTGCATTAAAGTTGTTTTTTGGGTGGATTTGTGACCCTGCGTAGTCTCCCAACAATTTCATCTTGTTGCCGAAAAGGCATCTTTGGGCATTCTGCATAACATGCATAAATCCAAATGGTTATATGATAGGCATACTGAAAAGCGCAAGACAACTATACGATCGACTGCGATCATATCGTCGCATCAGTGTAAAAAAGGGATAGCGCTCATTGACACTATACATGGACGTTAAGCCCTTTTTCCACTGATGCGACGATATTGTAGAAATAAATCGCAATATCATTAAATATGGGCATTTTAAGAAATAAACTCTACCTGATTCAGGTTCTGAACAATGATATGAATACTACACAATAAACATACAGGTGTTGGTGCGAGTGTCAGCCTTATATCTGGAATAATGGCCATATCATTTTCAAATCGTAGACAATCGTAGGACTGCTCTGACGTCACTACGACTCGGAGCCGAATTGGCCTTTCCTCCGACTCGATGCTATAGAAGGCTCGTAATAGGCCGTATTTTCGATTTTACTATCTATATGACTATTCAGACCCTCAATCAAAAATATTTATGTGTTTAAATTTATATTTTAAATGCTATTAAATTTTCTTCCGAAATCGGATCGCAGACAGATCGTATAGGTTGAGGCGGGTTTTACGCAAAGTGTGCGCGCTGCACCTATGAGCTAACCCGAATAGTGTTGTTAATCTTGTGCTATGAAACCTGTGATACAATACGCTTCCCTGATAATAACCTCTGTTTGTTTGATCACATGGTGTATTGCATAAGATGAACAACACAGTGAATTTAAATATGCAAATTATCCGAATAACTCAAAGTTATTTTTTGGGCAACAAAGCTGAAATTGTTCGGAGGCCACATTGCAATCCACAAAAAACCTCAACAGAAAGAAAAATCCACACAAAAAACTTATACGGAAAGAACTTTTCTATATAGGTTCACTATTGGCTACATAGGACTATCAAATTGACTAAATGCTGAGATGGCTACCGATCTTTACACTTCAGAGCTCCAGATTCGCACATGTAAATTTCGGCAAGAGAAGGGCACTTTACGTTTACTATGCCGAGTTATGCCGAGATAGTCGTTTTCAAATTTCATATAGCTGTGCCGAGAGAGCTTGCGAGGTCCAATGTACCACCTCAAGTCGGCTTGACCGGCTCGGGATAGCTCGGCATAGCACGGCATAGCACGGCATAGCACGTGATCGCTCGTAGTATGATGGGAGAGTAGTTGTGTTCCGGACACAAAAACACAAAAACACAAATTAGGCTGTCGGATTTACCGTCGAAGTTTAAAAAGGTATGCATCAAATCACTTTTAATTCTGTGTATATTTGCCATTTAGGATAATAATCAACATACCTTTTTGACAGATTCCTGAAATCTTGAACGAAAAAGTGTTTGAATTCTAATGTGAAAGTAATCTGAATAACCAGCCCGTCCGACACAGAAAGTCAGCAGTAGTTATAATCATAATTCAAAAGCATCGGTAAAAATGATCTTCATCCAGCTCGGCAAGGTGAAGACTACAACCGAGTTTTAAAATAAATTGAAGCACGATTAGATATGGAGTTTCAGAGATATAAATAATGCATTGCTGAGATATCGAATAGTCATATGAATAGTGATATCGAATTCGAAGTTTTAGGGTGTTGTAAGCCTTCCACTCAGAGAAAAGGCCCACGAATTGTACCACCGCCTGGTAGCCGATTTGGCTTTTTCTCAGACAGGATGGCATAAAATTCCATGCATTTTCGATAATAACATACATATGACCATTCATGAGGTAATTCAGCAACAATTTACATTCATGAAATTTCACAAATCCTATTGAAAATTATTTCAAAATTAAATCGTAGTTTGGTCGTAATCTGTCTCTGGTGGCCCACGACGGGTTGATTTCTTGAAATAATTATACGCACCGTGAAAAAGCTCAGGAATAAAACATGAAATCACCCCCCAAGATCTCGCATTCTGTAACCAGGTCCATTGTAATGTACATCTGCTACTCGAAACAGTTCAAAATCAAATTCGTATCCAGATCAACTCTATATCTAAACCCATCAGTCCCAAAATATACCTTAAGAATTTACTATTTAGGCCCATCGTAGCTCCCAGTTACTATAATTATTGCCTCCAAATAGCCCCTCGTAATGATGTTGCGCAATGTACAGCCGACTGCATCAAATTAACTCAACTTTAGCAAAAGTTTAAAAAAACACCTAGAACATTTTGCACAAAAATAGAAATCTCATTAAAATAAAAATAAAAATGAATAGAAAAAATATAACAGCATATAGAGGAGGAGAATAAGCATAAGGAAATGAGTTGTGGATAAAAGGGAAAACACCTATAACGTTCACTCCTTGAATAAAAAAAACAATACAAACGTTTTCAACGTTTCAATTCAATAATGCATGCGGAAGTGGAATCAGAGAAAAAATAAAAGAATGACTATTTTGAACCTTTTTTAAAAGAGAGGGGTGGAATTATGATAGAAAGAAAAATAAACTAAAAATGAAATGTGAGGATCCTGTTTCGGTTCATAAGTATTAAATATGTCATTCCTATGGGGAAACCCATGCTGCATCATTTTCTTTCAACCAAAACCCAACAGTAAAGAAAATAACATCATGTGATTTTATACAATGACATAAAAACTTCAACCGGTATTCTAAAACGGGTTACTGTTAAGCACTCCCATCTAAAAATATTGAATTTTCATACTCTTGAAAATTATTTTTGTTGTTCAAGATGGGACATCTTTAAAGATTCGTGTATAAAAAATCCTCTTAAATTGTGAGCTGTGAAGTTTTTCTATGATCAATGCAATCACGTAAAATAGAAGATGGTGGAGGTGCATGGACCTCATGAGAGAGGTTTATTCTCAATGGCCACCCCACCCCAACCAAAATATTTGGCCAAATTTTGTTTATCTAAAAATCTTTCGTCGTATATACTTCTCCTTCTCTACAAAAAAAAAGAAGAAAAAATAAAAAAAATGGCGTCATTGTCTTTTAAAATGAAACCAATTAATGATTTAATGATTTATTGTGGTTTTCATAATACATCAGCAAAGGAATTAACGAAATATAACCATGTAATATAAACATATACAATAGTACGAGAAAGATGTCATATCATTGACAATGCAGGGTTATGACGTCACATTATTTTTTATACCATTCTAGGAGACTAGCATGAAAACAAAGATGTATTACTCGTTTTAAATTTGTTGTAGAAAAAGAGAGCTAAAAGAGTTCATCAGTTTGGGAATTCATGAGAATATATCTCAACGAGGAAGAAAATGCACGAGGAAGCTGAACAAATACAACTTTGATTAAAAAACAAAACAACGATGAAGAGGTACATTCCGTTTGTTGAGAAAAAGAGAAAATGGGGCAAAGACTGGAATATTTTTCTAAATAACAATGGAGACAACAATGGGAAGTTTCAAACCGCGTATCTATTTTCGTTTACACAATCTTAACGGCTAAAACTTGACATACTGTACATTGAATAAGGATAATTGCTAAATACGCCTTTCCAGCCTCATAGTTTATTTAATTGCACGATTAAACCATACTATTTAACCTAGGGAAAATCTATCATAAGTACACATACTATACCTTCAAAGGGAAGTCCACCAATATAATAAGTTGGTTTTAAAAGAAGCAAACAATTAAAGAAACAGATCAGTAAAGATTTGAACAAAATACGATAACAAATAAAAAAGTTATAAATTTTTGAAGTTGTAATAAATCAACACAAATTGGCAACTACATGAAGTATGTTGCGAGCTCTTCTCCCATTTGTCCTGTGTCCCAAATATCGTGAAGGAGAAAGTCCAGTTCAGTTGATTGGAATAAAACTAGCAAATGAGAGAAACAGATTAGTGACATTTTGAGCAAAATCTGGTAAAAGAATAAACAAAAATTATGAATTGTTGAAGTTGTAATCAATCAAACACCAATTGGCAACTCTGTGACGTATCTTGTGAGCTACTCTTCTATTTGCTTCGTACAGAATATTTCACAAATTTTCATTTATTTTTGACGAAGGGATAGGTTTGTTTCACATTGGTTTAATTTGTGTAAAGACATATATGAACAATGATTACATATGAGTACAGGAGTACAGGGCAAATGGGAGAGGAGCTCACAAGATACTTCACGAAGTTGCCAATTTGTGTTTGCTTGATATCAACTTTAAACAAAAATCATAATAGAGGTGCTGTGGTCTAGTACAGGGGCGGATCCAGGATTTTGTAAAACAGGGGGCACAGTACCGTAAAGGTACACAAGGGGGCATTTTTTTTTATTGTGTTTCCCCCAATGTAGATCTGCCACTGGTCTAGTGGATAAGTCCCCGGACTGTGAACCATAAGGTACGGGGTTCATTTCCTTGAAAGTGCAGGCATGCTAAAGCCAGGGTAATAATTGTGGAGCGCCAGGACTGTCAAGTCTGACAGACATGAGCGTTCATCCACTCACCTGTTTCTCTCATTTTTATGCTTTTATTAAAATTAACTGAATACCAGGATGGACTTTCTCTTTAAGATTTTTGAGAAAACCCATCGTGAAGCTGACAGGGTTTACCGAGTATATTACCTGGGAGATATATGGCATAACAACCCAGCCAACCAAGGTCAAACGTCAAGACGGGATAACTAAAATTTATACGAGAAACGTGAGAGGTCATGAGGTCTCTGAACATTCAGAAGGAGATCTCCTTTAACCATGGACTTTAACATGTTCAATAACCTCGTGAACTTTTACGTTTAAAATTCGCCATGGGTAAGAAAGCCATGCATGATTTTCCTTATGGCTCGGAAAACCCCATTATTCTTGGCCACGCTCTCCTCTTTATTGCGTGCGTTTAGTATTTCTCTACCTGTTTCAAAGATTTCTGTATTATCGACACCCTCCATAAGCCTACAGTGTTGTTATACACAGATTGGACTGATTACTTCTACGCAAATTGAATACCCAGAGTGAACAATTTCTCTGTCTAGGAATTGGGGGGGGGGGGGGTGGGGGGTTCACCGTGACCTATCTCAGATCCCGGGCAATCAGTCAAACAAAGGCAAAGACCTGCACTTTTAGAACTGAAGATCAATATTAACATGATTACGGAGGGGCGGCGATTCTAAGGTGTGTGTATTGTGTGTGTGGGGGGGGGGGGGGGGGGGGGGGGGGGGGGGGGGGGGGGAGGGACGCTCCCGGAAAAGTGAACATTTTAAATAAATATTACTACATATTGTTATTAAACTCTGTATACATAATCTACAGTGTATCTTGTGCAAATCCTATTGAACGTGATCAAGAATTCAAAGTGCCATTGCATCAAATGCAAAATCTTCACGCTTGTGGAAGATGACCCCCCCCCCCTTCCCTCTGAAAGCACTGACTTTGATAATCTGAACAAGTTTCTGGGCATCCAGACGAAATGTATTTTACCCAGCTCTGTGATCTGATATGTTCGAAGCAAATATGATGCATTGCTGGCATGTACACCATTATTCTACGCCTGCCAAGACTTGTGCATGATAGTGGCAGTAGATATTTGCTTTTCAAAAGACTTCAACCGAGGCAAGTATTTAAAATAAGTGCAGCAGAACGAGCGAGAGAGAGATAAAGAGAGAGAGAGAGAGAGAGAGAGACAAACAGACAGACCGAACATGAGTGAATGATTCTTTTATGTCATTTTATTGGTACATGACATAAATGCAAACAAATCGACGGCTGTAACAATAAAAAATATGGCTTTACCAAATGGCAGTATAAAGCTCCATAAATAAAAAGAAACAAACAAACACTCCTACAGAACTTATTCTAAAAATAGTAATTGTAAACAAAAACATTGCCAATCCCCGCACTGCGTTAGCACATAAATCAATCAGACATAGCGGTCCAGATGTTTGGAATTCTCTTCCTCGAAATATCCCTAATTTGCAAACCCAACATTCATTTGATTTCAAAGATTCATGAATTATAAGGAACATTACTCAAATGATGCTTTTATTTATGTTTACATTGTAATCAATATTGTATTGTACTTTATTTACTATTCTTATCGAAGACTTATCGAAGACCTTTCTGATTCCTCTTTTCTGCTTCTGCTCTCCCTTTGTAGGCCTATAGGCCTGTAGTTGTTGTTTTTTATTCATCAACCTTTGTTTTCATATTGTTTTGTAACTAGTCTTATGTTTTTACAAGTTTGTTGTTAGTGTCATGATTAGTCATTAGTTTGTTTCTTTTTAAAGGTATTAATGCTTCAAGCTTATAAGCTTATATTGCCATACCTCTGCATGTTATTACATTATCCATATATTGTACTCGTATTATGATCATATTTGCACTTTAATTCTGTTATTGTTTACCTACACTGACTCTCATTTTTGTCATAATGATCATACTATGCAATACCATGTACCATGCAGAAATAAATAAATAATCTAATATATTTATATATAAGAAGTATATATAGGTTTTTGATCTTCCTTGCCCAATTGAGAAGTAAATAAAAGTAACTTGGTATAAAGTCGAGGGTATAAATCCAGGGTACACTCGGTAACATCAACAAGGACGGATCCAGGATGGTAAAAAAGGGGGGGGGGGCGAGAGCCGGAAAATGTCACAATTAAGGAGGCATATTTTGTTATTGTGTACTAAAGGATGCCAGTTCACGGTTTCAAGGGATGAGGTGGGGGGGGGGGCGATTCGGCCTCCTGGATCCGCCCTGATGAATATTATTATAATAATTTTCATCGAAGGTTTTATTTGTAATTCGCATTATTCGGAGCTATATAAGGAAGCGGAACTCCTATAACTAGATGATTGTCATGTTTGCATGTCTCAGAACCATATCATACCAAATAAGGACTCATTTTTTTTAATAACCTGGTTTTTCTTTTCATGAAGGAATATAATCAAGGCTAAGCTAACATTACTTTTTATTTCCTGTCAGGTGTCATCTACATGCAAATATGGGACCATAGATATGATAGCTATAGGAAAACTACGTTGGGCTTAAAGGATAGAGGAATATAGTTGGAAAAGATTATACTTTCTGTGGATCTAAGAAGAGTTGGGCCATTACATTAGAAATTGTTTCAATTACAGCGCACATACCAGCTCTTTTGACATGTTTGATTCAACGAACGATTTGAAGACAAAAGGCAGTTTATTCAAGGAGGTACTAGGCAAGCTTGCCTAGTACTGGTTTATTTATTGGCGATGGAAAGAACCGCAGTTTCATTCATATTTGAACGGCGATTGTAAAATTTTTTTTTAAATTCTTTATGACTCATAAGAGATTCCTTTTTACCTTAGCTGTTGCTGTGTTCTTGTCTTTTGTAGTAGATACACACAATAAACCTTGGTGGTTTGTGGGGATCATGGTATAAGCATGAAGCTACAAACCATGGTATAAGTGAGTGCCATTGGCATTCATTCTCAGTTATCGGCTACCCAGTGCTAATACATGTACTAGTAATTTTCTCTGGAGTTTGATCACAGGCATTCCATACCTGATTTTCAATAGCACTCATGTGACTGTGAGCACTAAAATCAATCAATCAATCAATCGTTTAACCAATCACTAATCAATCGATTGATCGACCAACAAATCAATAATTATTTAGCGAATCCATCAATAAATCAGTTGATCAGCTATCAAGATCTAGCAATTCCATCGTGGCCGGCCAATCCCTGCAGGCCTACAATTAAATGCGCAGACAGTAGACGACCTTGCCTGGTGCCTCTTTTAACCTTATTTTAATACTATCCTACATAATATATACTTATCTGATTACCTATCCAAAGGTCTATTGAAACCGCGGGAACCACACATGGGTAAATCATAACAAAGACTATTTGCTGTTTACTGTGCGCTATAGCTATCATCCGAAGTACCGGTCTCGGTCACAATCTATTGACTTTAGTTAAGTTATGGGGTTTTAAAGTTTGTTTCCAAGTTTGTTTTGTATGACAACCCTTGTAAAAAAGTACCATAGTACCCATGGTAATATGACGGTAATTTGACGAAATTGCTATGATTTGATGGTAATTTGGTTGAATTACCATATTACCATGGGTACTATGGTACCTTTTTACAAGCAGGGAAGAACAGCTGTATTCAAGTTAGAAAGCTAGTTTGCAAGCACAAAACCTGGCATGCTGGTCGGTCCAAGGGGTTACTAGTCAGTCGTAACAGAGTATCTGTATTGCCTACCGGGAAAGTATGCCATAGGCCTTATAGTATTCAGATTACTCGTATTAGATTTAAAAAAGGCAAATAATTCAGTTGTTGTAGACATACTCTTTGTGATGAGGATATTTGTTGCATCACCAAATAAAACGTTTAACTTTTACAAAACATTTTGTGCAGATTGTAAAAATATATTGACAAGACCAGCAGGAATCTGGGTCTGTGATACATGTCTCTCAAGACACAAAGATCTTCTAACGAAGCGTCAAATTAGGGTGTGTGTTTGCAGACTAGTAGAAAACATTGTATTATTATTATAATTATTATTAACATCATAATGATGATGATGAAGAAAACCAAAATCGTCATAAAAAAATCCCTCCAACCTGCCGGCAACAGGCGCGGATCCAGAAGGGGGGGGGGGGGGCGCAAGGGGCGTGCGCCCCCCCGTTTTGTCTGACAAAAATATGCCCGGACCCCCTAGATGGCCGTTTGGCTTCGTCAAACGGAGGGTTCCTCAGTGTGCGCCCCCCTTTCTGAAAATCCTGAAAAAAAAAATCGGCGTAAGAGTAACATGAGAGTATCTTCATACCAACATACCAATAATATATTTATTTTTATCACAGATGTAACTCGCAAGAAAATGAATGCTTCAGAAAATAAGAACAATAAAATACATTTGCATTAAATATAATATCTTGTAAAAAGTTTACAAGATAGTGTACATGCACATGTATTTGAATACACGCGGCTTGTCTTTGTTCAAACTCACCTGCCCCCGACAACGGAATTAATTAATAAGGTTGAAGATTTGTCACTCTGTCGGTCAATTGAATCTGGTGTCGCCGAAACCACTAACCCGTCTCCGTGGTCTAGTGGTTAAGGCATTGGCGTTCTAAGCCAACGACCCGGGTTCGATTCCCGGCGGAGACATTTTTTCAGCCTTTGCAAACAAATTAAAAAAGGGAGGACAGCTCTGGGGAACTTTGCGTTTCCCCAGGCTACCATCGCGAATCTGATCGGAAGCATGCGAAGACGGTGTACAGCTTGCCAGCAAGCTAGAGGTGGACATACTGGCTATTAATCTGTTTGGATATGAACTTGCAAATCCCTTTTGAAATTCTTTTGTTTCATTCATTGACATGCATATGGTGTACAAGGCTGCAGTTTGTCTTTGTGACTTGGGGATTAGAGAGTCCTTTGCTTCAGTGCACATTTCTTTTGTGGCATTGAAGAAAACTTTTTGTTATTGACTGTCATTTAAAGCCATGCATTGAATCAACATTATATCCAAATTTGGTACATTTCCATGCAGAGAATTTAATTTGGTGATCTCTTGAACTTTTATAAGTTTCTTTTTTCCTTTAGTGTATATTTTCACGAGAGTTGCCAAAGCTGTTGTATATGTTATTTCCTCAATATACATATATATATATATATATATATATATATATATATATAGCAGTAGTTGAAAAAACGTCAAGTGTGAATGAGAGAGGGAGAAGAGGGATAGAAACAGAGGGAGAAAGAGGGATAGAAATAGAGAGAGAGAGAGAGAGGGAGAGAGAGAGGGAGAGAGAGAGAGAGGGAGAGAGAGAGAGAGGGAAAGAGAGAGAGAGAGAGGGAGAGACAGAAAGAGAGAGAGAGAGACGAGGGGACAGAAGGAGAGAGAGAGAGAGACGAGGGGACAGAAGGAGAGAGAGAGAGAGACGAGGGGACAGAAGGAGAGAGAGAGAGAGAGGAGAGAGAGATAGGCAGACGACCAATTTACCATTACGAGGAGTAGGAGCAGCAGAGCGAATGCGAGCCAGGGAAAGAGATCGATAGAAGAAAAGAGCTACAGGAACGCATCTCCAGCTGTTCAGATGCTGAGAACGTATCTTCCACATACTAATCAGATTCTAAAGAGTTAATTAGCTTAAATTAGTTAAAAGAACAAATGACACGAAGTATGCCACAAAACATGAATGATCTTAATGCGTACTACAAGCAACACTTTTTAAATAAACGACGTTTAGCCAAAAAAATAATAATAAATCCATTCATCCTTAAGATAAAAATTTCTTTGCAAGTGCCATCACCATGATCATAGCGAGGTATATAAGGCAATCTTTTTTAAAACTTATTTTCATAAATCTTTTTAAAGGGAATTCGTTATGTTATTCGTTTTCTCTCTAAACTTCTTTTGTCTTCTTCTTTTTCTCCTGACAAAATTATCACCATCCTTAGTCTAAAATGTTATTTGGCTACCTAAATACAAAAAGATCGAAATACGAACCTCGTGGACTGAAGAAGACTTGTTGGATATTGGCAAGGCAGAAAAGCAAAGCTATGTTCTCAGATATGATGCAATGCAATGTACAGATCCCTTTTGGTATCCTGGTAAAACATCCAGGGATGATGTCAAGATCTTCAGAGGAGGGACCAAGAACAAGAACGAGAAGACCTTACTGCAGTAATTGCAGGACAACACAGGGAGCGCTCGAACTGTTTCACACTTTTGCCCCACTGATCTCTACGGGAAAAAAAAATTGTCGTAGAGATCAGTGGTTTTGTTCACGCTCCCCAATACGAGCGACAACGCGCTTTCAATGTTGATCACGTGGTGTATTTTCAGGGACGTTTGTGATCACACAAAGCAGGCGAAAAATATCGGCATTGTGTCTCTCAAACTTATTGTCAATAGGGTACCTCGATTTTATAGTGTTGACAATATTCAGTATCATTTGAATGCGCCCGGTAAGGAAATTCTGAAAAGATTGTCCAATCTACAATGGTCTTTTGTGGTGCACTGAGTCAGGATAAACGATTGATCCCATATAGGCCAAGCAGGAAGGTGGAAGAGAGATCTCCCTGTGCCAAGAGTCTATCCCAGGTTGATTGCGTTTTGCAATCTCTATTGTGACTTTTTATCATCTGCCCTGGTAAAGTTGTAACAACTGTAAATACTAGTTGTCAGCAACCCGTTTTATCCATAAGTTTTGACCCCTTATAAGTTATTTAGACCATATAAGTCATTGATAAAACGGTTGTCAGCCTGACCGTAGCCGTCGGGTTTAGCCCCAGAGCCCCCCAAAAGAGACCCCAAAGTCGGGTCGATTTCACCCCATCTCCCCCATGCACCAAACTTTGTCAGTAGGAAGTAGTATCACTGGACATTGCAAAACTCACAAAACTCACAAAAATTTCCGTCGGGATGGGGTGTCAGACGGCCCCTAAATATTGGGGGGTATTTTTTCCCCTTGACAGTCCAGGCAATAGACCGCTTCGGTAATGTATGCAAATTTTATACATACCTTTCAAACAATGGTTGTTCTTGACAACCTGAAAGCTTGCCGGACATAGTAACAAATAATGTATGCAAACTGGATTCCAAGCATTGAGGCTCATTTATAAACAGCAGGTTAATGGAATAGCTCGTCACTAGGTGCTCAGAGAATATATGTGCATAAATTTGTATACAGAAGCGGTCTATTCCCCTATAGGGACGAAACCTGATTTCGTCCAATAGACCGCTTCTGTAATGTATACAAGTTTATGCACACTTTTGGGTTATCATAGTCAGAACATAAGAAAATGGTTTTCCTTTCCATACAGAGCATTTGGGGGGCAAAGCGTTGTCAAAGGGCGCTTTGAGGTTTTCATTTCAGGGGGTTTGGCACCCCCTTTCCGATGGAAAATTTTGTAAGTTTTATATTTTTGGAATGTACATCCATAGCTCTGCCTTCTGACAAAATTTGGGCCCTGGGCTTCAAGGGGAAAATTTTACCCCATTTTTAAGGGGCCGTCTGACACCCCATCCCGACGGATATTTTTGTCAGTTTTGTGTGTTTTGCAATGTCCAGTGATACTACTTCCTACTGACAAAGTTTGGTGCATGGGGGAGATGGGGTGAAATCGACCCCACTTTGGGGTCTTTTGGGGGGGCTATGGGGGCTAAACCCGGCGGCTACGGTCAGGCTGACAACCTTTTTGTTAATGACTTAGATTTGTTAATGACTTAGATGGTCTAAGTAACTTTACGGGGCCAAAGCTTATGGGTAAAATGGGGTGACTATTTCGGGACAGGCTCCCAGATTAAGGGGGAAACACAGATCGGTAACAGAGGGAACAGAGTTAATAGAGGTAACGGAATTTACATAAAATTTGAGAGGATAAGCTCAGGTGGTATATAACCTCTTGCTCATGAAAAGATTTCGAGATGTAAATAAGACTATATTTGAATAATTGAATTACATCATATGATACGGTCTCGTACGTGTGAAGTGTCAAAAAACAAAAATCATGTCGGTCAATGAAATTAATCAAAGGTGTTTTCTTCTCCACGTCATAAAACATTTTCTTGGATATAATTATAGCTTTATGGTTTTATAAGCGCTTTTATAATGATGGCGGGGTAGAATAGACCTGTTCACAAATATATTCAAATTTCATAAATACTTTTAAAACAAAGGTTGTTCTTGACAACCTGAAAGCTTGTCAGAGGCTTGTCAGACATATAGCAACAACTAACATAGGCTCAGGAACCGGGGGGGGGGGGGGGTCACAGCCCCCCAAAAAAAATCTTGGGGGGGGGGGGGCTCAGATATCATTGAGCCCCCCCCCCCCCAAATTGCTTTTGGTGGGGCTCGGATAACATCACGGAGCCCCCGGATATTTTTATGGATCTCGGATATCATTGAGCCCCCCCCCCCAACAAAATTTTTTTTGGTGGGGCTTAGATATCATTGAGCCCTTAGGGGCTCAGATACCCAATATTTTAAGTGGGGCTCAGATATCATTAACCCCCCCCCCCCCCTCCTCCCCAATCATTATATTCTAGACATGAAACTCATGTATACCTATCATCTACAGACTTACCATTCAAATATAAACATTTTATAAATTTTTATTTGGGGAGGGGGGGGGGGGGGGGCTCAGACATCGGATCTCGCATATCATTGACCCCAAAAATATATTTGGTGGATCTCGGATATCATTGAGACCCCCAAATATTTTGGCGGGGCTCAGATATCATCAGACCCCCAATTGTTTTTGGTGGGGCTCGGATAACACCACGGGGCCCCCCGATATTTTTGTGGAGCTCGGATATCATTGAGCCCCCACTATTTGTGTTGGATCTCGGATATCATTGAGCCCCCCCCCCCCAATATCTTGGTGGGGCTCAGATATCATCAGACCCCCCAATTGTTTTTGGTGGGGCTCGGATAACATCACGGAGCCCGGATATTTTTGTGGATCTCGGATATCATTGAGCCCCCCAAATATTTTGGCGGGGCTCAGATATCATCAGAACCCCAATTGTTTTTGGTGGGGCTCGGATAACATCACGGAGCCCCCCGATATTTTTGTGGGGCTCGGATATCATTGAGCCCCCACTATTTGTGTTGGATCTCGGATATCATTGAGCTCCCCCCCCCCCCCCCAATATTTTGGTGGGGCTCAGATATCATCAGACCCCCAATTGTTTTTGGTGGGGCTCGGATAACATCACGGAGCCCCGGATATTTTTATGGATCTCGGATATCATTGAGCCCCCCCCCCAACAAAATTTTTTTTGGTGGGGCTTAGATATCATTGAGCCCTTAGAGGCTCAGATACCCAATATTTTAAGTGGGGCTCAGATATCATTAACCCCCCTCCTCCCCAATCATTATATTCTAGGCATGAAACTCATGCATACATATCATCTACAGAATTACCCTTCAAATATAAACATTTTATAAATATTTATTTGGGGAGGGGGGGGGGGGGGGGGGGCTCAGACATCGGATCTCGCATATCATTGACCCCCAAAAAATATATTTGGTGGATCTCGGATATCATTGAGACCCCAAATATTTTGGCGGGGCTCAGATAGCATCAGACCCCCAATTGTTTTTGGTGGGGCTCGGATAACATCACGGAGCCCCCCGATATTTTTGTGGAGCTCGGATATCATTTAGCCCCCACTATTTGTGTTGGATCTCGGATATCATTGAGCCCCCCCCCCCAATATTTTGGTGGGGCTCAGATATCATCAGACCCCCAATTGTTTTTGGTGGGGCTCGGATAACATCACGGAGCCCCCCGATATTTTTGTGGAGCTCGGATATCATTTAGCCCCCACTATTTGTGTTGGATCTCGGATATCATTGATCCCCCCCCCCCCCAATATTTTGGTGGGGCTCGGATAACATCACGGAGCCCCCCGATATTTTTGTGGGGCTCGGATATCATTGAGCCCCCACTATTTGTGTTGGATCTCGGATATCATTGAGCCCCCCCCCCCCCCAATATTTTGGTGGGGCTCAGATATCATCAGACCCCCAATTGTTTTTGGTGGGGCTCGGATAACATCACGGAGCCCCCGGATATTTTTATGGATCTCGGATATCATTGAGCCCCCCCCCCCCCCAACAAAATTTTTTTTGGTGGGGCTCAGATATCATTGAGCCCTTAGGGGCTCAGATACCCAATATTTTAAGTGGGGCTCAGATATCATTAACCCCCCTCCTCCCCAATCATTATATGCTAGGCATGAAACTCATGCATACATATCATCTACAGAATTACCCTTCAAATATAAACATTTTATAAATATTTATTTGGGGAGGGTGGGGGGGGGGGGGGGGGGGCTCAGACATCGGATCTCGCATATAATTGACACCCCAAAAATATATTTGGTGGATCTCGGATATCATTGAGACCCCCAAATATTTTGGCGGGGCTCAGATATCATCAGACCCCCAATTGTTTTTGGTGGGGCTCGGATAACATCACGGAGCCCCCGATATTTTTGTGGAGCTCGGATATCATTTAGCCCCCACTATTTGTGTTGGATCTCGGATATTATTGAGCCCCCCCCCCCAATATTTTGGTGGGGCTCAGATATCATCAGACCCCCAATTGTTTATGGTGGGGCTCGGATAACATCACGGAGCCCCCCGATATTTTTGTGGAGCTCGGATATCATTTAGCCCCCACTATTTGTGTTGGATCTCGGATATCATTGATCCCCCCCCCAATATTTTGGTGGGGCTCGGATAACATCACGGAGCCCCCCGATATTTTTGTGGGGCTCGGATATCATTGAGCCCCACTATTTGTGTTGGATCTCGGATATAATTGAGCCCCCCCCCCCCCAATATTTTGGTGGGGCTCAGATATCATCAGACCCCCAATTGTTTTTTGGTGGGGCTCGGATAACATCACGGAGCCCCGGATATTTTTATGGATCTCGGAAATCATTGAGCCCCCCCCCCCACAAAATTTTTTTTGGTGGGGCTTAGATATCATTGAGCCCTTAGGGGCTCAGATACCCAATATTTTAAGTGGGGCTCAGATATCATTAACCCCCCTCCTCCCCAATCATTATATTCTAGGCATGAAACTCATGCATACCTATCATCTACAGAATTACCATTAAAATATAAATATTTATTTGGGGAGGGGGGCGGCTCAGACATCGGATCTCGCATATCATTGACCCCCCCCCCCAACAAAAATATATATATATATTTGGTGGATCTCGGATATCATTGAGACCCCCAAATATTTTGGCGGGACTCTGATATCATTGAGCACCCCCCTTCCCAAATTTTGGTGGGGCTCAGATATCTTTGAGCCCCCCCCCCCCAATATTTTGGTGAGGCTCAGATATCATCAGCCCCCCAATTGTTTTTTGTGGGGCTCGGATAACATCACGAAGCCCCCCGATATTTCTGTGGGGCTCGGATATCATTGAGCCCCCACTATTTGTGTTGGATCTCGGATATCATTGAGCCCCCCCCCCCCCCCCCCAATATTCTGGTGGGGCTCAGATATCATCAGACCCCCAATTATTTTTGGTGGGGCTCGGATAACATCACGGAGCCCCCCCCCCCCCCCCGATATTTTTGTGGGGCTCGGATATCATTGAGCCCTCACTATTTGTGTTGCATCTCGGATATCATTGAGCCCCCCCCCCCCCCCAATATTTTGTTCGGGTTCGGATAGGTTAGCTACCATTGACCCCGCCCTCCCCAAATATATTTGCACACTTATGTTCTGGGCTTGAAGCTTCATGCGTTTCTATAATCTACAGATCGACTTAGTATTCAAATTATTATTAAAACTGAGAGTTTATAAATTTTGGGAGATTGATTGAGGGGGGCTCATTTGTCAACGACCGATATTGGGTGGTGCCACATTTCAGTTTTTAATGTCCGATTATAGGCATGTGTGACAATAAAAGTTTTTTTTTCACGTTCCTGGCGTATTATTTTTTCCAAAGGTGTTAAATGTGTTTTTTTTAACACCTAGTACTTTGTCTAACTTAATAAAAATAAACTGAATATCTTACAATTCAACGATTTCTTCAAGTAGGCCTACTTTTATTAATTTCTTCAACTGCTCAAAAGAAAGGCTACAAATGCTTTTTTATCAAGTCATTATATCGAAAAATTTCGGCTCGCGCTTTGCGCTCGCATGGTTTAACTGCATGTATGGAATTCCGAACGTGATCAGCGTCCTAGAACCTCCGACGCCATATTTGTTTAATCTATTTAACCCATGTTAAAATGATTATTTCAGGGGATTTTAAAATAAGGGTTTAGAATGCAGTGATTTCAGGTCACTTTATCGAGAGAGAGAAAAAAAAAATCAGCTCGCGCTATGTGCTCGCATGATTTTATTGCCTATTGGGTATATAATTTAGACCCAAAAGGCAAAAAATACTGTGTTTCCAGGTAACTGCCCCCCCCCCCTCCCTAGTGGTGGTCTAAAAATGGGGGTAGAGCAAAGAGAGAAGAAAAAGGAAGGCTTAACAATTTACGCAAAAAGAGACTCTAAAAAGGCGCCAAAACAGCCCAAAAATAACGTTTTGGACTGTCTAAAATGGTGACAACTGGGGGGAAGGGGGCAGTCGGGGGAAAAAAAATCTTCAAACGGCGGGTCAAAAAACAAATGATCGAGCCCCCCCCCCCCCATTCCTGAAAATCTTCCTAAGCCTATGACTAATATATGCAAACTGGATTCCAAGTATTGTAAGTCATTCTTTAATAACATGTTAATGATACCTCGTTACTAGGCCCGAAGGAAAGTAAACTCCATATATTTGAATAACTTTGTAAACAGGTCTATTGCTCATCTTGACTGAGGTAGTCGCACGTAATTTGCCCTGCACAAATCGGGTCAAATCTCTTCAAGTTTTCTCGTATATTGAGCCAAGTAACGGTTTCACCAGTGATGTTTAACTGAGATTGTGTTCACAGGAATATTTTTTTACGTAATTCTACTCGGTAATGAGGATACCACAGAATTTGTTTTACTTTTTGCGTTCTTCTGAATTTTGTTTCCATCCTTTACCATACGCTTTTGATATACCCCTTTTATCTCAAGCATTTTTCTTGTTTTAGTGAATAAAAAGGAGAAAAACTACAGTTATTTATGCTTTTGAAGCCCTTCAAGTAAGCACCATGCGGCGACCATCTGGAAAAATAATTGTCTGGGAGCCTGTCACGAAATAGTCACCCCATTTTATATATCAGATTTGACCCCTTAAATTTACTTAGACCATGCATGTCATTCACAAAAGCTTGTCAGTCTGAACGGAATGTGCTGGTTTTGGCCCCAGAGCCCCCATCCCAAAAGGACCCCCAAGTCGGGTCATCTAAGATTCTAACATATGCGCCAAACTTTGTCAGAATTGATGTTTGACTATAGATTACCAAAACGCAAAAACTGACAAAATTTTCCGTCGGGAAGGGGGGTATATACATGTCGTTTTTCCGAAGGTTCATAATTCTGAAGGTTCATAATTCCGAAGGTTCGTAATTCCGACGGTTCGTAATTCCGAACATGAAATAGGGTTCATAATTCCGAAGGTTCGTAATTCCGAAAAGTTATGTAGGGCTCTATTGCATTTTCGGAATTACGAACCTCCGGGAATTATGAACCCTTTTTCATTTTCGGAATTACGAACCCTATTTCATTTTTTGAGTTACGAACCTTCGGTGTATATAATGCATCAAATGTTCGGAATTATGAACCCCCTGCTATGGGAAATTTGTGTTTCGGAATTACAAACCTTCGGAAAAACGAGTACCCCCGGGAAGGGTTGTCGGCAGACGGCCCCTAAAAATTTTGGCAAATATTTCCCCTTAAGGCCCAGGGACCAAATGTTGTCAGAAAAAAGAGGCATGTGTGTACATTACAAAACTATAGAAACTGACATAAAATCTTTATCAGGAAGGGGGTGTATTAACACGCCCCAGCAAAAACAACACCAAAGTGCCCCTAAACCAAGCTTTGCTTCGAAAAATGCTCTGGATGTATAGAGAATCTTTTTTTTTTGCATTACAACCTTAATAACTCCAAAATATCTCATTCAATTCAGGTCAAATTCACACAGTACAATTTTGAGTATTGTAATTTTCTTGGAGTGCAGTTTTGTGTCAAATGATATTTTAATAATAAGTTATCAAATTGTGAAAATTGTAGTCAAATGATATTGTCAGGATTATGTAAAAATATCCATTGTCCATCTGCGCCTGTTTGACAAGGCATAAACAGAAAGCTTTCAAGGTATTTTTGTAATTAACACATGTATGGTAAATTTCAGCATGGCAGCCACATAGCCCATGTACTTTAATAGCAAGCTCTTCTATGATGTCTTGTCAAACAGGTTCAGATGGACAATGGATATGTTTACATAGTCCTGACAATACCATTTGAATACTTTTGAGACCGCAATAAAAATTTCACAATTTAATTTCCTTCTGGCAAAGTTTGGCGCATATGTTAGATGGGTTGAAATTAAACTGATTAGGACACCCCTTTTCTTGGGGGGGGGGGGGGGGGTGGACCTCTAGGGGCCAGAGCTGGCGGCTTCGTTCAGGCTGACAAGCTTTTTGTTAATGGCCCGGATGGTCTTAGTAACTTTAAGAGGTCAAATTTGTAAAATCAGCACTGATTTTCTTATTTACTATATAAATATATATACCTACCTATTATACCTATTAT
This sequence comes from Heliocidaris erythrogramma, assembly GCA_025617745.1. Classification (NCBI taxonomy): domain Eukaryota; kingdom Metazoa; phylum Echinodermata; class Echinoidea; order Camarodonta; family Echinometridae; genus Heliocidaris; species Heliocidaris erythrogramma. Next base: position 23,945,639 of record CM046856.1, read on the forward strand.
GCCAGTAGTCTTGACTACGGGACCCCTTCGAGAATTTAACACAAATGAGTCACAATATTGTGCGCACCCCCCGTAATCCTATTGTCCCCTTCGCCACTCACGCGCGTCAACACGCCACGGCCATCTTCCTCTTTTGCGAGCAACCCCAAGGAGGGAGGGTCATAGGTAGGTATATAGATTTATATAGTAAATAAGAAAATCAGTGCTGATTTTACAAATTTACTGCAATAAATCATATATACCTACCTATTATGCCAGACCAGCGCCAACTCAAAGACCGGGAGGCATGTTTCAAGCAGAAGGGAATAGGATTACACCGAAGATTACAAAGAAGACACAGCGGCCTTCAAGGTGGCTGACGCAAACATAGCCTCACCTGCGGGAACATCCCTAAGGTAGCAAGAAATGAAGGAATTGGGCGAACGCCAATAAGCAGCCTTCAAAATATCATCAAGCGCCACACCTTGAAACAGAGCCCAAGAAGTGCTGACACTACGAGTGTCATGAGCATGAGGCTTACTGTCAGATAAAAGATCCTCTGTGCCAGCAGCCCTAAAAGCCTCGACAATCCATCTAGAAATGGAATCAAGAGAAGCAGGAGAAAAAGGCTCTCTAGTGATCAGGAACAACTGATCATCCTTACGATAAGACTTAGTCTTATCAATATACCATTTGAGAGCCCTAACAGGACACCAAACTTTGTCCTCGCGCACTGACGAAAACCCAGAAAGCGGACAAAGAAAAATCTCAACAGGGCCAGAGGCAGCCGTTTGATTCTTGGCAATAAAAGAAGCCTTAGGAATCAATCTAACGCCTTTTCTCTCCCAGCGAACATGACCAGGAGTAAGACAGAGAGCATGAAGAGTACTGCGCCTCTGCCCAGAGGCAATAGCTACCAAAAAGAGCGTCTTAACCGTAAGATGATGAAGTGAAGCTTCACCTAACGGTTCAAAAGGAGGTTTCGCCAAGGCCTCCAGGACCTTAGGCAGACTCCAAGACAGTACTAACCTAGAACAAGGAGGACGTTTCAGAAAGAACGACCGAATCAAACCACTCAATAGCGGGGAATTGGAAATCCCCGAACCATCTGAGAAACCCGAATGAATGGCCCCAATCGCCGAACGGTAGCCTCGGATAGTAGAGATGGATCTCCCTTTGTCAAATAACGAGATTAGGAAATCCGCAATTGAACCAATAGGAGCCTTAGAAGGGGTTTGATTTCGCTCTTTACACCAAAGGAAAAAGACCGAGAGACGGGAATTATAAATTTCCCTAGTAGAAACCCTACGACTGGACATTAAAAAGTCCGCGGCTCTATCAGAGAGACCCGAATGTCTTGCAGATTCCCTGACAGGGGCCAAGCAGTCAAATGAAGGGACTCCGGACTGTGGTGAAGAATCCCCGAGAGGGGCTGCAACACCAGATCCGCTCTTAGCGGGAGAAGGAACGGTTGATCCCTCAGAAGGCTCATTAGCTCCGGAAACCAATTCCTCCTGGGCCAAAAGGGAGCTATCACAAGCACCCGAGCCCGATCTTCCCTGATTTTCCGCAAGACTCGCGGAATCAGTTGGAAGGGAGGAAAGGCGAATCCTTGAAGGTTCTCCCAGCTGAGGGAGAAAGCATCGAGAGCCCATGCTCCCTGATCGCAAACACGGGAGCAATACTTCGGCAGCTGGTGGTTTAGCACCGACGCAAATAGATCCACTTCCAGTGGATATCCGCAATGAGGTTTTGCCGACCGGGGATGAAAGAGCTGCTAGGGCATTCAGGGCAGCCGAACGAGTGCCTCCCTGCCGATTGATATATGCCGCCACAGTGACATTGTCCGTGAGGATCAGAACTGAACGACTGAGAAGTCGACTTCTGAAATGGAGCAGGGTCAACAGAACTGCCATAAACTCCAGGACATTGATATGGGGAAGAGTCCCAAGATGAGACCAATCCCCCGCGACCGTGCTGCCATTGCAGTGTCCTCCCCACCCCAACCGAGAGGCGTCCGTCGAAACCGAGATCGACGGAAGAGGGGTACGTATACTGAAGGACTTGCCTCGCGCGAGAAACTCCTCGCTCGTCCAACAAGAGAGAAGAGACTTGATTCTTATTGGTACTGGAATCCAGACCAACAGAGAATCTTTTCCCGGCTTGAAAAACCTGAGGAGATGTCTCTGAAAAGGTCTCATGAGGAGCCGGCAGTCCTCTAGAACATCGACTAGACTGGCTAGATAACCCAGAAACTGAAGCCACTGTCTGGCCTTGACCCTTCTGGCCAGCAAGAGCTTGCGAGCCGCAGAGACAATGATGAGAATCCTGTCTCGACTGGGCCGAGCCAACTGATTCCGTATGTCTAACACCGCCCCCAGAAAAACTGGGCTGCGAGTAGGAACTAACTCTGACTTTTCCCAATTTATTAGGAAACCTAAGTCTTGAGTAAGACTGACGAGCAAACGAGTCTCGTCTAACAAACGATCGCGCGACTCCGCAAGAAGAAGCCAATCGTCCAGGTAGCAAAATAGCCGAAGGCCGCGTCGCCTCAGAGAGGCCGCCAGCACAGCTACAACTTGAGTAAAAACCCGAGGGGCCGGACGCAGCCCGAAGGGAAGAGCTCGAAAACGATAAGTCTCTGAGAGGAAGGAGAACCCCAGAAGATCGCGCGAAGCGCGATGAATGGGAATGTGAAAATACGCGTCCTTGAGATCTACCGAGACCGCGTAGTCCTTCCTCTTGATCAACGGGAGAATGGAGGCGAGAGTCTCCATCCGAAAATGTACTGAAGGAATGAATTTGTTTATTCTTTTCAGGTTCAGTATCAAACGAAGTTTTCCCGAGCGCTTGGGAATAACAAAAATTGGAGAAAGGGAAAGAGACGGCCTGTCTCTAACCCTTTCCATAGCCCTCTTTTCCAACAGAGACTCGATCTCCTTTGAAGCATGAGATCGAGCCAGGGCAGACATGGGAGGTGACCGAGTTCTTATAGCCCCTCCGGGGAGCGAAGCGGAAAGATCTATGAAGATCTACGGAGAGAACAAACGCGTCCCCGGAGATGGCCTCCCAAGCGGGGAGAAAGGAATGAAGTCGGCCACCTACCATGACTGGAAGAACAAACGCTCGGGGAAGACCATCAAAACCATCTAGGCTTGGCCTTAAGCGAAGCCGTCGCCTTACCACGAGAACCTCTCGAATAGCCCCTGCCACGTCCCCCTCTCCCGCGAGAAGGAGCTGGCTACGGCTCAGAAGGCGGGACCGCAGACACACGACTGTGTTGACCCGAAGCGGGACTAGCAGGCCTCCGCCGGACAGGGGCCCGCGTCGACTTAGAGTGAGTGTGAAACTGCTTAGTCATATCCGAGACCTGCTTTCGCGCATCAATCTCTCTCTGAAAAACCGTAGCAAATTGACCACCAAAAAGCGAAGGACCCCGAGACGGAACATCTCGGAGAAGTTGAGCAATGCCCGACTCCTTAACACCCAGTGCCGAAAGAGCCAGGATCCTGCGACGGAACGTAACCGAAGCAGCTGCAGTGGAAAGCTGTGACCACTGCAAACAAAAAAGAGTATGCAGCAGGTCATCGATAACCAGCTTGTCACCATCAGTAACGTTCAACTCCTCCGCCCTGGACCTAAGGTCGGAGAGAAACCCTTGAAAAGCCACCAAACGCATACCTGCCCTAACCTGGTTTTCAACATTATACCAACGCTTATCCTCCGTCTCCGCAAGCGACGACCAACCTCTAAAATCTCCGGAGAGAGAGTCTTAGCTTTGAAAAAGCTGTCTTGATCTTGGGAACCGAAGGCAAAGGCCTTACCCTTAACCGTAACAGGGCGCTTAACCAAAAGCGCAGCCTCGATGCGGTCATACTCCAGCTTAAAATCCTCCTCGAGAGAAATACCCTTGGAGGAATCCTGCTGCCTGAACCAACGCGAAGTCGAACCCTGCGCGCGGGTTGACTGAAATTCAGGGAGATATTTAGACAACAAAGCAATCGCTTCCACCCCGCACAGGGCGAGCGATTGAGGCTCCGCCTGCCCAAGCGATTCAGAAACCGAAGCTTGAGAGGCCGCCTCTAACTCTGGTTCCACCCGAGTGGATTGGGACAAAGGACCGCCAACAAAGGACGCAGCAGGCGGACCCTCCCATGGTTCAACATAAATCTCCTCGCCCGGCGGAGCCCCGAGGGCCGCGGGAATAGGAGGCGCATGCGAACCCGACTCAGACAAAGAAGACTCAATCACAAAAGGTTGATTAGTCTTAAAGTCAGACCCCGGAATAGGGACAGAAGCAAGGGTTGAAGTACCCGGTACAAGGGACCAACCCTGATTCTGAGCGAAAGCCCGAAAGCCCGAAATCATGCTGGACATTTCAGCTTGAGAGGAACTAGCCGGGTTAACCAGGCCAGACGGGCAAGAGGCCGGCAAAACATTGCCCCTTTTTGCTTTTTTCTTGGCCTTCTTCTTGGCTGGCTCGACAAGAGTCGTAGCCGAAACCCTTTTCTTAGAGCGCTTATTCGGATTCGTTCGGATCCCCAAAGCCGCTTCGGAAACACGAACCGAACCCTCCGTGGAGGGACGCTCACCTCCCTCAAAGGGAGTAGTGCGCTGAGGGTATGAACCCAAAGTCTCCCACAAATTACCCATATTGGCTGATCAAAAAGATGCGATAGCCATGGGCTGGGTGCTGCAAACACCCAGTGCGGGGGCGGACCGAGATGACTCGGTATGTGCCCGTTGACTACTAAAGGCGTGTGAACCCGCTATTGAACCGCTAGGGAGCGGCAATAGGAGAGCACTAGTAGTCACGCACTCAGGTGAAAACACCTGTTGCTCCGAAGAGCGTCCATAATTGTTAGCTCGAGCATTCCCATCAGCTGGCAATGTAGACAGCCCGGGAAGTACTCGTTCCCCCATATGGCATCGGCCGGGGGCTAGGGTTTGAGAACCCAGACCAACATGGACTAAGCCCGTGGGCTGCCCTGCAGTAGTGGGACGCGTCTCCCCTAACGGATTTAAGCGAGTGAACGCTACCGTGCGGGAAACAGCCGCCCCTTCTGGTCTTGACGACCGGGGGATTGGATTCGAGATATCCAAACCACTAGAATCTGACGCCACCCACCCCGAAGCCACGGGCCTCGGAGTTGACATTCCAGATTCAGTTAATGTCACCCGCCCCGAAGCCGCAAGCTCCGAGACTGGCAAACTCTGCAGGAAAACACCACTAGGCAACTTACCCGTAGCCCTCCTCCCTCCCCCATGTACCGAAGTACTCGGGAGAGTTCTGGAGGGCCGAGTCGTCTTGCTAGACGACTCTTCGGAAGAAGCAGGTCTCCGCGACCTAACTGCTTCTTCTTCCGAATTCATAACACTGCAATAAAACAGACAATAAAGTATACTTTTCAAATATGAAATACTTTAACTGAATGCAGGTAATAAAACTAAAGTTTATTTGGGAGATACGCACAACAAAAAAATTTCACAGCCAAAAACCGTAAGAACAAACACCGAACCCAAAGGCTCGGTGACAAACGGAAACACCCGCAAACACACAGATATATCTACGTGGGGCTGACCGTGAAAGCGAAAAATAAATGCCAAGAAAAGGAATCAAAAATCCCTTGCAATCGGCAAGAGTGACTACTAAAACACACAAGTACTATAATCTAAGAGAATATAGGTACCTAAAAGTGCTTTAAAGATGCGAAAAAGCGCGCCTAAAAGATACTAAAAAGACCTGATTTCAGGAGCGCTGTGACTTGACATCCTAACTCGTCGGGGGCGAGCAAGAAAGAGGAAGATGGCCGTGGCGTGTTGACGCGCGTGAGTGGCGAAGGGGACAATAGGATTACGGGGGGTGCGCACAATATTGTGACTCATTTGTGTTAAATTCTCGAAGGGGTCCCGTAGTCAAGACTACTGGCATAATATGTATAATAGGTAGGTATATATGATTTATTGCAGTAAATCTCATATGTAAAATGGGATGACTATTTCGGGAAAGGCTCTTACATGGCCAATAAAGCCCAAGTCAAACTAGAGTGGCGACCGGTTGCCGACCATCAGAGCCGACAAAGCTGCAAATACAAACACTGTCGACTGATATCCCGAAATTTACTCGGCTACTTGTCGTCTATAGGTTGCTCACAGGGTCGCCAATCGGTTGCAGACCGGTAGTCTACCTTTATACGATAGCTTACAGATCAGAAGAACCCTCTGCCGACATGTTTGGTCGGTGAAAGGTTGTCGATGCTACATCGAAAACCTTTCATTGGTTGGCGACCAGTTGTTAACCAATGAACACATCTTCAAGACTGCATTGTACAATGAATGGAATCAGCAGCTCAATGGGGAAAATAATGCTTTCATGAAACCTTGTATGATCACAGACAATGGACTGATTGTCGTTGGTCGGCAATGGGCCTCTGCAATACAGTCGCGGCTCTACACTGCAATTAACTGCCCAAAAGCATTCCCTCCTTCCTGCCTAATTTGCATAAAATAAACAATTTGTTTACGTAAAACCGCTACAGAAGAGTCTCAGCTAAATTGTGAAATCTCGCCCTAGAAACAACCAAATGAAATGAACTAAACGTCAAATTCCAGAATAAGAGTTGCTCTAACCCATCACTCGTAGTCAAATAATTTTTTAATTTGTGAAAACTTGGAGAAATAAGGAGCCATATATTTTTTTTAAAAAGTCTCAAAATGTAGCATTATTTTTCAAATTTGCTGTCATTGCGCAAGATCAAAACTTTCACATATGAAAAATCAAAGTATATTGAGGGGATCCTCATCCGTCGAACGGCTATGTCGGGAAAAAATCGAAGGCAATGCATTCATGAACCCTCTACCGTTCTTCGCGTGTAGTCCCACGTATAGCGGTGCATGCAGGATGGTTTCAACTCGAGTGTACGCTAAACAGGGGGCGTGTCTTGTCAGTGATTGTTACCGACAAATTTGCTCTCAGCCAATCAGATTGCAAGGATTTCAGTATTTTTCAAGTTAAGTCTTCGATTTTTGATGGCAGTTTTACACAAAACTACTAACTGCGCAGGGAGTGAGACTGGAGTTTAAAGTTTAGCAATATGTTATTTGTTTGCATATTTATTTCGTCCCAGACTTGTGTCGGAAAAAAAACAAAACCTCTTTTCTCGGCCCTCTGAAACAGAAAATACTCGTATCTAAGAAAAATACTCAACCGTTTTCAGTGAAAATTAATATGAAGCATAATATCATCATTTCATATCTACTCTGGAATTTTCATGATATTTCAGGCCCGAATGAGGGAGATACGAGAATGTGAATTTTCGAGGATTTCTGCTCCTCGCTCAGCGGAGGGCTTCGATAGCCGTTAGGAATTCAAAAGCTTTGACGACTTTACAAAGAAGTTAATTGGGGTGTAGAGCCGTGCCTGAATAGTGAGAGTATAAAAATAGCAAAAGCTTAACAATTGCTAGCAAACAAAATAAGGAAGGACGTTCTTCGTGCAGATAATGCTTCCTCATGACTAGCAATTACTTGCTTAAAGATCACATTGCAAGAAAATCACAAATATGGCAATTAATGTATCACTAGAAACTGGGAAGCTAACAGATGGCAATCGTTTAAGTTTTATGTCAACTGCGTATCTGATGATTATAAAAACAACATTAATAAAAGCTCTTCTTAGCATCTGGAATATCCGAGGATTCGCCAGAAATATAGCGATGTTTTGATGTCGTCACACTAGGGATCGATCCTGCTTAAGCAGACGACGTCCTATAATGAATGAACGTAATTGCAATGTAATTATTTATCAAATTATAAAGAGTTTGGTATATTGAACATGACCTTATTTCACACCATTCTAAAAGGGAAAGTGAAACTGATTCTGATAACTAAAACCGTTTGATTGTAAATACACAGGAGAAGGGTCAATGATCAATGAAATAAACCCCATTTTCAAATTGAAAAGCCCTCCGAATAATAGCATGGATGTATTCGTTCCCTCTTGAAACGCCGAACATGCCCCGGTGCAAGCAGCTGAAAATACAATGGCGTTTTATTTTGTTCACAAGTGACCGATTCCTTAATTTTTTTAACGCTGCATTTTTCATCAAAATAATACCATACACGAAGTTAAGAGTGAGGCAACAGGCTAACATTAAGACTGACGCTAGTCAAGTAAGAGAAATAAGTGAAGAGGAGATGACAAAACAGGCACTGAAAAATGTGTAAGACGTTATGGGACATTGTCTGCTTAGACAGGCCTGGCCCCTGGTGTGTCGTCACACATATCTCAGCAGCGTTCGAGGAGCTCTTCAGCTGCTATATCGGGGGCTGTATTTTACCGTTTTATAATTGATAATAATCATTACTTCAAATGTTTCCAAGCGTTGAATTTGGATAACCTCGTTTAATTTATGCCATATATGAAATAAAAAGTATTAAGCCAATATTTACTTAGATGGAATTTTCTTGTAATGTGATCTTTAAATAGAAAGGATTAGGTTTCACCATCAAGCATTATATTTATTTTCAAGCTCCTCTCCTCGTAGCTAACCTTTAATTGACTTTTACTTATCAGAGAAAATCATCGGTTATTTTTGTATATTAAGGCTGTTCTATAGATTATACTAACATAACTAGAAATGCCCATTGCCGCGCAACGCGAATGTATTCCCGGCATTGGCAGCGATTCGAAGGAGGGGCAAAGAACTTGCCCCTCCCTAGCTCCCTCAAACAAAAGGATGGCGTAGAGATTGCCGCCAGTGGCCCGGACTATTGTCAACACGAGGAGCACCACCACCAAAACAATGTGTGTAGATTAGAGTATAATGCATCTCTATAGAAAATTCGAGAATTCTGTCAAGAAATGTGACCTGTAGAGCGCACACAAGATATCCACTAAAATTGACCCTATAAAGACGGAACACTGGGGGCAGCATCACCAAAAACTGTAGAGGTTTAGAATAATCTATGCTGGACTTCCATACAAAATCTGAAAAAAATCAGTCCACAAATGTGTCCTCCAGAATGCACGCAAGACAGCAACAAAAATATGACATTTGACTCTATAAAAAGCGTTGAACACTGGGGGCAGCATCAGCAAACACTATAGATGTGTAGATTTAACTAAGACACACCTCCATATAAATTTGAAAGAAATTCGTCAAGAAATGTGGCAGTAAGAGCGCACAAAAGACATATGACCTTTGACCCTATAAAAGACGGGACACTGGTGGCAGCATCACCAAAAAGATTTAGATTACACCAAGATACATCTCCATACAAAATTTGAAAGAAATCCATCAAGAAATGTGGCCTGCAGAGTGCACTCATGCCATCCCCCGAAGTATGACCTTTGCCCCTATAAAAGACGGGACACTGGAGGCAGCATCTATAAGGTTCTAGATTATACCAAGAGACACCTTCATGCAAAATTTGAACGAAATCCGTTGAGAAATGTGACCACTAGAGCGCACACAACCTATCCAGAAAAATATGGCCTTTTATCCTATAAAAGACGGAACACTGGGGGCAGCATCACCAGAAATTATAGGTGTGTAGATTTTACCAAGATACACCTCCATCATGTCCATAAAAAAGTTTGAAAGAAATCCGTTGAGAAATGTGACCGCTAGAGCGCACACAAGAATGCCGGACTCGGCGGCGTCGGCGGCGTAACGCTGCTGAATCCAAAGTATCCTCCGGCATTATAGCTGCTGGGGGATACAATAAAAACAGGGATCAATTTAATCAATCATAAACTATTTTGTCATATTTAACAGCATATGATCAAACCACTCAATTCGGAAAGTGTACGAACGCCTCAGACACAGAGTACATACAACCGTTCAAGTCCCCCCCCCCAGCCATGATAGCAGTGTTTAGTTGCACAAAATAAATAAATGTTGTTTTCATGTAAGCATTTGCCTGAGTTTTTGATTGAGCTTCTGCTTGTTTTACAGATACGGCCCAAAGTCTCACCTATACCTAACAAATGATCATAAACCTAACTGACATATTCCGTGCATTGCAAGGTCTTCTTCTTTATTATTATTACCTACAGCGATAAAATCGGCAGGGTTATGTAAAGGGCTCCATATGTTTGTTTGTTTGTTTGTTTGTTGTGTACAAGATAACTAGAGAACGGGTGAACGGATTTGCACCAAATTTTCAGGGAATGTTCGGATAGTGACAGGAAGGAATTGCTTAGATTTTGGTGATGATCGGTTGACCCCTGCAAATTCTCTGTGACCTTGAAGTTTTGACCCCATAGTAAAGTATAGGAACTTCATGCACAGAATAGACCTGTTTACTAAGTGATTCAAATTTTATGCATACTTTTGAAACAAAGGTTGTTCTTGACAACCTGAAAGCTTGCCAGAGGCTTGCCAGACATAGCAACAAGTAATGTATGCAAACTGGATTCCAAGTATTGTAGTTGATTCATTAATAACAGGTTAATGGAATACCTCGTTACTAGGTCCCCAGGAAAGAAACATCCATAAATTTGAATCACTTAGTAAACAGGTCTATTGCGTATCTGATCACTTTTTTTCCATTGAAGGCTACCATAGTATTTCACGGAACTCATTGCTCATGGGACAACCGTGCTGTTGATGGTAGTTTTGATTTTCACATGGGATGAGTGTTAGGACGTATTGATATTAGATCTAGATTATAAACAAGGGGGGCTAAAAATGCATAATTTTAAACTTTTTGTTATGGTACAGAGGGTAATGTGGATCAAAAGACTCGTAACTGGAGATCAGAAGGTAAAATGGAAAGAAATACTTTAAATTTCTCCTCAGACCATTCGGTGGTAATTTAATTTTTTATTGCAACCTTTCGCCTGATATGATCAATGTAAAGTTACCCAAATATTATCAGGAAATGCTTAGTATTTGGTTTGATGTGAATGTGTTTATTATAAAGGATATAAGTAATAAAAGAAACGAAATTTTCTTTAACAATAGATATATTCAGAAGAAAGGAAAACCATTTTTTCATGAAAGTCTTTTCCTTAAAAATACATTTAAATTGCATCATATTACGGATGAAGAAGGTGCACTTAAGTCAGACACTTATTTCACATGTATGGGACTAGATGAAAAAGAAATAACAGTGATCAAAGAAATATTTGCAAACACCCCTGGAGAATGGAAACGTGAATTTAATGGGCATACTTTAGTTGATGGGTTAAAAATTGAATTTAGGTTCTGTAAAAAAGTTTTCCAATTTGAATCAGTATGTTCGAAGAATTTGTATAGGGCTTGTATTAATAAGATGGCCGATATTCCAATTAGTTTTCATAATTTAGAATCATCATACAATATGTCGATTAAAGAAATTGAAAAAATCTTTTATCGTCCTAGATTAAGTACCTTGGACAACAAATTGAGAGAATTTCAATTTAAATTACTATATAATATTGTCTTTGTAAATCATCATCTACACAGGTTTCAATTTATAGCAAGTAACAAATTTTCTTTTTGTGTAAAGATGAGGAAACATATAGACATATATTTATGGATTGTGAGACAGTAGGGACATTGTGGAAATTATGTAGTGTTCTGTTTAATCTTCCAATTCTTAAAGAATTAAGTTGGAAGGAAATTCATATTGGGGTAGATGAGGCAGCTGAAAATAGACAATTAGTTAATCATATAGTTTTACTAATTAAATATTTAATATACCTTGGGAGAGGAAAAAATAAGCCACCGAATGCGGAAGAGATACGAGAAAAGCTACTTAAGAGTAAAGAAGAAGAAAAGAAGATTGCATTCGAGCGAAACACATTAACAAGACATTATAAAAAATGGGAACATCTAAAAGTATTATGCACTAATCAAAACCAGAAAGATGATGGGAGGGGGCTGCCGGGTTCGCCCACTCAGGGGCTTGATCGATCTTCGCCGCTGTAGACTGCCTCTTTGTTTTTGTTTGTTTGTTTGTTTGTTTTTTTTGCCTTTTGTTTTCTGTTTGTTTTTGTCTTTGTTTTTGTTTGTTTTTGTTCTTGTTTGTTTTAGTTTTGTGGGTGGGAGGGAGTGGTTATTTTTAATTATGTTTATTGTTCGTCGTCTGTCCTGTCACATTTTTAGGGGGCGGGGGTCATGGCCAAATCAATTTCCGATTCATTCAGGTGATATAAGTTGTTTGACTATTCAAATATTAGGTTATATTAGCAATACGATACTATGTTTTATGAAGTTATATTATGTGTTATGACTTTGCAAGGTTCATGATTAGACTTATGTTAATGTTGAGATATAATATAATTTGTATGATTGAACTGAATGAATCAATATATACTACTAAAAAAAAAAAAAAAAAAACTCTCTGTGTCAGGCGTAGTCAACACTCTCACTAGACCGATATTGTCTCTACTTCGTAGGCCTCGTATATAATGAGTGTTAGGACGTATTGATATTTTTTAAATGTAAAATAAGAGGGTATATTTCGCGTTTATAAGGCGTGGGTCTGCCGCCTTTGACGGCCTTTCTAGTTGCCAATGAGAGCTGGGTTTTAAAGAAATACATCAGACCGACTCTCTGTAAGATTCACTGATGTTGACGTAATAGACCGCTTCGGTAATGTATGCAAATTTTATACATACCTTTCATACAAAGGTTGTTCTTGAAAACTTGAAAGCTTGCCGGACATAGCAACAGATAATATATGAAAAATGGATTCCAAGCATTGAGGCTCATTTATAAAAAGCAGGTTAATGGAATAGCTCGTCACTAGGTGCTCAGAGAATATATGTGCATAAATTTGTATAACATTACAGAAGCGGTCTATTATTACTACCCAAGCTTTTTAAATTAGCCGTAGGCCTATAATATGGTAGTGGACACAAGGCCAATACACTATGAACACGATGACAAAGAGAGCGGACAAAATATACAGCTCCTCATTGTACCCTCCACAATTGCTCTGGTAGACAAAAGAACATCCCTCATTACTATTATGTAAAATAAGCAGAACAGGTGAATATGCATGTGACACCTGTTCTACATATTTTTACATAATAGCAATGAAGGGATGTTCTTTTGTCTACCAGGGCAATTGTGGAAGGTACAATGAGGAGCTGTATATTTTGTCCGCTTCTTTGTTCGCCATGTTCATAGTGATAGACTGCTTCTGTAATGCATACAAATTTATGCACATATATTCTCTGAGCACCTAGTGACGAGCTATTCCATTAACCTGCTTTTAATTTATAAATGAGCCTCAATGCTTGGAATCCAGCTTGCATACGTTATTTGTTGCTATGTCCGGCAAGCTTTCAGGTTGTCAAGAACAACCTTTGTTTGAAAGGTATGTATAAAATTTGCATAAATTACCGAAGCGATCTATTGAAGGGCGATCAGGGAGACTGCAGTATCAATATTGATGAGGCTACCATGGGTAATTAACCAAGACATACAGCTAATAACAAAACTGATCATTCCCTTTGAGTTTTTGTAGTCTTTTGTGATTTTTCTTAAAGAGTGAAAGGTGGACTAGTGTAAATTGGGCATTGGTTGAATACTTTCAATTGTCAGCTGAAGGTGATCGGGATTCATCTCTTTTGGGATGTAGGCAAATTCTTAGGAAGAATGATTTGGGATAATGTTGAACAATGATTGTGGTTTCACCTCATTTGCATAACAATGGAAATGCTAATCCATTTTCTGGCATTTTCAGAAGTATTCATACCCTGGTCCAGGCATGGCATTTAAGCATTAAAAAATGCACATAGGCCTATCAGGCATTCCTAAGATTCTGCATATGTTTTGCAACTATTCAAGTAATTGTATGGATAGTTGTGGACAAGCCATCTTTCGTTCAAAAAAGTGAATAAAATTCCTCTGAAACCACCAACTTTTGTTAACTTTTGTTTGTTCGCATGCTCATAAACCAGCTCATGAACATAAACCAGGACAAACCAGTTTTCAGTAAACAAAATTGAAAAAATAAATCAAAACTTGGTAAGGGTATGAATAATTTGTTAACTGTAATTATTAGTAGTTTCATTATTATTTTGCCTCAAGGAAGTCCTTTTTAGAATGATGTTAATTCTGACTTTAAAATGTGCTTTGTTAACTTGTAATGCTTTGGGCTGCCATTCTGTGCATTTTCTAAAGTGTTCGTGCCCCAATTCAGTTCAATTCAGTTCTATAGGCGTTACTTTGAGCCCGCGAAAAAACATGCAGGTGGCTCTGGTTCAACCGATGGGCAGGCTTTCTTTACCGTATACTGGATCAAGGAGTCATCAACCAATCACAGATCCCCACCCCCATGGCGGACCCAGATATAAATCCGACCTTTGCCCTCCCGCCTAGCGTGACAAGAACGGAATGAAAAATAGAGCTGGTTTTCCCCAACCCGTGTTATACCTGGAAATAATCATACATCATATTTGCTCTCTCCTCACATCATTCAAAATCATCTTGTTTATTTGGTCCAAAGTTCCGTTTATGAAACACAAATGATGGTAAAAGCAAGCAACAGTACTCCGATCGTCCTAGTTTATTCAGAGTTCGTGAGTGAAGAAAATTCGACAGCTTCAGACCAAAATATCAAACTTCATCTTGATCATGTGGCTCATTTCGTTTTCTACAACCTCCCCCAATTTCTTCTTTCTTGTTGTATGGATTATTATCGATTAAGGTCTACAACTCTTCTACCCATTCACACCATTTCTCACCCCTACATTTTTCCTGTAATATACTTTCATATGAGTTTCATCCCTTTCTACTCCTATCTTTAAATAATATATATGCTATAATCATGCCACACATTCTCCAAAGCTTGAGCATCAAATACAAAGGGTTAAAAAGATACTCTACTTTCTTTTTTTTTTCAGTAATGATTTGGATACACATCCTAGGGTGAAATACAATCCAATACATGAATACAGAGAAAGAAAGAGAGAGAGAGAGTCACACACACACCCACATACACCCACACATCCACAAACACACACACCCCAACGCTTTAAAAAACAAACAAATAGTACTGAGCGATTTCTTTTTGTTCAGGGAAACTGCTCTTTGTAAAAACTTGTATGCTACATAAACCAATACCTTTACTAATTGCGTCACTGAAAATTACAGAAATTAATTCAAAATTTTCTGAAATCCTTACAACTGCAACTATAAGCATAAGAATTCAACTTCAAATTGACTCACCATAATTAGATCACAACACAATTTTTGAAAAAAGGGAAAGCTGAGCAACTCAACTATCTAATTTTATATATGACAGGCAAGTTTATTAACCAAAAAATATAGTATACGTAGCACTAAAGTGTAAACTTACACATCTAGGCTGCATTATCTACAACAACAATGAAAAAGCAAATGTAATAAGAGTCTTTGATATTTCACTGACTTTGAAGTTATACACTACATGACAAGAAATTGAGCAAAATGTCCTATTTATCGCTATAGAGATCCATGCTCATACTTCAAAAATATCATTATGATCACAGAGCATGTGAGAAATTCATCATTAATTAAACCACGGCAATACCTCAATTAGAATGAAGTTTCGAATGATGAATTTCTAAGGGTAAACATGTTTCTGGTTAAAAGAATAATGGCCAGTGTTTAGCACAATAGCCACTCTGTGAGACTGTACTTCTACTAAGTCTGTCAAAAATAATGTGTATCGACTTATGCAAATATTTACAACGGTACTGAAACGTTTCTTTGCACATACGTCAGATGAGCTCAGAGCAGTAATTAATAATAATAAAAAAAAAAAAACTGAAGTTGAGAATTTTAAATACACGTTTACTGATTGCAACTATCTGAAATACTAAGAAATTTTATATTACTTTTTTTTTAAATATGGAAGAAAGAAGTGCGATTGCATATAAATGGATATCACATTACCAAATACCCAGTGAATTCCATTTTGACCAAAAAGCCCACCAACAAATAAGCAAACTAATGTCTCTTTTTTATATCAAATGTACTTGATTTGCATTTAAATTCAGAAAACAAAAGTCATTCCAGGACGACATTACTTAATCACGGTATCATATTTTTCTTTTTGTTATAAGCGTTGGCCAAATATAAATGAAGAAAACGTCTGCTGTGTGTCAGAACGGTGTTAGCGCTAAGTAGAATTAGTTGAGTTATCGCCCTTCTGACTCTCACAGTTCTTTTTGAACAAACTCAACGTAACTTTCCTTGGAAAATGCCAGCGGGTTGTAACATTTCAAGATAGATTTATGAAGATCTAAAATTGCCAGCCTTTATCTATACTTCAGAAATGCCAAACAATAATACATGCACTCAAAGAAATAAATCAGTAGTATCAAAAATAGATGTTGACTGACTGGATGGACTCCGGATGGACTTGTCTAGCGCCCTCAGATAGCGCCTTCATTACATAATTTGGGAAAAGTTATAGGGATCCGGAGATGGTGCACACAGTGATACCAGAATAAAACCAGTGGATTAGGACTATAAAGGTCGTGCATAACTGTATAAGCGCGAGGAAATTTTGTTTGTTGGCAGTGCTGGGGCAGCGTTTATTCTCATTTTCTCATGCTACAAGGCATGTTACTATATGACATATCCCTTAATGAATCACGTTGCAAAGTTGTTGATACAAAGTTAATTACCATGGCAATTCCATTTTCAGCGTAAAAATTGACATTTAGTTTCATCAGTTATTACACTAAATTAAACTGATAAGAAAGGAGACAATAATCATATTCTTGGAATATGAAAAACATGTTTTCTAAATATTTTCATGGTTTTCTTATCCTAATCCTAAGCTAACCATAAAAAATGATTCTCTCTGTACAAAAAGGTTATAAGATGGCAGTGTATCTTGTATACATTGAACGAGTTCATTCTTTGATCCACAAAGAAAACTGTACATAAAACCACGAAGAAAATATACATGAAAACGCTTATTTAATATATATTATCACAGATAATATAATAGCATTCAATATGCCCATGCTCAATTTTTGGAAAATATGGAAAATACAAGAAACAACAGAAATCGAATAGATTGCAGGGAAAACGAGGAAGACAAAAGCATGTAATCAAAAGAGCAAGAAAATGAAACACGACTTTATTTTAAAAATGAAAAACAGAACGAGATTTCACAGACAACTAAAAGCATTATGATATGACCTATCGATCCTAAATTTAGGACAGTCGGAAAGGTATGCATGGGCAAATTTGATTTTAATTTCATCTATTTTTTCATTCACAAATCATTTTGGAAAGAATTTCTTTCTTCGCTAATTCTCAACTGTTGGTCGTTTCTTTATCATGCTTATTTCTGGGTGATCATTGTAACATATGGTGAGCCCGAATTTACCATGACTTTGGGTTCCGAGTTGTCAGTCGTTCCAGAGGAGATGATATCGGCGTCCAACCGGCACTTATCCCTCACCCATTCCTCGATGGGCATCTCACTCATCATGCTGAGCGGCCTCTGGATAGAAAACAAAAAAGTACAAGCAAAATGATGAACTTAATAAGTATTATAAACATCTTTATGGAAATGCTCACCTATAGGTGCATACCTTGGATCACACTGCTTAATTAAACAAAAATTACCTTCGGAGATTTACGGCCATAAACAGGGTAAATGTGTAATAAAAAATGGAGAGGCGCTGGTGTCATTGAGGGGGGGGGGGGGGGGGGGGGAGGGGACACTGGTCTCACTCGGTGGATAGAATGGGAGACAGCCTTTGCTATCGAATGAGGAAAGGGCTTGGGAGGGAGTCGTATCATCTTCCTTTTCTCCTCTTCCTTTTCACTCCAGCATTTGCTCTTCTTTAAAAAAAAAATGATTTTAACGCCATTCGACGGGAGTGCCCTTAGTATCTTCACCACTAATTCTTACTTTACTCACCATATCAGGCTCTGGATCAGCATCATCAGGTTGGACACTTGTATAAATGACGCCATTCTGAAAAAAGAATGAAATGGGATACATAATCAATTAGAAAGGTTATTAGATCATGGAGATTGGATGAGTTCGTAATATTTATTATGTCATTCGTCATCCACAGTGCGTAACGACATGTAAAGTAAGCTGTGGATGGCGAAGGCATTAATGAATTAAACAAATGTTTCCATCTGCGAGTATTCAGTGAACCCTTTTACTTCAGAATTAGAGGTAACGTAATTACCAAATACAATGTGAATGCCGCATGAATTTGGACTATACTATTTGTTATGAAGTTATCAGAATATTATTCATATTAACCCGTGGCAGCATGGTCAGATGGTGGAATATATACTTACAGCGGCATGAGCAATGGCGGGTCGAAGATGACCATCCGACAAGATGACAGCCTCCTGGAAACGTAAATATAGCCAAGATAACAGTAAATAATTTTAAAGAACGAGAACAGATAAAGTTAAGAAGAAAGAAAGAAAGAAAGAGTGATGTTCCCCATCATCAACACGGACTTACTGAAGAACAGTCGGAAGGCTGAAGTGAGTTTTTACCGTGATAATATAAATAAATTAAATGAAAAACAGTTTCTTGTCATCAAGAAATCATACCAAATCAAAAGAGAAAAATACCGCCTATCCCCTTCAAGAAAGAAACAAAGCCCTGCATCACCAATCAACTTTCGTCATGTCAATAAGTAGTTTAGAAAAGTACATGATTAGCTAACATAAAAGATTTTTGTACCAATCATGTACGAAATAATTCAAAGAGGTGAAATTCCTATTCGGAGCTGTTTGAGAATCAGCTTTATGACGACTTTTTCACCCTTCACACAAAGTTGAAAGCTCTTTAAAAATCATATAACTCCAACTACACTTCTAATCATACCTGTGTCGGTCCGGAGATGTTCATAGATTGGTTGCTGGAAGTCTTGTTCGACTGCGACGAGAAACGTGGTGGCATAGGATGATGTATTGGAGGATGTATTGGTGATCGACAGTGGCTGTCACCGTCAAGTGATAGGTAGTAAGGATCACTCACGTAATCATGAGCCCTTGAAGAGGGAGGTGACGACGACGAAGTTATCTGTCTATGACTACGTTGAATCTCAGGATCCAAAGGGTTTGCGGTGATTTGGGGGCGAGTCTCGGGATCATGGAACCCCATGCGCTTATTTCCGCTATCTCGTCTCTTCTTTCGGAATAACATGAACAGCATCATGATTACTACGATAATGACTATGGTCACAGTGGCGATGGTTGCTATCATTATGGTGGAGAATGAAGAGCCACCATCAGAAATGTCTTCAATTCTCTCTTCTATTCCCATATCCGGAAGTGATATTGTATGCGGGGCATATATCACTTTGGTGTCTGAAGGACAAATGTCACTATGTTTGAGACTTAGAACCAATCGTCCTGCGAATTCTGGAGGGGATGAACAGCGGGCAAGGTGTGAAGGAACATCGGGCTCATCGAGGGCATTGATGGATGATGCCATTAACCAGGTCAAGAAAGGTTCCTGGAAACAGTCACAATGCAAGGGGTTGTCAGCTAAGAGTATTTCGGTGTCATTAGGTATAGTATAAAAAGAAATATTTCGTGTAGAGTTCAAGAGATTGTTCTGTAGTCTGAGATCTCTAATATTGCTGAGGTGAGACAAAGTATTTTCTCTGATGGAACTGATTATGTTGAAAGAGAGATCTAAAGTTTTAAGGTTGCCTAGGAACTCAAAAGACCGTTCCTGAATTACGATGAGATTATTGTGCTGGAGATATAGGTCCGTCAGTCTGTAGAGGCTCATAAAGTCACGGTTAGACAAGCGGGAGATGTTGTTGTGTGAAAGATACAGCTTCTCAATGTTGACGGCGTTTTGAAATATACCGATTGGTACTTCAGTCAGGTTAGTGAACTGAAGATCCAACAGAGTGAGACTGTCTAAACCTTTGAACGCCAAAGGGTTTGGGTTGATTAGAGGATTCTTCTTTAGATACAGTTTAGTAAGGTGGTTGAAACCAGTAAAGCAGTCATTTGGCAAATGGGAAATGTTGTTACCAGTGAGATATAGAGTCTCGAGGGAACTGTCGTGGCTGAAGGCATCACAAGGTGGTATGATGAGTCGGTTGTCTTCAAGGGATAGAAACTTCAACTGTGGCACATTCCCGAAGGCCAAAGGCTGAATCTCGTGAACGCTGGCATTGTCCAGGAACATATACAGGACCTTTGGCATCCCGTCCAGAATACCCTGCGTCAGAGTCGGAAGATGGTTCTGATTCAGATGAACTTTCTCCAACATGGAACACCCCTCGAAGGCTCCTACCTCCACCGACATGTTGTTTCTCTCCAAGTACAGGTACTTGAGGCAGGTGAAGTTGCGGAAGGCTCCTTGAGCCAGTTTGGCCAAGCGGTTGTCCTGCATGTGCAAGGTCTTCGCATGGAGACACTGCTGAGGAACATACTCCAAGTTTCGACCTTGACACCGTGCGTCTTTTCCCCACTCGTTGAAGTCGCAAACGTCGGAACACTCTTGGGCGACCGCTTCACTCTCATCGAGGTAATACAAAAGCACCAAAGTCTCCATTAAAACCAATTGCCGTATAAGGTCCACCATTCTGAAGAATCAGATATCTGTAAAAAAAAAATGGAAGAGTAAATGTTATGGAATCTTTTCAGAAATGAAATACACTACGCCTATACATTATAGCAATGGGAAACGTGGGAACCGTGGGAAAATACAAAATACTAATTATAATCAGTGAACTTGATCTATGATCTCTGTTACAGTTAGGCTGGCAAGATTATTCTTCGATTTATTAAATCTTCCTAAAACGATTGAATGTCACTGATGTTGGCAGTTCTGCATCATACACTGCAAAAACCAGGGTGTTAATTTAACACCATCTCGGTATCCATATTGGGCTACACCAGATAAGTGTCAAAACAACACCAGTTAGTGTTAAAACAACACCAGTTTGATATTGGGCTACACCAGATAAGTGTCAAAACAACACCAGTTAGTGTTAAAACAACGCCAGTTTGATTAAACTGGTGTTGTTTTAACACTTATCTGGTGTAGCCCAATATAGATACCGAGATGGTGTTAAATTAACACCCTGGTTTTTGCAGTGTACTCTCATTTAGATATCATATATACATAATCAATATACAGCAATGAATAACACACATCACAGAATTTGTTTCTTTGTCAGGGCCGATTGTTACTGTAAGTATATGTTTTTCACGTTCTGGTAATGGTAATTTGATGATACCATGAAAAAGGGTCTGATGCAGAGTTTGAAATAAGATAGAATGTTGCATTTAAGAGAAAAAATGTTACTTTTTAACTCTGTTATTATAATGCAACAACTGCGTAATAATGGGGAATAAACAACCTAATTTTTCAAAACACGTTGCATTCGGAATCGTGCACACTGTTGCGTGAAGAATCCTTATTCACAATACGAGCGGGAAGCAGGAAAAGGGTCATAAATAATAGCTTGTATGTGCATGTATATCATAACAATATTTCTATCAATCAATAGTAAAAACAACGATGACGGACGTGCGAGAAAATGAGAGAATTACATGAACTGGTTTTTCTTATATAAATTGATACCTCGTTATGATAACCTTTCTCCTCGTGCTTTTATCAATACCTTCTTTCATTTGGGAATACAGAATAATTAGCTCTTTCCCACGGCACAATTTAACACGTATCAAAATGTTTGCACCATACGCTACCTCGACATGAACTTAATATCTTAAACATTCTGAATATTCTTGAAAGTTTAGAGTTAGATGCCCGTTTGTTTGAATTAATGCCAATCTTTATCTCGACGCCTTCCACGTTCATCTTTATTGTTATGTTTGACGTGTAATATATCATCTAACCTTATGAAAATCGCATGGTGTAGGAGAAAATTAGCGTTAATGATCATAGGAAAGCAGAAAATAAAATCTTTGCATTTCCATGAGCGCTATAACGTTGAATAATGTGATTGTAAGTAATTAAACATTCAGTTAATATGATTGACATGACCATGGTCAAGATAAATATGAATGGTTGGCAAATTGAACTAAAAAAAAAAAAATGCTAAAATTATGTAACACATGCTTAAATTTCTCTTCATGTTCAAAGACTATGGTATCGTGTGTTGAGAGCCAGAAGGGCGTTAACTCTGTGTTAAAGCATTTGAGTTAACGCCCTTCTGGCTCTCAACACACGGTATATAACCCTAAACAATACATGCGAAATCCATTACACTTTCACTTGCAAACATTAGCTGATTAATCAGTATTGTATTAGTAGAAGTAATATTACCATTTTATCATTTTATTATTAAACACGACATGACATGTCTAATTTAATAACAATCATCTAGGATGGATATCATTAACAAAATAAAGTAGATAGGGCACTTGACCTGATGACTGCTGAAGGAAAAATCAAGTTTGGAAGAAAATATTCAGTTAACCATCAGCCAGCCAAAAATGAGGCTCACGTAATAATTGTACATGGATGGGTGGAATAAAGTTGACCGGTACTAAAATACGATTTATTTAAAGGTTGGGAGTGTAACTCATTGACAGTTAGGCATACTATTTGAAGACTACCCCTTGAACGAAGATGATTGATATTATAATTCAAGAATTTGGTCTTATTTACCCAGGGTAGCAACATCAGTATTAACACTGCTTTTCCCACGGACCCTGTAATCATTACCCCAGCATTGCCATGTACCCATTGAATACACCAGGGAGAGGAACAAATGTGGGCAAGATCCGAGCAGTTATCGAACCCGGGACCTCTCGAGTGAGAGTTAAGAGCATTCACCTATATACCACAGTGCTCCCACAATACAGTGCATCCAAAAAAGTTAACAGTTGGAAATTTGTATTCATGTTGATAGCTTAGGGTCTGTCCTATGCAATATTAAAACACCAACAAATTATGACTAGTTATTACGCTTGAGTGATCAAAAACACTTCTGTCATGTCTGTGAAGGGTGCAAAATTCAGACTTGACAAGAATTGGTATTTGTTCTGGCTGGAAGTTGAGAACCGTTTAAAATTGAAAGCTGAAAAAGGTCTCCCCAATTAAACATTACAAAATATTTTGAGGAAACTTTCATACCCGTGGAAAGCTTAGGATATCTTCTATCAAATGACACCAAAATATCTCAAGATTTCCTTAAAATATTTTGAAACATTTATTTGGGTAGACTTTTTTTCAACTGTTAACTTTTTTCTGGGACGCACTGTAGTGAACCCCCAACAAAATCAATAACTAACAAAGAAAAAAAAAACAGCCGGTAGGAATTGAAAGTATCTTTTTATTGCTGGACCATAATATCTAAATCTATATTTAGAGCATTAGTACATTTGTCATTGGTTTATCAACGAAAAGATGAACAATAAAATGGTTTTCAATTATAATTATATATACCATTACATCATGGGGATTCCCCTTCGTGAACCGTGCATTAGCACAAAGCGTCGATTCTGCAAAACGGGACGCAGCGCGAAAAAACACCTTTTGTTGATGGGCAGTGGCCTCGAAGGTTCGTGCCATCTTGCCTGAATTATTCTGAATAGAACATTATTTTTCATTTCAGTTTGATCTGTTTAATCTTTCCATTATAATAATTGTATGATCTAGTCAAGACACAAGTTTGAATGATGCCATTGCTAGCACTTATTTTTCATGATTTTTTATTTTTCTTTTCCTTTTTTTTCCACATGAGCCTATGAGGAAATAATTACCGGTGTGCGCCCTTAAGATGTGACCCCGTATTTGTCACAGAGACCACTAAAGTTACTGACAAAAAGATTAGTTGTCAGTTTAAACGGGACCGTTGGGTTTTTCCCTCAAAGCCCAAGGAGCAAATTTCTTTTGAGATGAATAAAGTTTGGCCGTACCTCACAAGAACTGAATCTTTTTTTCGTCGAGAAGGAGATGTTTACATCCCACGCATGAGCATGATGAAAAACTCCAAATAACCCTTTGACCAAGCTTTGCCCCTAAAAATGCTCGGAATAGATAAACATTGTGCAGTTTTTAGTTTTTTGAGAAAGAAATACAATATTTTACCATAGAACATTAATTAAAGAAGTAGTCACTCAAATAATAACAGTACCCGAAATCACACAATGAAATTTTTAATTGAAGCGAAAAAAACTATTGATTGAGTTATCCAAGTTGGAGGGTAGCAATTGCCTTTTTCTTCAGGCCGAGAAAATTTTTGGCCGTAAAGTTTGGTCAAAGGGAACTTGAGTATATTTCAGGGGCTCTGACACCTATTCCACATCGTAATATGTTATCAGCTTCTCTATACTTTTGTTATGCCGTAGCTTTGGTCTGTGGGGGGTTACTTTTTAGGGACATCTGGCAACCCCATCCCGACAGATTTTTCCAGCTTTGCATTTGTTTGTACAGTCATATTATTTTCTTTGGGGCATGGACTTGATGGCATGAAATCAACCAGAATTCTTGATCTTTCTGGTATATTGGGAGCTCCACTTGCATGGTCTAAGTCACTTCAAGGGGTCAATTGGGCCCAATGGAAGACCAAATATTGGCCAATATAATAAAATAAATATCAAATACAAATCCTGTAAAATATATAGGTTTTCAAACACCTCAGGTTAATCATACAATATGAATAATTAATGTATAGTGGTGTGTCCAAACTTTAAGGATGTCCGTATTTCGCGCACAGGGGCCAATGTGCCTATGTTAAAAAAAAGGGGGGGGGGGGGGACAAAAAGAAGAGATTTCGAAAATCAGATAACCTCAATGGGTAGAGGAAGCTAAAATTACTTAGGGACAAAATTTCCTTTGGAATTAGGTAAGACATGAAAGAAATATTGACAAAAGATCAGCAGTTTGCTATATTAGGGTTCGTTCCGAACAAATATGAAATTAACGACAGGGTTCTAGAAATTTTCATTTTGAGAGAAGATGTCACCGTACTTGTAAGTAAAAAGTGATACCAAATGATTGTATGATATTTTGGCTGGAAAATGATGCACTTTATCTTTCCTTTGATGCTTTGCTATGTTGGATAAATTTGGCTGTAAGCTCACGTGTGCGAAGTTTGGACTCGTTGATTTTATGACGTTTTTTTCAGTTGAAGCGCGTTGCGATTCGACATCGAATTTTGAAATCGCGATATCTCCGAAATTCTTTGTCGATTAATTTTCTAAATAGCCTGTTTACTCAGTGTATTTTAATTTATGCATGTTTCTCTCCAGAATCCTTAGCTACCAACTATTTAGTGCATCTGCTATGCATAATAGCATCTCTATGGATGGAATCCACTTTGCATAAATTAGTTGTTGCTATGTCAGGCAAGCCTCTGGCAAGCTTTTGAGTTGTTAAGAGCAACTTTTGTTCAAGAAGTATGCATAAAATTTGTAAACAGGTCTATTGAACCCATTTTTTAGTCCAAACTTGCTTTCCATTTGGTAAAACACGATCCAGATGGAATATGAGAAATCATGGAACGAATATCACATTGCGCGAACTTCGGTCAAAACTCCGATCTCCCTGATCATACATTAATGATAGAATAACTCTTCCATTTTTATTTGATACCACATTTGTGGGGAATCAGTAATTAATTCACTGGGAAGGAATCAATTAATGTGTCTGGGTGAAAACCTATCTGCGCCAACGTCAACAATGCCTTGCCCGATTTGGAGTCCACTGCACAATGAGCAAGAAAACCTTTTGTAATGATTTTTGAGTCATAGCGTTAGGTGAACATGTGGAATGGCCCCGAGATCTCCAGACTTAACTACCAAGGACTTGTTTGTCTGGGGTTCCTGAGGTCCAAGGTGTACAGCAGCCCGCCTGCAGACCTGGATGACATGCAGCAACGAATCGTCAGAGAAGTGACCAATCTGATAGAAGACAGACAGACACTTCATAGGGCCATGGCAGCGATGCTTCATCGAGCTCAGAAATGCATCGAGAGAACGGGCGTCATGTGGAAGATTAAAAGCTATGTCCAAGTGCCCAAAATGACTATGAAAAAGGACTTTTCAGTGAAAATCACTGAGTGTTATGATTTCTGGCTTTATTTATTCATTCAATTATTTATTGGTTTATTTTTGAAATTTCTTTATTTGTCTTAATTGAACATATCCATAAACTTTACGCTCATTGTTTGTGTGAATGTTGTTGTCTCTGTTTCAGCAGGTAATCATACGACTTGGCGCAAATGAGTTTTGACTATCTTTCAAACAATGGCTGGTGTGCACTCAACCGTAACAGCAACATTGAAACAAATGTTACCAAACAACAAAGGAATGTATGCTCTACCCATACACGCTAAAAAATTACTCTGTTAATCCGACACTTTTTAAACAATACTCAATTAAAAAAAGTGTAACATTTTTTTTCTGCCTCACTATATATATATATATATATATATATATATATATATATATATATATATATATATATATATATATCAAAGTTAAAACCATCCAGTGGTAAAGTGCTCGACTGGAAACAGAAGCTTCTACTACACTGGGCTCTTACGAAACATAACTGTAAAACTCTATGTAGTGCATAGTCCAAAATATAGTGTTATATATATATATACTGTATATACAGCGAAGACGTGTGCATAGAGCTCTATCACATGCCTACCGAATTATAATAGAAACGAAAAAATTAGAGTAAAGTGACATGAGGCAACAATTATCAATACAGAACTATATTCTTCATACAAATTAATACAATTAAGAATATAGTCAATTTTGGGTATATATTCAGCTCGAGTTCGGCTAATTGTTAATCAGTTTTATAAGTTCAATTGGTAGACATATATTGCTTGTTAACTAGGTTAAGATGACAGAACACCAATGAGGATGGTATAGGGCGTTCCCAGGGTTTCATCCATGATGAGTAATTCCATATTGACGCGAGAGTCATCATGCATAATATAGGCACCAAGGAGGTACTAGGCTTGCCTAGTACATGTAGTAACTCCTTGGCTTCACACCGATGCTACCCAAGACGGAGGGGGATGCCTGTATTTATCATCCCCCTATATTTTTTGATAAATGAATAATAATTATGATACATTAACTTAAAACTAATAATTATCCAAAATCATTATCTTTGATCTAGAAATACCATCACATTCTTTAATTATTAGAAGTAAGGAAATAATTAATGCCATAATTTAAATTCGAAAATATCGAAAATTCGTTCACTTGCATTGTTATTCGCAATTAAGGGGTTCCGTCCATTGGCCACACAGAAACCATTTTGGGATGCTCTAAAATGCTCTTAAAGTTTTATAGACAGATTTTTGAAAAGGTCCTTGGTGTGGGAGGGGGCGGGGGGATATCCCCTCACACTCCTTCGCTCTCTCGCCGGACACCCCCCCCCCCCCCCCGCAATAATGAACACGGATCGACACCCCTGTAAGACATGTTCACTAAAATCTAAGATGTACAGTCGAATAAAAATGACCCAAGAACGACACTTACCTGTACGGAATACTGACGTGATATCACGTCAGTTGCAAAGGGAGAGACCGCAGAAAAGGACTGTGTGTATGGAGTCGAGACTGATCGGCAGAATGAGTCACCCACGGCTCAGCTAGAGCGTCACCCAGGATATCGGGGTTTCCCCAAATAAATTACAATAACGATACAAATAATCATGGAATAACCCATTTATAATTACATTCTGTATGAAGTTGGGATTTCGAAAGTTACACAACGAGACATATTTCGACTTTGCCGAACAAGACCAACCATGTAATTCGAGTGCACGTGAGAACGGTAAGCATTATGAATAGAAGAAACACGATCAACACAAGAAATCATGGTGCAAAATAACATCTTGGACGTTAAAAGACCATGCCAAAGTGTCACCATGATGAAGAAAGGCAATAAAATATCGGTTTTCCAGAATGGTTTGATCAGTTCGTTCTAGAATTTGAACTTTATTGGAAATGTAGCAATTAAGAACTATACTGCATTACGATTGTATATGCCCTAATTAACGTTCTTTACCAAAATAATTATGAAATAAAATATTTATGATCACATTTGCACAATCGTAATTCAATAATAAATGAAAGCAACTCATATTGTATTATATCCTGGAAAAAAAAATTAAACCAAGCTTCTGTAATAAGGGTATTATAATCTGCATACAAAATTATAAAAATGATTTGTCTTTGTATTTCATTGAATGAATACCGAACTCCAGCAATTATACCTTGCTTTTATTACCACAAAAATAACACTATCAGTAACCTT
Source organism: Heliocidaris erythrogramma (assembly GCA_025617745.1). Taxonomy (NCBI): domain Eukaryota; kingdom Metazoa; phylum Echinodermata; class Echinoidea; order Camarodonta; family Echinometridae; genus Heliocidaris; species Heliocidaris erythrogramma. Next base: position 23,973,820 of record CM046856.1, read on the forward strand.
CTTGGTCTAATAATTTTTTCCATGACAACACATAAATAAGTTGCCCCTAAAACAAATCTCTGTAAGTTTCTAAATCAGGAACCTTGGAGGAAATCTGAATACAGAGAGAGAGAGAGAGAGAGAGATGGAGATAGGATGTATAAAAATAAATTGCAAAGAGGAGGTTGAGTGAAGAAAAAAGAGGGAAGAAATCTTGCGATGTGCCTAGGACGGGAGGCAGGAACGTTATATTGTATATTATATACAATTTAATACAATATATTGGGAACAGTGCAAAAAATATTTCTTTCGAATGACTGTAACTCGAAGGTTGAAGCATGTCAACGGCAATGTCAACACCTTAGACAAGGTTTATTCAATTTATTTATTATTTATTATAGGCCTGTAATAACACTCATCATGCTTATTGGGAATGACCATACTCACAAAGCGAGGTTCCATTTCTTTAACACTGAATAATTCAGTGCTGAAATAGTATATAATTCATAAATATTTTTTAAAGGGGTCAAAATGTGAAGAAAACATATAATTCTATTTGCTTTGTTCCCTATTGTATAAGTTTTAAATATTGTTATAAAGTATTATTTTCAAAGGTTCAACTGTTGGCCTGGGAAGAAATCTTAACTTTGGGTTTCCTTATTCAATTCCTTGACGATATTTCACCTGGGGTTTCGTTAATTTTGCGCCCCATTTAATGAAGAGGTGAATTAAAAAAAACAAAACACAAAAACAAGCAAGTATTGATCAATGTTCAAAATTCGAAATAGTAACGCTCGATGCAGTGCTCCCTTGTGAATTTTCCTGCGCCTAAAATGCATGAGAAAATACATTTTTTGAGGTCGCTTGTAGTTACGTATAAGTTTGTTTATTTTGTTGCTTTCATTTCTTTACTGTAATAATACAGGGTGTGATCTTGGAAGGTAGGTATTCCCTCTTTTATAAGGAAAAAAGCTCAAGAAAATTCTTGAGCTTTCATTTCCCCGATCCCTTCCCATCGTAGTAAAAACGACTTTTAAATCCGTGTTCTATGGTTCTTTATTTTCTAGGGATGGGTATTAAAAGGGAGTTGTTCATATATACTTCAATGTAAGCATGAAGCTGATATTCCCATAAAAATAACTTGTGTGTAGGCGAGGCGAGTGGGGGGGGGGGGGGGAGGGGGTTCTTCTCAGAAGGTTAGACTGAGCTTTGAATTTTAAAAAGTCACACTGAGAACATATTTGTTTGTTTTCTTGAACTTATCGGGGGTTTCCGCTCCATCCTAAGAAAAAAGTTTGAGTCACTAGGGTAATGGGAGGAGGGGAAGGGGCAAGGGGAAGTTTGCCCACCCTGGCAAATTTCACCTTGGGTTTCAGTTAAGTGCAGAAATTATTGCAAGTAAATACAAGTAATCATCAAATTGCTGTTAAAACCTCATGAATAAACTAAGGACAATATCTCAATTTCTTTCCTACTCGGCCACAATGCGACCTCGCCTAGGGAAAGGGGTTCACGAGAATACGTATAGAGGTAAGCTCAACAGAAAAAAAAAATGAACGCCTCATTTATGTTTTGAATCTAGTTCAATCCGATAAATAATAAATAGATTATGCATGCATTTTTGATAATGCACAAACGGAAATGTGAATACCGCTGTAACTCAAGGCACTAGCTACAATACAAGTATTCAACAAAAACATACCGAAAATCAGAACCATTAAACTTACAAATCAAGAACAAAATTTGATGGGAAAGAGGAACGTATGCCCCTCTACCCTCCCCGGTCCATGCAAATCAAGTCCTAAAAAGTGAATTTCTCGATGTAGTAATATGGTTAAAAACAGGCTCGGATCAGTCTCGGATGCTGTGCCTCCTCCCTCACAAGGTAAGATACGCCACTGGTTTGAGTTAATTTTGAGGAAGTCACTTATATTTTGTTTTATTAGATTTAACATTTAGATCTTATCTTGAGTTCTTATGTGGAACTGCGTTTCTAGAAAAACTAGTGTCAAAGCAATTCTAAATAGATTATCATGCACTTTGGGCGTGTAAATTGTAAAGAAATATTTCAGAAAATCCGCTAGAGATGATGTCTGTTATAAAATACTAATTATAAAACACGATGATAATGCTTTAAAACCAGTGGGATGGGAGTTTTCATCTCCCTGGTTAAACATACTTTTCCGCTTTCCATTTAGATGATGCTTACTAGTCTAGATTTGTTTCCATTAGGTAGGCTACAGACTAATATAATGATGTTAGAACTATGTTGTGGCGAAACTGTACTCTCTCGGGGTTGGGTCTCAGATATCTATTTCTGTATCATTTATTTTTCGAACGTCGACGAAAAATACATGATGTAAATCCCCATAATGCTGAGAATACAACTGACACAAATAATTACAAAATTAATAATATTCCATTTTTTTAGCAAAACAGTGATTGATAGTGATAAAAACGCGTTCTGCAAAAAGTATTTTTAATTATAAAACATACCTTGTACGCAAGTGCACGTTGGCGTAGGTATCTTAACAATTAAAGTTAATTATTCGTTTATTCATAATGCAATTATTATTATTCCATTTAGGAACCACGCAAACATATTATGAAGTTCGTACCTCCTTAGCAGTGTTTATAACAAATCTGTGTTCCACTTTGTTTGAGAGTGACAAATACCATTATAGTATGGTATGCTGGCATGTTAACAATTTAAATGAAGTTGACAGCGTAAAAATATATGCGGGGGGGGGGGGGGGTGTGCATGATGATCGAGCCGTGAGTCAAATGTTTGTAAATGGAGGGGGCATATACTTAAGACTTGAAATAGGAAAATAGGGTACATGCACTCAACCTTTTTACGACATAACTTTGCTGATGATGACACCAATGCCACTATCTCACGAGAAAGGGGATCATGGCGACCATGGCGATCTGTGAAAATTTTGCAAAGTGTGGCAGAATCGCCCTCCTACTCCATTTTCGACCAGCTCGGCGACTGCGCTGCAGCTTCGCTGCGATCTACCTGCACTGAAGACAATGGTAATACGATGATAGTGCGACCCTGCTGCCTTCTTGCCCCATTTCTCGACGCCAAAAGTGGTAGGTATGTGGGACAAACAAGACAAAGGGGGCTTCGGAACTAGGGTATCGTGAAAAGCATGCTCTTCGGAACTACTAACATTTTGGAAAAAGGGGGTCTGTGGAAAAGGTCTGTGAAGTTGTTTTGATATTCGTTATTCGATATTCATTTGATATTCATTTGATATTCATTTGATATTGAAAAAAGGCCTAAAATCGGATTTTTTTTTTTTTTGACGTGCCATGATGACCTTCACCTTGATCCCTCAAGGTCACGGTCAAAAATGGCGCCAAAAAAGAATACCAGCTTTTTGAAGAACTGAAAGTGGCCCCAAATCGCAAATTTTTCGACACCTGCCTAGCGCCCACGGTCCCCGATCTAATGCCATGATGACCTTGACCATGACCTCTCAAGGTCACGGTCAAAAATGGCGCCAAAAATGAATACTAGCTTTTTGACGAACTCAAGGTCAAGGTCATCATGGCATTAGATCGTTATTGTTAGGTATGTAAATAATGTTCAAGCTCCATTAGAGTGCGAATTAAATTCATCCCCAAGAATGTATGATGTTGTAAGCATATACAATAGCTCTGACAACCTTCCCTCCAAAATACATGGGAGGTGCTGCCAGTAAGATGCACCTCCCGAGATTAAATCTGCAATGGCCTAATGATTTTTGTCGCAGGAGCAATTGTCGCATATATGTTTATCGACGGAGCAAAAGATTTTGTAATAGAGATTTGGCAAAAGTTTAAAAGTCCCCACTAAAGAAATTATTTACAATTGCAGACTAAATAACAATCTAACCGGTGGTAGTGCGTGACATGTAGTAAACTTAAGGAAGAGAATTAAGATAGTAGTAGGGTCTGTGAAATGAAATTCTTCATGGGAATAAGACCGTTATTCTGAATACTGAAATGAATGGATTCTGTAATCTTCATTTTGTAATGGCTTGGGAGTGCCCTTGCACACTCCATTGTGAGATCATTTGAGGATCGGGGGGGGGGGGGGGGGGGTTGCAAGGGGTACTGGGAAATACAAGTGGTGACACCGGGAGTATTGATATTAGCAGCTGTTGGAATGGAGGGACACTGCTATTTGAGAATGATGAATGGCTTCAAGTTCATTCCATTGAGATACAATTCACAAAACACATACTAGTACATCAAAGTTACTAAATATTTACTTGAATGAACAGAACTATAATAAGATGAGAAAACAACACCTAACATATAGTAAGGGACTCTTACACAAGTATACATGATCAGTGTTTATGTATTAAATGCTATGGTTATGTAGGACCATGACAAAGCTTATGTTATTAAATAGAAGATCAGGGTATAAATTATTTCCCTGTTAAAACAAAGCAGCACAACTAATTGACACGACTTTGAATGAACACCCATCCCTAAGTTCCATGAATTGATGCTTGGGAAAACAATTGGATTGTTACATGTATTGTACTATAAATAAAATTGTACTTACTCTCTAGGTAAAGATGTAAGGATGACACCAGTTCCACTTCTCTTCCCTTGTTCTTCCTCATGTTCTTGTACTGCATGAAACAAGCACTTTCTCCTGTACATTTAGTGAGAAAGGAATTTAGATTATTATTGTATTTTGCCAGCATAAGAAATAAAGCAAAATGAAAATAGTAAAAACTTATTAAATAATGATTTACTTTAAAAGACAAAATAACAATGCTGACAATAATATTGATTTAAAAAATTAAAACAGTAAGGGAATTATTTGACCAGATGAATCCCGACTTGCTTTATGTTTTATTTATAATAATATCATTGAAGGGGGATGTTGTACTGTATGTAGAGTATCTATATAAAATTACTTATCAGTTTCCATCTCCAAACGAATCTTTAACTTCATATTAGAGTTGAATGAAACAAAATACATGTAATTACCAGATCTTTCAAGCTTGCTGGCAATTTTTCAACAAATGTGTCTCGCCGGTAAATATCATCATCTTTGTACATGGATTTGCCTGGGTTTATGCTGCAAAAATAGAGAGAGAAAGTAACAAACAATAAGACTACAAATAAACAGGTTCATAAATATATAAAGTTCTTTTAATATTTCTTCATGGAATGGACTTTTATTTCGTATTAGAAATTCACATTTAGTCTCAAATAGGTCAGATTGGTCTTGTGATATAAATTTATGTAATTACTGAACTTGAAAATAAAGGGAAATTTAACCTATTTCAATCTATCGAAAGTTTATTATAGCGATATAGCGATTTTTTTTTGTCGCCCCCTCCCCCCTCCCCCCGAGCGACTTTTGGAGAGCTGGCGAGACAAAAAATATGGGTCTCCCTCCCAGCAGTTCCAAAAGTTGACAAGCCTGCATTGGTGGCCCCCCTCCCCACTTATACAGAATCCTGGATCCGCCCCTGCAAGTGATAATTTGATTCATAACTTTCAACGCTCCCACTCAAACAAATGTTGGGATGCGCCCCCTTTTTCTCAATGTAGACTTAGGGGTTTATGAACAGCAACTAGAATGTACGTAATACATAAACATCTACTCTAGATTCAGGGGCGGGTACAGGAATCAGGATTTTGTCAAAGGGGGGCATATATCTCAAACTTTCTGACAAGCAAAGAAGAAATATAAGGGTTATCAGATTTTTTTTGGTTCAGTTTTCCTTCAATTTTTTCTCTGACAGGCAACAAGAGGATGCCCCCTACATCTGCCACTGCTAGATCTTTGACATCCCTATTGTGGATTTGTAGCCCTACTGAAAAAAAATCTCTCTGAAAATTTCAGTTTTATTTATTGCCTTTAATGTCAAATTGATCGATGATTATTTTCTTTTTCTTTTTTTTTTCTTTAAATTGGCCTATAACTTTGACTTTTAGATCTACTGAAATGCTTTGATTAAACAAAGAGAAACAAAAGTATCTAAGACAAATAAAACAAAAAGATATGGAGGAGTCTAAACATTTAGACTAAAACGGAAGCCTATTAAAGATCACATTACAAGAAAATTCCATCAAAATAAATATTGATTTAATACTTATTATTGCATAGATGGCATAAATTAAACAAGGTTATCCAAATTCAACGCTTGGAAACATTTGAAGTAATGATTATTATCAATTATAAAACGGTAAAATACAGCCCCCTATATAGCAGCTGAAGAGCTCCTCGAACGCTGCTGAGATGTGTGACGAAGCAGACGATGTCCCATAACATCTTACACATTTTTCAGTGCCTGTTTTGTCATCTCCTCTTCAATTATTTCTCTTACTTGACTAGTGTCAGTCTTAATGTTAGTCTGTTGCCTCACTCTTAACTTCGTGTATGGTATTATTTTGATGAAAAATGCAGCGTTAAAAAAATAAAGGAATCAGTCACTTGTAAACAAAATAAGACTCCATTGTATTTTCAGCTGCTTGCACCGGGGCATGTTCGGCGTTTCAAGAGGGAACGAATACCATCCGTGCTATTATTCGGAGGGCTTTTCAATTTGAAAGTGGGGTTTATTTCATTGATCATTGACCCTTCTCCTGTGTATTTACAATCAAACGGTTTTAGTTATCAGAATCAGTTTCACTTTCCCTTTTAGAATGGTATGAAATAAGGTCATGTTTAAATATACAAAACTCTTTATAATTTGATAAATAATTGCATTGCAATTACGTTCATTCATTATAGGACGTCGTCTGCTTAAGAAGGATTGGTCCCTAGTGTGACGACATCAAAACATCGCTATATTTCTGGCGAATCCTCGGATATTCCAGATGCCGAGAAGAGCTTTTATTTATGTTGTTTTTATAATCATCAGATAGGCAGTTGACATAAAACTTATACGATTGCCATCTGTAAGCTTCCCAGTTTCTAGTGATACATTAATTGCCATATTTGTGATTTTCTTTGGATAGCTACTTCAACAGTCAAACTATAGACTCTACATCATTCTGTCACTCAACAATGACACAGAAAAAGAAACACTATATCTCGACCTACAAATAAGAAAAAGGTCCCTCAATTAGATCAAGATCTTCATTGACTCTAGATCTAAAAGCCCCCCCCCCCCCCAAAAAAAAAAAAAAAAAAAAAAAAAAAAAGAAAGGAAAAGAAATTAGGCTCTTCAAAAATTAAGAACAATACTCAATAGTGAGACTAAATCATGTCTAAATGGTCTAGTATTACGATAAAGGTCAGAGACAGGTTCGAAATTTGCAGCCAGTGTTGTTTGTTTTTGTGTTGTTTTTTTTTGTTGGGGGGGGGGGGGGCTCTCTCTCTCTCTCTCTCTCTGTGTAGCTCTGACTTAAAAGTTTAAACGGACTGATGCCCATACCATCATTGGCAGATCCGGCCTGTGCCCCCCTTTTGGAAGAAAAGTATGCATTTTGACCATACAGGATCCGCCCTTTTGTCGATTTTGTGCCCCTCCCCCCTTTAGAATGAAGACTTTTTTTTCTTATTGCATGTCAGATATTTATGGAGGGTAACTGGACCCCCATAACCCCCCCCCCCCCCTCCCCTCCGACAAGTAGGTCTATGTAACTTAGATCTCTCGTTTTGGTTGGACTCGACGAAAACATAACCGGTGCTGTGTATAGCTGTACGGTACTTTTTGTTGTGCGGTGCGATAAAATAATTTACACGTAAAATCCCGAGAGATAGAAGTGTGCACGGTGCCATAGGGTTTGCATTCGAGCGATTTTTCAGAAAGTCGTTCATGTCGTGGTGTGGTGTCGTTTGTCGTTTGTCGTGTTCGGTGTGAATCCGCCTTTAAGGTCACCATCCGAAAGTCGTGACGAACCTGGGTCCGCTGAATCAGTTTATAACTTCCACTGTTAGCTGGATTACAGGCGCACGCCACAACGCCCAGCCTTTTATAGCAGCGCGGATGGTCCTTGTGCCATCTCAGCCCAATCGGTAGCAGCGCAGCGCAAGCGCAGAAGAAGCGAAGCGCGAACGCCTGCAGCGTGATGGGAGCGCGCTCCACGCGTCATTCAAATAATTTCGCTTCGCGGAAGAAGCGGTTTAATTGAAGCGTGCCGAGTGCGAGTCGATCGCGTTATAAACGGAAGCAGCGTGGTAGTACTGTCTTGGGAACGGGCCTCAACGAGATTTTGAACCTGCCTTTATTCGGGCATCGAGATAGTCTCATTGTAACTTACATCTTATCTAGTATACTTTAAGGATGAAATTACATTAAATGGCTATAAATGGATAAACGATGCATCAACATGTCACCATAATATTAAATGTCAAGATGTTTGTTCGCTCTCTTCTTTCTCTCGCAAAATATTTAGAAACTAAAGTAAGCACATGCCACTTAGTCAAGTGGCAGTCTCTAGAGAATTACATTAAACCAGGCAAAAAGTGTTTGAACTCAGCGCATGCAGGATTTTGAAATTGGAGCTGGGGGAGAGTGAATTTCATATTTAGTATAAATATTGATGAGGCTATATCCTGGGTAATTAACCAAGACATACAGTTAACAACAAAATCGTTCATTCTGCTTGTAATTGTTGAAGTATTTTGTGACTTTCTTAAGAATAAGAGTACTTTCAGTTGTCGGCTTAAGGTGAACAATCACTGGCGTAGACAAGGGGGGGGGGGCACCGGTGGCCCCCCTTCCTATTCAGCCACTAAAAAAAAAAGCGAGAGCAAAAAGCAAAGAAAAGGCCTAAAAATTTGCTAAACCGTTGGTGGGCGGAGGCATAAAGAACAAACAAAAACTTGGTATTAAAGGGTTTGAATAATTTTGTTGTTAACTGTAATTATTATTATTATCATTATGATTTTGCCTCAAGGAAGTTCTTTTAGATCTTGATTCTGACTTTACTCAAAATACGGTGCTTTGTTAACTTATTATGCTTTGGGCTGTCATTCTGTGCAGCTTCTAGAGTGGTTGTGCCCCAATTCATTTCAGTTCTATGTTCAGTGTTACTTTGAGCCGCGAAAAACATGCAGGTGGCCATATATGGTTCAACCGTAGACTGGATCAACCAATCACAGATCCCCATGGCGGACCTAGATTGAAATCCCACTACTGCCCTCCCTCCCAGCATGACAAGAACATGTTAAACTAGAATTGCAATCGTATCAGAACGATGTGCATAGATTGACGTCTGTATTTTTGCATGTCATTGAACAGTAAAATAAAGAGCATCTCTTAACCTATCTATAGCAATTTGTTTGAAGTCTGTAGCATCTAGAATAGTGGAGATAGGCAAAATCGAACAAAAGGTACGAAACACGGATAAAATGGTGCCTGGACGGTCATGCACGAGTGATTTTGGAAAATGAAGAATTCAGTGCATTACATGGCATGTCAAGGAACATGCATACGAAATTTGAATCGAAATGGACAAGGGGAAAGGACCTAGACAGTGATCACAACCACTGCATGCAAAACAAATTGGCCACAATGGAAATCTGGCCCGGATGGCATGCCATAGTTCATGCCATAGTTCCTAGGTAGTGGCATCTGTGCAGGATATAGAATTGCGATTAAAACAAAGCGCTTGATAGATATTAAAAATCTGGCTTCGAGAGTCTCTTCATTTTGCCTCGAAGCATGTACCTGCAAAATTTCAAGAAAAATAAAAATCGTTCAGGGGGCCAAATGTGGGAAACCGATTTGCCCCATAGACAATACATGTAATACATGTGCAGGATCCGTATAATGACCCGACTTCAATCGCGATTTACTCAAAATATTCTGTGAGACCATATATCTTTTTTTGCATCCCTGACGAGGGAATTTCATTGCGGTCATTGTGAGCCAACTGCAACTAGCGCGCCATTTAAAATAAGCATATTATGCAATATTATGTAATGCATAGTAAATTAAGGTTATTACGTAATATCTTTGCGAGGACGTCATCGATTTCAACCAAATTTGGTTAACAGTTGTCAAATACATAAATACACATACCCACCAAATTTCAAAGACGTACGTTGAACGTTCACAAAATTAGAGCAATTAGTCTTTATTTCGGCATTTATGCAAATATTGTGATTTTCAAGTGCAATTTTCTCAAAGTCGGTCAGTGATGAGGTATATATTTTTTTATTTGGCTGAAAAGGGTATATCTTGAAGTATCTAAATCCAAAAAAGGGTACGGGTTTACCCAGGCATGACGGAGATACGGCCACACGAAGAGAGCCGTTTTGAAAACTTTAGAGGGCGCTGTTTATATAATGCGTAATCAGAAATGCATGAAATCTGGCAGAAATGTGTGCAACGCCAAGGCCAAGACATGGTAAAAGTTTGAGACAGAAATCAATTGATATGACAAAGTTTTAGGAATTTTTAATATTCGGGAGTGAAAATTTCAAGAAATTTAGCGTTTTTCAATATGGCCGATTTCGGACTTAAATTTACAGTGTGAAGATGGCATTTTTCGTATTAATTTTTTTATTAGAATGTAAAGAGCAACTCTTGGACTGTCTACAGGAATTTGTTAGAAGTCTGTAGGATGTAGGATAGGTGAGATAGGCAAGGAGAACAAAAGGCATGAAAATGGCCCAAAAACGGACAAAATGGCGCCTGGACGGTCATGCATGAGTGAGTTCGGAAAACGAAGACCTCAGTGACCTAGAAGACATGCCAAAGAACATGCATACCAAATTTGAAATGAAATGGACAAGGGGAAAGTACCTAAATCAAGGTACGTGGAGATAATTCATTTGTCCCATTCCGAAACGGAAAAAGGAAAAACAGAATATTGAGTAAAAACCGTTGCAATTTTCTGTTTTACAAACAGAAAAACGGTCATTAGTTAATATTTTTTGTTAAGGTTAAAAACTTGAAAAACGAAAATATGATAAACCCTCTTTTTTGGTTTTACTGTTTTCTTAAAAATTGTTTTTTTCCCATTTTATCTTCAGAAATGAGAATTTGATCACCTTTTTCTGATTTCTATTTTTGTTTTTTCATTATTTGTTCTAAAAAATAGAAAATTAAACACCTTTTCAGATTTTGTTTCTCCGTTTTACTTCCTTACAAATTGAAAATTAAATGCCGGTACTTGTTCTGATTTCAATTTTCTATTTTGCTTTCGGTACATGAATAAATGAAGACTGCCCTCTACGAAATTGAAAATTAAATGCCGATACTTGTTCTGATTTCAATTTTCTATTTTGCTTTCGGTAAATGAATAAATGAAGACTGCCCTCTACGTTTTTTTTTTTTTTTTTTTTTAAATCTCAGGGCCACTGCAGGGGAGGGCAAGGACCTAGCCCCCCTTGAAAATGAATGTTTTGTGCCCCCTCCCCCTCCCTCTACACCTATGAGTCCCAATACTTAGATATTACATGTAGATTTTAGACAAAGTTCTAGAATATTTGCTAAATAAATGTCGGCTTTGAACACAGACTAAGCTTTCCCGCTGCCTGGCTAGCTGGCCTGGCGCGCTCAATTTGATTTGCCAGCAGATATTGCAATCTATCCGGGGAGCGTTTCATCAAGCGTTTTGTCAGTGATTTCTACCGACAACTGTTAAAAGCTACTGAAATCCTTGCATCTGATTGGCTGAGAGCAAATTTGTCAGTGAAAATCGCTTGATGAAACGCTCCCCCGATCCCTAGCCCGAGGCCCTCGATCGACGAGCCGGCCGGCGAGACGTCGGGATCGGAGCAATCGAGCTGCTGACAAATCAAATTGAGCGCGCCAGGCCAGCTAGCCAGGCAGCGGGAAAGCTTAGTCTGTGTTCAAAGCCGACATTTATTTAGCAAATATTCTAGAACTTTGTCTAAAATCTACATGTAATATCTAAGTATTGGGACTCATAGGTGTAGAGGGAGGGGGAGGGGGCACAAAACATTCATTTTCAAGGGGGCTAGGTCCTTGCCCTCCCCTGCAGTGGCCCTGAGATTAAAAAAAAAAAAAAAAAAAAAAAAACGTAGAGGGCAGTCTTCATTTATTCATTTACCGAAAGCAAAATAGAAAATTGAAATCAGAACAAGTACCGGCATTTAATTTTCAATTTGTAAGGAAGTAAAACGGAGAAACAAAATCTGAAAAGGTGTTTAATTTTCTATTTTTTAGAACAAATAATTAAAAATTAAAAATAGAAATCAGAAAAAGGTGATCAATTTCTCATTTCTGCAGATAAAATGGGAAAAAACAATTTTTAAGAAAACAGTAAAACCAAAAAAGAGGGTTTATCATATTTTCGTTTTTCAAGTTTTTAACCTTAACAAAAAATATTAACTAATGACCGTTTTTCTGTTTGTAAAACAGAAAATTGCAACGGTTTTTACTCAATATTCTGTTTTTCCTTTTTCCGTTTCGGAATGGGACAAATGAATTATCTCCACGTACCTTGATTTACCTAGACAGAGCTCACAAACACCCCGTGCAAAACGAATGAGGTCTGAGGCTAAAGAAGAAAAAGAAGAAAGAAGAAGAATAAGAATGCAGAACACGAACAAGAATAGAAGATTGACTGACGTCAATCTAAATAGAACTGGTTTTCCCCAACCCGTGTTATACCTGTAAATAATCATACATAATATCTGCTCTCTCTCCTCACAGCGTTCAAATCAGCTTGTTTATTTGGTCCAAAGTTCCGTTTATGAAAAACAAATGATAGTCAAAGCAAGCAACTCCAATCGTCCTAGTTTATTCATAGTTCGTGCGTGAAGAAACTCTACAGCTTCAGACCAAAATATCAAACTTATGATCTTAAAGTAGAACGTTAATGATTTTAAATATTGGCTTAATACTTATTATTGCATAGATGGCATAAATTAAACAAGGTTATCCAAATTCAACGCTTGGAAACATTTGAAGTAATGATTATTATCAATTATAAAACGGTAAAATACAGCCCCCGATATAGCAGCTCAAGAGCTCCTCGAACGCTGCTGAGATATGTGACGACACACCCTGGACCAGTCCTGTCTAAGCAGACGATGTCCCATAACATCTTACACATTTTTCAGAGCCTATTTTGTCATCTCCTCTTCACTTATTTCTCTTCCTTCACTAGCGTCAGTCTTAATGTTAGTCTGTTGCCTCACTCTTAACTTCGTGTATGGTATTATTTTGATGAAAAATGCAGCGTTAAAAAAATAAAGGAATCAGTCACTTGTAAACAAAATAAGACGCCATTGTATTTTCAGCTGCTTGCACCGGGCCATGTTCGGCGTTTCAAGAGGGAACGAATACCATCCTGCTATTATTCGGAGGGCTTTTCAATTTGAAAGTGGGGTTTATTTCATTGATCATTGACCCTTCTCCTATGTATTTACAATCAAACGGTTTTAGCTATCAGAATCAGTTTCACTTTCCCTTTATAATGGTGTGAAATAAGGTCATGTTTAAATACACCAAACTCTTTATAATTTGATAAATAATTGCATTGCAATTACGTTCATTCATTATAGGACGTCGTCTGCTTAAGCAGGATCGATCCCGAGTGTGACGACATCAAAACATCGCTATATTTCTGGCGAATCCTCGGATATTCGAGATGCTGAGAAGAGCTTTTATTTGTGTTGTTTTTATAATCACCAGATACGCAGTTGACATAAAACTTATACGATTGCCATCTGTAAGCTTCCCAGTTTCTAGTGATACATTAATTGCCATATTTGTGATTTTCTTTGAATATCTACTTTAATCATTTGGCTCATATCGTTTTTTACAACCTCCCCAAATGTCTTCTTTCTTTATAGACGAACTGTTGAATGGATTATTATAATCAATGAGGTCTACAATTCTTCTCACTCATGCTCATACCATTTCTTACCCCTAGATTTTTACCGTTTTAATATAATTATACTTCTGGGTTCATCCCTTTGTACTCCTATTTTTAAACAACCCACATGCTATAATCATGCCCCACATCTTCCAAAGGTTGAACATCAAAGACAAAGGGTTAGAAAGATAATAGACTTCCTATTTAAAAAAAAATAATGATTTGGATACACATCCCATGGTTATATATAATAGAAAGAGATACAGAGAGAGAGAACAAGAAAGAGAGAGAGGGGGAGAAAACAAGAAAGAGAGAGGAAGAGAGGAAGGAGACTGAGACGCCCAATGTTTAAAAAGAAGAAATAGTATTACTCGATTGTTTTGTTTTTGTTCAGGAAACTGCCGTTTTGTAAAATTTTTTATACTAAATAAACCAATGCCTTGAATAATTTTATCACAGAAATTCATTTACACATTTCTCAAATCCTCACAATTGCAACGATAATCATAACAATTCAACTTCAAACTGACTCAGCATATTTAGAAAACAGTACTTTTTTGAAAAAAAGGGGGAAGCTGAACAACTCAATCTAATTTATATGGCAGGCAAATTTATAAACAAAACATATAGGTAAAAGTGTTTTGGGTTAAGAAGTAAGAATAATGGTCAGCGTTTAGCACAATAGCCACTATAACCATAAGACTGTGCTTCAGGTTAACAATTATATATGTCAACTTTTGCAAATATTTACAAAACCTTTGGTACTGAAACGTTTTTTTAAGTTGACAATTTGTAGTACACGTTTACTGATTGTAGCTATCTGAAATACTTAGAGATCGTATATTGCTTTTAAAAATATGGAAGAAAGAAGTGCAATTGTATATAAATGGATAAACATATACACTCTTAAAATAATATCACAATGCCAAAGACCCAATAAATTTCATTTTTACCAAAAAGCTCACAAACAAACAAATAAACAAACTATTCCCACCCTCTCCAATGTCTCTTTTTTATATATCAAATGTACTTAATTTGCATTTAAAATCAGAAAGAAATATCATTTCATGATGATATTACATAATCACGGTATCGTATTTTTCTTTTTGTTTATAAACGTTGGCTAAAACAAAGAAATATAAAATGAAGAAAACGTCTGCTGAGAGAACGGCGTTAGCGTTAGGTAGAATTATCGCCCTGCTGACTCTCAAGAGTTCTTTTAAAACAAACTCCACGTAACTTTCCTTGGAAAATGCCATTGGGCTGTTGCATTTCAAGATAGTTCCAGCTAACAGTGGAAGTTATAACCTGATTCAGCGGACCCAGGTTCGAGACTGAGTCACGTTTTTCGGATGGTGACCTTAAAGGTCGGTCCCCAGACGTAAATAATCATACCTGCTTGTAAAAACCCCAATTATACACACACACACCCCCCCCCCCCCACACACACAAACAATAATACATGCACCTTTAAAAAGTCAGTAGTATGAAAAATAGTTGTTGACAGATATCTGCGCCTTCATTACATAATTTTGGAAAAGTCATAGGGATGCGGAGATGGTGTACGCAGTAATGCCAGAATAAAACCAGTGGATTAGGACTATTAAAGTCGTGCATGATTGTATAGCGCGAGGAAATTTTGTTTGTTTCCAGTGCTTGGGGCAGCGATAATTCTCATTTTGCCATGCTAAAACGGATGTTACTACATGGAATATCCCTTACCGAATCATGTTGCAAACTTGTTGATACAAAGTTAATTACAATGGCAATTCCATTTTCAGCGGAAAAACGGACATTTAATTCCATCAATTACTACGCTAAACTGATGAGAAAGGAGACAATAATCGTATTCATAGAATATGAAAAAAATGTTTTCTAAATATTTACATGGTTTTCTTATCATAATCCTAAGCTAACCATAAAAACTAATTCTCTCTGTACAAAAGGTTTTAAGATGGCAGTGTATCTTGTATATACTGAACGAGTTCATTCTTTGATCCACAAAGAAATGTACATAAACCCACGAAGAAAAATATACATGGAAACGCTAATTTAATCAATATTATCACAGATAATATAACAGCATTCAATATGCCTATGCTCAATATTTTGGCAGTAAAGTCGTTTGTGAATTCCAAATCCTATGTATGCTTAAAAAAATATGGAAAAACAAGAAACAACAAAAATTGAATAGATTAAAAGGAAAACAAAGAAGACAAAAGAATAATGAAAAGAGCAAGAAAATGAAACGCGATATTATTTTCAAAGTGAAAAACAAAACGAGATTTCACAGACAAGAGAAAGCATTATGATATGACATATCGATCCTAAATTTAGGGCAGTCGGAAAGATCTGCATGGCAACATGATTTGATTTTTTATCTATAGTTTTCAGTCAAATATCATTTGAATTTCTTTTCTTCTTCGTTAGTTCTCAAATGTTGGCCGTTTCCTTATCATGCTTATTTCTGTGTGATCATTGTAACATACGGTGAGCCCAAATTTACGATAGGTCTCGGTTCCGAGTTGTCAGTCGTTCGAGAGGAGATGATAATGGTGTCCAACCGGCAATTATCCCTCACCCATTCCTCGATGGGCATCTCACTCACCACGCTGAGCGGCCTCTGGATAAAATTAGAAAAAAAAGAAGAAAGGTAAAAGCAAAATTATGAACTTAATCAGTATTATAAGCATCTTTATCGAAATACTCACCTATAGGTGCGCACCTTGGATCACATTGCTTGATTACAAAACGAAAACAATTACCTTAGGAGACTTTCGGCTATAAACAGGGTAAGTGTGTAATAAAAAAACATGGCAATGCTCCCTAAACACTAAACCTAACACTAACCTTTTTTAGATAAGGTGCCATAATTATTACAATGGAACAAAGTTATTTGTTTCAATGAAAAATGCAGTCTCCACCCCTCTTTTCACCAGTCATTGACGGGCGCTGGTGTCATGGGGGGGGGGGGGGGGAGGGAACACTGGTCTCACTCGCTGGATAGAATGAGAGCGAGCAAAGGCTATCGATAGAGGGAAGGGCGTGGAGGGGTCGTATCACTCCTGCTCTCGCTCTTATTTTTTTTTTATTTTAACGCCATTCGATCATGGGAGTGCCCCGAGTATCTACACCATTAAATTCTCACTTTACTCACCATATCAGGCTCTGGATCAGCATCATCAGGTTGGACACTTGTATAAATGACGCCATTCTGAAAAAAAATAATAAAACGGGATACATAACCAAATGGAAAGGTTATTAG
Source organism: Heliocidaris erythrogramma (assembly GCA_025617745.1). Lineage (NCBI taxonomy): Eukaryota > Metazoa > Echinodermata > Echinoidea > Camarodonta > Echinometridae > Heliocidaris > Heliocidaris erythrogramma. Next base: position 23,990,831 of record CM046856.1, read on the forward strand.
ATTGGATGAGCTCGTAATATTTAATATGCTAATCGTCAGCCACATAGCCACATAGATCGTACATGTATCATGAACTCATTCTCATGCATCATATGTATATCATGAACGAGTGAGCAAAAGTTTTGACAATTTATTACGGTGACATCGACTGTTGGTTCACTTTGTATTAATTTATGACCTTTTTCATGTAACTTCTTCATTAATCACTTCATGTAAAATAGATACCGGTAGATATTTAGATTACAAAGAGATCACTTTTTGCCCTAATAATGGTCTTGTGAAAAAAAAAACACCAGGGCCCTCATGTAGTCCCTCCTGCCATACGCCCATGTAACGAGAGAACACTGTCATATTCATTTTGCATGAAATGCCTTTGATGCGCATAAATAATTTTAAATGAAATTGCAAAACCTGTGCAGCTCAAAGAGAATGCATTTGACCAATTACTGAGTGTTCATTAATCTCATAGCGTGATGATGGAGTATACTTACATTAGTCTTGACAGTTATGGGTTGAAGATTACAATCCTGCAAGACACTAGAATAGGCAATATCGTCCTGGAAACAGAAAGATATCAGAACATATTAAGAAAGAAAAATAATAGACTGAAGAAGTGAGATACATAGTACCCGTCATGAACGAATCATATCAAAATTGAAGACAAAAATGCAGCCCCATTCATCCTCCAAGGAGTCTGAAATTACATGATGATAAATAATAAATGATACTTTCTTTGTGTCAACCAGACAAGCTGAAGTTCAGAAAAACGCATTTTAAAGCTGATATTGCTATGTTGGTCCAATTACGAAAGGTATATTTCAAACCGGGTAAAATTCTAATTCTTAGCCCTTCAAGACAGTGTCATTTTGAAGATTAAATATCCTTCGAGTGAACTTAACAGATATTACAGAAATTAAATCAAGCATCAACATACCTGCGTCGGTTCGGAGAAGTTCAAAGAATGAATGCTCGGAGTCATGTTCGACTTCGACGAGAAAAGTGGCGGCATAGGATGATGCAAAGGAGGTTGCACAGGTGATCGACAGAGGCTGTCACCGTCAAGTGATATGTAGTACGGATCACTCACGCCATCATGGGCCCCTGAAGAGGGAGGTGACGACGACGAAGTTATCTCTCTATGATAACGCAGAATCTCAGGATCCAAAGGGTTTGCGGTGATTTGGGGGCGAGTGTCGGGATCCTGGAACCCCATGTGCTTCTTTCTGCTATCTCGTCTCTTCCTTAGCAATAACTTGAACAACACTATGACTACTACGATAATGACTATGGTCACAGTGGCGATGATTGCTATTATTATGGTGGAGAATGAAGAGCCACCATCAGAAATGTCTTCAATTCTCTCTTCCATTCCCATATCCGGAAGTGATGTGGTATGCGAGGCATATATCACGTTGCTGTCTGAAGGACAAATGCCACTATGTTTGAGACTGAGAACCAATAGTCCTGCCAATTCTGGAGGGGATGAACAGCGGGCAAGTTGTGAAGGAACATCGGGCTCATCGAGGACATTGATGGACGATGCCATTAACCAAGTCAAGAAAGGTTCCTGGAAACAGTCACAATGCAAGGGGTTGTCAGCTAAGTGTATTTCAGTGTCATTAGGTAACTTATCAAAATAAATATTTCGTGTCGAGTTCAAGAGATTATTCTGCAGTCTGAGATCTCTAATATTGGTGAGGTGAGACAAAGTATTTTCTCTAATGGAACTGATTACGTTGAAAGAGAGATCTAAAGTTTTAAGGGCGCCTAGGAACTCAAAAGACCGTTCCTGAATTACGATGAGATTATTGTGCTGGAGATACAGGTGCGTCAGACTGTACAGGCTCATAAAGTCACGGTTGGACAAATGGGAGATGTTGTTATATGAAAGATACAGCTTCTCAATGTTGACGGCGTTTTGAAAGATACCGGTTGGTACTTCAGTCAGGTTGGTGGACTGAAGATCCAACAGAGTGAGACTGTCTAAACCTTTGAAGGCCAAAGGGTTCGGGCTGATAAGAGGATTCTTCTTTAGATACAGCTTAGTAAGGTGGTTGAAACCAGTAAAGCAGTCATTCGGCAAATGGGAAATGTTGTTACCAGTGAGATAGAGAGTCTCGAGGGAACTGTCGAGGCTGAAGGCATCACAAGGTGGTATGTTGAGTTGGTTGTCTTCAAGGGATAGAAACTTCAACTGTGGCACATTCTCGAAGGCAAAGGGCTGAATCTCGTGAACGCTGGCATTGTCCAGGAACATATACAAGACCTTTGGCATCCCGTCCAGAATACCCTGCGTCAGAGTCGGAAGATGGTTCTGATTCAGATGAACTTTCTCCAATATGGAACACCCCTCGAAGGCTCCTACCTCCACCGTCATGTTGTTTCTCTCCAAATACAGGTACTTGAGGCAGGTGAAGTTGCGGAAGGCTCCTTGAGCCAGCCTGGCCAAGCGGTTGTCCTGCATGTGCAAGGTCTTCGCATGGAGACACTGCTGAGGAACAGACTCCAAGTTTCGACCTTGACACCGTGCGTCTTTGCCCCACTCGTAGAAGTCGCAAACGTCAGAACACTCTTGGGCGATCGCTTCACTCTCATCAAGGTAATACAAAAGCACCAAGGTCTCCATTAAAACCAAATGTCGTATAAGGTCCACCATTCCGAAGCATCAGATATCTGTAAAAAAATGGAAGAGTAAATATTGTTATGGAATCTTTTCAGGAATATACGATGGATATATTTGCAAATTAGCCTTTCACAACTTACGATATCAGAACTGAGATAATCGTATATGCATGTATACGTAATATACACTAAGTAACAGTAACACACATGCAAAAAATCTGTTTTTTGCCAGCGACGAAAACTTGTGGAAATATACTGCTAAAGGTCTAAATAAGAAATTTAAAAACAGAACTGAGCATTTACAGGATGAAGTTAGGTATTCTAACTCTGTTTTTCTTTCATGATGCAATAAATACCTATTTGGTAGAAATAAACAACCTCATTTTCAAAACAAGTCGCAATCGTGCCCTGATCTGTTGCTCAAAGAGTTCTAAAAAAAGGAAGTGGGGGATATATATCCCCCCAAAAAATTGAGGTGGGGGGATGGCCTGTGTTATCATCCCCCAATATTTTTGGATAAATAAATAAGAATTATGATACATTAAAAACTAAAAAACTAACTTAAAACTTATAATTATTAAAACTTATAATGTTTGATCTTGAAATATCATTACATTCTTTAATGATTAGAAGAAAGGAAATAAGAAATTCCATAATTTTAATGTGAAAATATCAAGAAAATTTGTTCACTCGCATTGTTATTCTCAATTGAGGGGTTCCGTCCATTGGCGTAGATCCGTGCATTCCTTCTTTTCATTAAAAAAACATTTTGGGATGCTCTGAAATGCAAATTTTATAGACAGATTTTTGAAAAAGTGCCTGATGTGGGAGGGGGATACCCCCCCCCGCTCTGTCGTTTTCCGTATCTGTGGGGGGGGGGGGGCAGTGGACGCGTTTCTGGGCGTCACTTGGAGGGGCGCAAAAACTCAAAGGAGAGAAAGTAAAAAGGGGAAATGAAGAAAAACCCCAAATCCGCATTGTAAGTGCACTAGAAATCTAGTTTTTGAAGGTTTGAAATGCGAAAATTTTCCAAAGCTCGGTCGCTTTGCTCCCTCGCATATTTATTTTCCTTCAGGATCTCGTCTCGCCCCCAGTAGACTTATATACTTCTTAAATAGCCTAAAGGGTTCAAATTTTGAGAAATAAAGATGTAATTGCTTTGCTCGCTATATCATGTAAGTTCACAATGACTCCTGCTAAATATTGCACCCCCAATATAGGATAAAGTGTATAAAACAGCATTTGCAAAGGTTCTCAACTTTAGGTAGCCTTGCTGAATTTCTCGACTCTTTCTCCAGCCTATTAATAGGGTTTTCGTTAGTTTTGCTCCCGAATGTAGAAGTAAGTGAATAGAAAACCGTTTGGCAATGTATAAAATTCGAGCTTCTCTATATACCGCTGAATTGCGGTGGTCAATTGCAAAATATCCTGGGTAAAATGCACAAGAAATTGCGTTTTTTAGGGTTAAAATTTCAAAAATTTGCCGTTCGGTCGCTTTGCTCCCTCGCTAACGAAGATAAGTTTGGGCACGGGGGGGGGGGGGGGGGGACTTCATTTTTGCCCCGGGCGCCATAATTCCTATATACGGTATATACGCCACTGGCTTCGCTTCCTCGCCGGTCATCCCCCCCAATCGTGAACACGGATCGACACCCCTGCCTCAGGACTTTGTTTCATAAACTTGTTATCAGTAACAACGGCCACAACCAAATACTTCACTTTCAGTAGTTTATATCACTTGTAACTTGTTACTGATAACAAGTTTTTATGACACTCAGTCAAGATTCACAATGCAATTAAACTTGTGTGAAATAGCAATCGATCCATGCATCAAAATAAAAACATGTATTGAAGAATACTATAGGAGGAAAAAAACCCATCAAGATAGATATTACTGATTTTTTTTTTTTTCATCAAAAGAGAATAACAAATACTTTGTATTTTTTGTTTCAATATAACCATATTTTGTGTGCTTAATGTAAGTGGTTGACGCAGAAAGGAATTTTTAAAAACTTTTTACCACAGATATCTTTTCTTTTTTTAATCACCGTGAATCGGGGTTAAGAGGGGTGAAAAGAAACATTGAAACGTTGGAAAAGTATGTCGTCCTAATTTTCCCAAAGGACTGATTTTCATTCTGTTACTTAATGTATCTTGAAAAAGTTAAAATGGATGAAAATCGTCTGCATTAGTCAAGGGTCAACTCAAAATGTATTTGTCGTAACACGACTTCAAAGTTTTGTTCCTGTTCAGCTGCACTATTCCTATTCACCCCGTTTAAAAGTGCTGTACATTATGCATTAGCGGATCCGGGGAGGAGGGGGGGGGGGGGGGCACTTCCGGCCCGTCCCCCTCCCTTTTGGAAGAAAAGTATGCATTTTGACCATAGAGGATCCGCCCTTTTGTCGATTGTGCCCCCTTTTAGAATGAAGACCTTTTTTGTGTGCTTTTTTGGGTTTTTTTTTTTGCTTGTCAGAGCATTAAGGAGGGAAACTGGACCCCCATAACCCCCCCCCCCCCCTACTGAGCGGATTTTGGAGGTCTGGCTAAAATTGTGTTTTGTCGCTACGGCCCCCCCCCCCCCCCCCCCCCCCCCCGAGAGACTTCTCGAGAAGCTGTCAAGACCAAAAATATACGGGTCTATATACGTTTTCCAAAAGTTCACAAACCTGCATTTCTGTGCCCTCCCCCCCCCCCCTTATACTAAATTCTGGATCCGCCCCTGCATTATGAAACATTTTCCTCCGGGCAGCAGTAACCGTATACTTATATAAATTGTTGCGTTATGGGTTTTCCCTTGTAGAGACCCAAATGAGTTCCGTATTCGTGTTTTCACCAACTCAAGCAATGCAATTACATTTGTCTTGAAAAACCCTTTGTCAATGTGCCGCGGAGGCAGCGCTTTGCTAGCGCCGCTAGCTATCAATCAGGGGTGTCGATCCGTGTTTATGAATGGGGGTGGGGGGGGGGGGGGGGGGGGATGACCGGAAACCGCGTAGCCAGGATCTAATTTTTTCTTCAGAGCTAATTTGAGAGAAAGATAACGACTCGTAGCACGTAGTTTTTTTAGGTGGAAAGTAAGTTCGACGCCCGACTGCTTTTCAATTACTTGGACACAATACTGCTTAAAAACTTTACGTTTTAGCAAATTTTGAAAGAAAGATAACGGCTCGTAGCGCCTTTTAGGCTCTTTTCTCTCACTTCCCCCTTTTTCGCTCTCGCTTTTTTTGTGTTTTTAGTTGGCGTTGTTTTTTGGGGGGAGCGATCGCCCCCACTGTCCGCCCCCTGGCTACGCGCCTCATGACCGGCGTGGGACCGAAGCGACCGAGCGGGGGAGGACGTGGGGGGTATCCCCGCTCCCACACCAGGGACTTTTTCAAAAATCTGCCTATAAAACTTGCCTTTTTGAGCATCCCAAAATGGTTTTTAATGAGAAGAAGGAATGCACGGATCTACGCCAATGGACGGAACCCTTTTATTGTGATTAACAACGGCGAGCGAACGAATTTTCTTCGATATTTTCGCATTGAAATTATGGCATTTCTTATGTCCTAACTTCAAATCATTAAAGTATGTAATGGTATTTCAAGATCAAACATAATGAGTTTGGATAATTATTATTAGTTTTAAGTTAATGTATCATACTTCTTATTTATTTTATCCAAAAATATTGGGGGGGGGGGGTGATAATACAGGCCATCCCCACATCATTTTTTAAAATATAAACCCCCATCCCCCCCCCCCCCCAACCCCAGGATCGACAACCGCGCTATCATTTGGGAGCAGATTTCGATTCAGTCCCTGAAACGTCCCTCCCGTTTTGAACAGGAGTAAATAATATTCTGAGCTTTCAATGAAGAAAATTTTCAACTAGAAGTGTTTCAAGTGTTTCTGACATTGGTGGAAGGTAAAATATATTTGGAGCATGCTTTATCATAGAAGGTTGAGGAACAGAGGACAGGGAAAATGTCAAGATCGAAGAACGTCACTATTTTCATATGGTTCATTCGTGTGATATGTCTGTCGTGGGTAATTATGAGTTTACCCCAATGTTACAAAATGAGAACATCAGACTCTTCTTAAATAGCTTGACATACTCTCGATAAGCTCAAAAAAAAAAAGAAAGAAAAAGAAGAAAAACGATTAAACAAGGCAGCGCATGCGCATGACCTGCCTTCAGCAATCATTGGAACCTTTGTTGTTATTCGTATATAGGTTGAGACTTATCCAATGATAGCAAACCATACAAACCACGTTGTCATGGTTCATCGAATCACAGACCGTGTTTTAACGCATGCAACTCCCCTCGATTAGAAGGGGAGGCTAGTCACTCAAAACCTCGTAAGCACCCCCAGGACAGAATCGTCAATATCATATAAATACCGTACCTATACATGACTTTTAATAAATTGCGCAAAAATATATTCTTTGACAAACCACATGAATAATAATTATTAATAAACGGTTAATATTGGCAAAGTGTATTTCACATTGTTTCAACACATTTTGGTAGATTGATACTTAAATGTGCACGTTAATTTTCTTTTCTCTCAGATATCAATAGAATATTTTAACAATAGCACCAGAGCCTCTGTCAAACATAGCCAAATAAATCTGCAGAGCACTCACCAAGTGGGTTATATAACAGAACTCCCTCGTATGCACTCTTACTGAATCCTAACAGAAATATTTAAATATTTAACTGAGGGAAGTTGCTTCATTCATGCAGAATAAATTCTGAATATCGTAAAGAATAAGATTGCTTAGTGACCTTTAGTGACCAGTTTGCGATAATTCTACCGCTGCTTCTCAATTTTTATTCGTTGCGTAGTAACCTGATTTTGGTAATAGATTCAACTCAAGATCAGCTAGCATGCTGATGAAATTCTTGTTGAGTTTACTAGAAGTGAAGGTAGTATTTCTAGCTATACGTTGACACAACAGATGAATCTAAGATGCTAGGGCGTAACTAGGGTCTCATCCATGATGAGTAATTCCATAGCGACGGACGAGTCAGATGGACCAGAGTATAGGCTACACCCTGATGCTACCCAAGACGGAGCGCTTACGTTGAGATGTTTTTCACTAAATGTTAAGACGTATTCACTAAATTAGAAATGAAAAGTGGAATGAAAATGACCTCAAAAACGACACTTACCTGCACGGAATACTCAGGTGATTTCACGTCAGTAGCAAAAGGGAGAGACCGCAGGAAAGGAGTGTGTTTGTGGGGTCGAGCCTAAACAACAGAGTGAGTCATCCACGCGGCGTTCTTTGTATGAACAGCGTCGGCCTGGCGCGGGGGTTTCCCGCCTAAGGCTGACGGAGTTTTGGATAGCTCACCTTTTCTATTGTTATGCAAATGAGGTGAAACCGGAAACATCATTCATTTACAGATGATAAATAAATGTATTCAAGTGATGTGCAAGTAACTTCAGTTAACCATTCATTTTTAGGAAAATGCAAAAAATGGAATTTTCCAAGGGGTATTAATAATTTTGTTGTAATAACTGTATGTAGTAGCCTGCTTTGAAAAACCTCGGAAATAAAGACTATAGTCTACACTTCTGACATAAAACCCCATGGGGCGAGGAAATATAGTAAGGAATGGAAATTTCGTCGGAACACACATTGCACTCTATATGCTTTACATTTATTTATTCATTATTATCATAATCATTATTATTTATTTTATATGTTTATTTATTTATTATATATTTATTTTTTATTTATCTACTTTTTTATTTATTTATTTATTTTTTATTTTTTTATTTTTTATTTTTTATTTATTTATTTATTAATTAATTTATTTATTTATTTATTTATTTATTTATTTTTTTTTTTTTGGGGGGGGGGCAACACTCTCGGGATCAACCTCAAATATTACTACCCGCTTACAACCCTACACCCCCCCCCCCCGAACAAGCACATTTCCACCGTTTTCATACATATTTCTTGAGGCTTCCAAAGTGCAAGGTTTAGAAGACAGAATCGAATGCGCAAAACTTTTACACTCTTTTGGTAGTGAAAATGTGCAGAATTTACCTCGAGTACCTCGAGTATGATGAAATTTCGGAGCCTCGCTGCCCAAAATATTTGTATAGGGATGAGGATGAAAAGAGGTTGAATGGAGGGTTTTTCCCTTCCATCCAACTAATTTATGTTCATACTTAATGTAATGACGTCATATAATGGATAATAAACGTACAGTAGTATTTGCTCATCTCGTTCACCTAGCAGACGATACGGGCCTAGTCTGTGTACACAGACTCTATTGCAACAAAATCCCCCATACTGTATTGATATATCCTAACTTTGCCAACCTCTCCTTATATTATAAAACATTGAAAAGCGGAGCTACAGTACATGACCTATGAGTTACAGCATAAATTCTATGAGTTCAGACCCTGTTGTATGTGTCACGAATGACAAGGTTTACGCACAGAAACTACCCAGTGTTGGTCACGTGACTTACCATGCCGTTTGTTGACCAGATTTTTTTTTGCCTGCTTGATCTCAAACTTTGAGAAAAAAATGATCACTGGATTTTTTACCAGTCAAATAGTATTATACATCAGCATGTAGATAATTTCATTGTTAAAAACGGGCTCGGATGTTCCCCCCCCCCCCCCCACCCCCTCGACAAGGTCAGCTACGCCACTGGTTTGAGTGAATTTTCAGGAAGTCACTCATATTTTGTTCGTAGATTTAACATTTAGATCTTATCTTGAGTTTTATATGGAACTGCGTTTCTAGAAAAACAGGTGTCAAAGTAATTCTGAATAATCATGCACTTTGGATCTGTAAATGGTAAAGAAATATTTCAGAAAATCCCCTAGAAATGATGTTTGTTAAAAATACTAATTATGAAACACGATAATAATGCTTTTAAAATGCACAAAATCATAATGTCAACACATGCAATTTAATACAAATCCCTACCGCTGGAGGAGGTAACCCCATGTCAATCATCTCCCGACTTGGTCACTCCATTCCAAAGCAGAGACCTACAGCCTCGTCATCACCAACCTTTAAAAACATATTTAATCCTCTTAAAATTCTGATGTTTTCCCCTCCTTTTTTCTTCAAAAATTTCAGACCTGTCAATTTGATTCCAGTATGAATATTTATTATTGATTTGTCATACCATTAAAAAAAAATAACTTTGAATTCTTTCAAGGTTCTGATTTACCTCAACCCCCTTTTGTTCTTAGTTCTCAGATTTTCTGTCTTTATTGAAGTTACTGAACATGTCGGAGGGTCGGAGTTAGCTCGTAATCCATATTTCTGTAAGTCCTTGACACTAGACCATGTAGACTGTTTATTGAATTTAAACCAGGGAGAATTTTCATCACCCTGGTTAAACATAGGTTTCCGCATTCCATTTAGATGATTGAGGCTGCTTACTAGTCTAGATTTGTTTCCATAGGTACATTTACATCATTTTTATGATGTTAGAACCATGTTGTGCCGAAACTATACTCTCTCGGGTTTAGGTCTGAGGTTTATTTCCCGGTCTATTTCTGTATTATTATTTTTTTCGAATGTCGACAAAAAATATATGAAGTAAATCCCCATAATGCTGAGAATGCAACTTACACAAATAATTTAAAAAATAAGAATATGGAAATGATTTACTCCAAAGGTATTTTATAAAACATACCTTGTACGCAAGTGCACGTTGGCGTATTTTAACAATTAAACTAGAGAAGCATGCCAGTTTAGTATTCGTTTATTCATAATGCAATTATTATTATTTCATTTAAGGACCACGCAAACATATTATTAAGTTCATTTAACTACGGCGATAGCAGTGTTTATAAACAAATCTGTGTTCCATTTTGACAAACATCATTAGAGATAGTCTAACATTTCTAGTGTGTCCTGGCATGTTTACATCTTAAATGAAGCTGACAGGGTAAAATTATATGCAGGGGGGTGCATGATGATCGAGCCGTAAGTCTTTTTTTTTTAAATGTAGGAGCTTACTTATGATTTAAAGTAGGAAAATAGGGTACATGTACTCAACGATTTTACGACATAACTTTGTTGATGATGACACTAAGCGTACGAGTACCAGTGCGTGTGTGTATGTGTGTGAGGGTGTGTGTGTGTGAGAAGGGGGGGGGGGGCTGGCAAGGAGGTCTGCAACCTACGAGCATTTGAAACTGCCTTTATTCGGGTATCGAGATCGTCTCATTGTAACTTACATATCTTATCATTTTTTATCAATCAAATTAATCAATATTTTCAATCAATATCTTGTATACTTTAAGGTTGAGATTACATGAAAATAATGTCTATAAATGTATACACGATGCACCAACACGTCACCATAACATTAAATTTCAAAATGTGTGTTCGCTATCCTCTTTCGCTTGCAAAATATTTAGAAACTGGTAAACGAATATGAATTAATCCTCATGTAGCTGGTGAACGAAGATGTGAAATAAGATGAATTTATCTTGATAATAATAATAGACTTGTATATGTATTTATTTTATTCGTTTGTTCATAATCAATTGTCTTCTACAATACACATATATATATTGTATTCATTTGTTTTAATTATTTGTCTAGAGTGACAAACATTCCTTTATGTCCAAATGGTAATTGAATAAAGAGATTACAGAGTGTGTGCAGAACAGTCATCGATGAATCAGATATGTGGGTGCTAGTGTGTGAAGATGTGAATGAATGAACGAGGAATCGGTATGATGAGAATTTACTGGAAAGTGAACAAAGATTTGTTCATTTTGAAAAGATATACTGTTAAGTTAATATTCGCACGAGACATGAGCACATGACGAAAATATGCCCGTAAGCACATGCCACTCAGTCAACTATTATTCATTTTGACACTCTCTAGAGAATTATCCGTAGATGCGCAGTAAGGGAATGATGATTTCGTCTTGAAAACAATGACTTCATCTCTCCAAACGAATTTTACCTTCCGCATATCAGAGATACATTTTTAGCTGTGGTTTGAACCATGTGTTTGAACTCAACGCATGCAGGATTTTGAAATGGGGGCCGGGGGTGGGTGAATTTAGTTGGCAACAATAAACTCCGCCGGGGGACATGCCGTCTCATGCGCGAGTAAAAGAGGAAGTCGCTCTTCAAAAACATTGAACAAAGACATTCGTTCTGATGAACATGATCAATAGCACAATTTTCTCTAATGCTTTGCATGGTTTCGATATCAGATAGAGATATAAATAGTTCGTAGATCACGAGCAATATGGATTCACAAAAAACAATATTTCCCATTTTTACTGTAACCTTGTTCAAAGAAAAAAATACTTCTGTTTTTTTTAATAATATAGGTGGATTTACTTCTGGGATTCACATCCGTCAAGCTTCCAAAAAACCAACCTTCAAGACTCTTTAAGAAAAAATACCCATTTTGTATAAATCCGTATAATTATGTAATAAATTATGTATGTATTTTTGGACTTCTATAAAGTTTTCTCTTGATAACTTAATTCATTCTCAAATATTGTGTTTTATGAAATTTTGAATTGATACGTTCGATTTATCCTGATTCTATCTTGTTAAGTGCATGTTGGATTAAGTTAGATGTGTTCTACATTGATATAATTTTTATAGGCCAAGAGACTAAAGGTTCAAAAAAGTTTCAAGAGATCGACGGCCAACGAGACAGACGGCCAACTAGACCGAAAAACAAATACATTAGAAAATATAAGATAAAAGTGTCAGTTTCTTTGGCTTCCAGTCACTGTATATATGTCTGGTGAACCCTAACAAAAATGAGGCATTTTCGGTCGAATGGGCTGTAAACTGTACGGCAATGTGTATGTGTGTTTAAAAACGATTTGGACGGGTTTTTTTTCAACTTAAGATATTTCCGCTCTACACATTCGAATACTGGATTGGATTGGAACCTAATTATAGTATTGATGCTTCTGAAACTTGACGATAAAGTATCGTCAAGTGTGTATATTGGCTTCATGACAACGAAAAAAAAAATGAAGAAAGATACAGTTGGAAAAAAAGATCCTCACAAATCTATTCTGCCACATCATTAAACAAATATCATATTTGCTGCATGAAATAATGTGCAAATAAGAATAATCAAAACAAAGTTCATCATTCTCTTAGAAAAGTACAAGTTTAAAACGGAAAGGATGCGATGTCTGCATAAGATATACGTATTAATCCTGATTAGCATACATAGGCTTTCATGAAACCAAGAATTAATCTTTAAAAAAATATCATTGACTGTTTTCATGACAACGCAATTACAAAGCATATTGGAGAAAAATCCCCACGTATTTTAGCAAATGTCTATAGACAACATGGAAACAAAATGCTGCATTGTCGAAGGAAAGTAGATTTTATAGAAAAAAGAATGAAAGACTTATACTTGTTGTTCCCATAAACCTGTGGTTCAAAGTTCAATAATGGGTTCTAAAATGGACGTATAAATCCATCAAGTTTCATCTCCAGATTATGTGATCTTCAAGGTAAAATTCAAAGTTAAAGCAAAGATAAAGAGATCAGTGCACATTATATTATTCGGACATGGAAAATGATGGTGGTTTCAGAAAGCTTATGAAATTAGCTTTCTTAATATAACTATCAGCAAAACTGACCCAGTAGTTGGCGAGATATGGTAATTTCAAATAAAAAATAAAAAAAGTGTCCATTTTTTACCAACATGGTCAAATATGTGCCAAAACGCGAAAACCTTTCAGCAGATGGGCCAAAATATTAAAATTTCAGCTTTGGAAGAGTCAATTAACCCATATACCAAATTTTGGCCAATTTGAAGGAGGAATAGTTTAAATCCATTGTATGATCTGACACGGAATGACCCACATACATTATTGGTAAAGTTCACACGTCTTCAGCAGTACATTCTTTCTTCTGCGATATGTCCATTTTCTTCTTCCGTTTCCTTTGAAACGAGGGAAGGACAATGAAGGCAAAAATAAAGATACCAATGACAAAGAGGGCTATGCCAGTAATGGACAACACCACGATAAGGGTAATGAGTTCAGGAGAATGTCCATCAGCATTGCGAACTTCCTCTTCTCCCGGACCTAAATCATCATGATCATGTCCTGCTATTTGAAAGGATTTTTTCGGCGTTTTTATTCGGTTTTCAATGGTAGGTGTAGGAGTGAAACAGAGATCAGGGTAGGTGATAATATTTGTATTTGCCCTTGAATTAGGCTGTTCGCAGAGGACCCCAGAGTGTGAAATCGCTAGCAATGCTTTACGAAACTGGTCCAAAGAACAGTCGCAATTCCAGTGATTACTCTCCACCTTTACCTCTTTCAAGGACGCAAGTTCTTGGGGTTCCAATGCCAATGTAGTCAGACTGTTGTTTGATATGTCGAGATAGGAGATGTCGCTAAAGGAGAAAGAACCCGGAGCAATGCTGGTCAAACCGTTGCCAGCCAAACTGATTCTCTTCAGATGCCTCAAATCCTGGAACGTGTCCCTGGAAAGCGATCTAAGCTTGTTCCTGGAGAGGTCGAGAAAGTTCAAGAACTTCAGATCTCTGAAGATGTTACCTGATAATTCTCGTAGTTTGTTGCCTCCCAATAGCAGTCGCTGTATCTCAGAAAGACCATCGAAGACACCATCATCCAGATAGTCCAACCGGTTTTCATCCAGGTACAGCATCTCGATCTGAGGCACTTCCTGGAATACTCCGGACTCTATTGTGGCAATTTGGTTACCCGTCAGGTACACCCATTTCAAACTCAGAGTGTCATTGAAAGAGTGTGCAGGAAGTATTGTGATGTCATTAAACAGGAGGTTGATGCTTTTCAGACGATTTGCCCCGGCGAAAGAATTCGCTTGAACCTTAATATGACACAAAGATTGGAATGCATAGCTTAACAAAATATCATCGGTTTTTCTTTTGAGAAAAATTCCCCTCTAATTTCTTCTTTGACATAACAGGTTGTCGAAGTCAGTGTATTTTGGTACAGTACATATTCCTTATAAAAACATCTATAATAATCTTGTTTTGTTTTGGACAAAGTTTACCGCGGCTATCCTTCCTCGTTAAAAGAGCTAATCGAATTTACTCCTAAAACACATACATTTGGTAAGTTACAAATCTTGAACTTAAAAAGTATTTTCTAACGCTTTGTATCTTATTTCTCAGTCAGGGATGGTGGGAGACTTTATAATGGAAACAATCATTACCCCCACCAACAAAAATGGATATACATGTATTTACAATCAAGAAAGAAAACACATCAATATGTCTTTGTTACCATATGGACGCTGCTTCCAAGTATTTGAAGGTACTTGAGATGATTGAAAGAGCTGAAGACAAGGCTTGGAACTTCCGCAATGTTGTTTCTGTTGAGGTTCAGAACCTTTGAGCCCACACACTCCTGAGGGATCTGATGGAGATGCCTACCCGAACAATCTGCATCTCTAGCCCACGGTACATAGTGGCACAACTGACTGCAAGTACGAGCTGCCACTGGTTGAGTCAACTTGTACGAAACGAGGAGACAGAGTAGGCCATAATTTAAGAATTTCTTCTGAGACATCGTGATTCTGTAATCTAAATATTAGACAAAAATATGTACATATATATATATATATATATTTAATAACAAGTATGCATATTGGTCATGTTGGTTGCTTGGTTGATTTAGACCATGGTTTAAACCTCTCCACGTTGTATGCGAGTGTCCTCTTGTCCAACAGGTGGACATTAATGCGCTTATATTCTTATTTACGCTTAATTTAGTCTACGACGGAGGGCTAAACCACGCTTTAGACCATGGCTTAAAACAAACCTCTTACGTAAATTCTGGCCAAAGAGTGGGGAGTTTTTAAATAATCATACATACTTCTTTGTCAGCTAAAGCAATAATTATTCTCAAATATGGAATGTAATTGGTGAAGTCAAGTTGACAGCACCAAAACAATGACTCTTACATTTACCAAATTTATCGACGTGATTAACAAAAACCATGCCCATGATCTGAATCCCGATAATATGCTAAGTGAGAGAAAAACCAATGTCTATATATACTGTTTATTTTCTGTTCGTATATTTGCAGTTTATTAATAGGGCTGTTTTCCTAATAGGGTTGAAACTGATCACATACTCCATTTACATTGAGGCCCAAAGACTTTGTATACTTGTTGATCCCATAAACCTGTGGTTCAAAGTTTTGGAACTTTTGGAAAAAAAAGACAAAACTCACCAACTCCAATGTCAGGCAGTGGTGCTGGTGGCGCAGATATGAGCTGTTCGACACTACACAATAGTGCATATAAGATCCCCCCCCCCCCAATTTTGGTCTGGAGGGGGTGCGTTCGCACCCTCCTCACCCCCCCCCCCCCCCCCCCCGGCGACGCCCATGAATAATGGGTTTACTCTAGAGATTTTGTAAGTATGGAATAATAATGTCAATTTGTCATGCCTGACATTTCTACAGTTGTCTTGCGACATATGGCCAACATATGGTCGCAATACTTGAGGAGAGAGATATATGGCAGATTTGTGGGGGACGTGCCGGTTTCGAGCGACATGATTGTAGTTTGGGTGTTCACCACAGCGGTATATATTTTCAGGACATCTTCGCTTATTTCGAGGAATAATAATCGAGAATTCTTCTTCTTCTGGGTATTTAATTTGATATTTGGTGTTTAGTAAGTCCCATCGAAACCCTCATTCTTCATCTGTCACTTATTGTGTTCCTGTATACTACAAGATAGTTGTAATAACTGCAAATGCCCCCTCCCCCTATTCGCAGTCATATCGCCTGACAAGTCCAAAACTATTTCAAATGAAGTGCAAATGTATACAAAAACACGGAACAAGCTAAGCTGTGTAAACAAATAGGTTCGAACTGATTTTAACCAAGCACTATGAAATGATGTCTATGTTCACAGGTTGTGCCACCGTATACATGGTATAACCATATGGTATAAACACTAAATGCGTCATTGAAAATTGAATTTTGGTAATATGCATACTTACATTTTAAAGCCGTGCAAGATCCCCGCTACCGTTGATGTCAACTATTCCCTGATGCTGCCCTCCTTCCTTGCTCTCTATCAACGCTACTTACACTGTGCAAACTCAGTATAGTAGAAATTGCGTGCCCAAGCATAATTTTTGTCCCTCGTTCATTGTAAGGTTGTTGGACCGTTAAAAAAGACCTTTGTCTGTGAATGTGCGTGAGTGTGTGTCAGCGTATGCAGCGGTACATCTAAGTGTGTGGGAGAGGGGTGGGGGTGGGGGTGGGCAAAGGGGCCACATGCCGCAGACGCATTGAAGGAGCGTAAAAGAAAAAAAAAACGCAAACAAGAGAGAGAGAGAAAGAGAGAGCCAAGGAGAGAAAGGAGAAAAAATTATCCTTAAAGGGCGAGTCAATTAGAGTCAACATTGGGGCTAAAAATGTAGTACATAGGTCCAATGACACAATTCTGACATTTTTACAGAAAAAAAATTGCCCAGTAACAAGAAATTGGTCAAAAAACTCACTAATTTGGGAACGCCCCCAAAAATTGACAGCTGATTGGCTAGAGCGATTTGACGTAGCATCGGGAAGTCCCCCGCGAAGCCACTAAGTTTGACTAATATGTTGGCAATGTAAATGAATGATAATTTATCCATTTTCATATCACTATTTATACAATTTCGACAATCTTTAAGTCCCCCAAAAGGATTTGAATAGGTTGTTTAGACATTTTAGTAGAGGTCAAATGAGGGTAGAGGGTAAAACGCTTTGTAAAACGATTTCTTTGTTTAATGAGTCTAAAATGAGAAATTATGCTGTGCTCTCTAGCATATGTGACTTCAGGATCTTGTAATTTCGAGCACCAATATCATGAATATAGGATACAGTTTATAAAATGATGGCGTTTTTCTAAAGGTTCAAAATTAAAATATGTAGAATGAATTAATAAATGAATCTATTTATTTTCAGCATGCTCTTATTAACAAAAATATTATAAAATACCATTTGCATAAGTTCAACATTAAATTTTATAAGAAAACTTTCCTCTTATATATTTCTCAAGGGTTTTTTGTTAATTTTGCGCCCGGTTAGAAAAATAGAAAACCGATTAGCAATGTTGAATTCCAAAGTCTTTCTGCTCCATTACAGTGCTTAATTGTAAATTGTCCTGGGTAAAATGCTTTAAAATACTTTAAGATTATACACAAAAAAAAAAACAAATATGCAGAAAACAACAACCAACAACAACACCAAAAAAGTCCTACCGATCGGTCGCTATGCTCCTTCTCTTATATATTAACGTAGTACTAGTTGGGCGGGGCCAATATTATAGGTGGGACCAGGAAAGCTGGTGAAGTCGCTACAACGACCGTTAATTGGAAGCCCGGTTTTGACATATTTTAATCCTAACAAGGCCTTCCTGTCCCTGTATATTTGAAGTGATATATTCACTACTGCCTGATTACACTGTCGCCAAAACGGCCACAAAGCCATGGGACATAAATGGATAGACAGGTAGATTTTCGTTGTCATCAGATTAGGCGGATAACGTTCTAATTTTGATGCATATCATAGTAATCAAGAACGACGTATTATTGTTTGATAATAGCCCTATTTCATAAAAAACCGCGTTTAAATTAACGCAACTGAAGAAATTAACGCAACTTGATTTTCAGCTAATCAGGATCGCGTATTTCGGACTTTATTTTATTTTTTTTAGTTTTATGCAAGTGGACCAAGAAGAGAATATTCAATTTCCTCATGTCTCACCAACTTCCTGTTATCAGTGATGAAGTTGGACTGAGAAGAAATATGAGAAGGGAAGAATAAAGGATTTTATGAGAACAGAATTGAACCTATCCCCCCCCCCAAAAAAAAAAAAAAAAAAAAAAATGAAAAGAAAAGCAAATTGATTCGATCACCTTATTCTTTTTCCCGCACTACCCTTCCCTAAAACCCTACCTTATATTTTTCATAATCTGATAAGCTAAATCAATCGGAGCGAATGCTTGCAATCATTGTTCGCTGCCGAGGTACAAAGCCGGGCAAGATTTCATGATAATCTGCACTAGAGCAGCGCTGGGTATATATTTCTTATGCCCAACTTCCCTCTATCACATTCTGCTTTCTCATTAAGTTGCTTTTCACATGTCTGTGGAATGGAGGTTGCAGCAGAATAATAACATACATTTGCGAAAAGGAATTCCCCGCTAACCATAAATAAAACAGTTTAATGTGAAACCCCTAAGGTACCAGTACTCTGGATTCCTCAAGCATGCGTCAGACTGTGTAATGGTTTTGCTTTCCATATTATCAGTAATCGTAAAAAATATAGGGGGTGATTCCTTTTGATTAAACCCAAGAAAACGAAATTTCGTTCACTTATTGCTTGCCATGCGGGAATCACCAATTCGTCATATCAACTTTCCCGGTTTTGATGAACAGGAGTACACGCCGGGGAGAATAGATTCCATGTGACGAGAGCTCTGTAGATGTATACATCCACACTGGTCTCCTGTAAATGTGAGACGCTTATATGGCATAATCACTCAAATAATTATCACAAATTATCATACCATAGTTTCAGCTCTGGCGTATCCAGACATATATAGACAGGGGACGGAGAACACCCACATAAGTGAATAGATATAGTTAAACACAAGTTTCGAGAGAGCTGAAGTAAACTGAAGTAAAAAATCTAATAATTTATGATATTGAAAATGTACCTTTGATTAGTTGTGAACCTAATACTACTACAACTACTAATAAGCCGCTCTTGTATAGCGCATATCACATGATGACGTCCCTACGCCCTTCTAAAAGGTTTGGATATTATGACCCCGGAATTACCTCCGGCGGCCGTAATCACCGCACAGTGCATTTCAAGGAATAGATCCTGCAAGGTACCCATTTAATTTAATTTAATACCATGGTGGGGAGTGGATTAATGCTTAATGTCTTGCCTATAGACGCTAGTACCGGGCTGAGCTTCAAACCACCAACCCTTGGATTGAGAGTCAAGTGAATGAACTACTATACCACGACACCTCCCCACTGACAAAAGGATTCAAAGATGTCATTTGACCACATGGTATGGGGTTTGAACCCCTGCCACGGCACTAACATCCTCGGGCAATCTACAACTCCCACTTTCTACCCATGTGAAGTATCTAGGGATTATGGCGCCCGGTGTACACAAGGACGGTGCGCCCAGCTCCCCCTAGTACATTATTGTACAAGCGATGGAGCAAAGCGACCCAGCGGTAGATTTTTTTTGTGTGTATTTTTAAACTTAAAAAAAAATCTTGATCATTTTAACCAGGAAATTTCTCATTTGACAACGACAATGCGGCGGTAGAGAAGTTCTAATTTTGTACATTTATAAACGGTTTACTATTTACTCCCTTTTAAAAGTTGGAGCAAATTTAACGGAAAACCCTAAGAAATAATCGAATTTAGCAAGGCAATCCAAAGTTGAGATTTATTCCGAATGTTCTTGGCAAATGCAATTATTATAAATACTTAATCCTATATTGGGGCGCAATATGTAACGAAAGGCTGATGAACCTTACAGGATAGCGAGCAAAACCAAGAGAATTACATTGTTATGTTTCAAATTTTGAACCCTTTAAAAACGCATTTTAAAAATTATATAGTATAGTAGGGCGAAAAATTACGAGATCTTGAACCAACATATTTAAGCGAGCGAGGAAAGCGGCCGATCTTTAAAACATTTTCGCATTTAAAACTCTCCCAAACTGTATTTTGAATACATTTACCCTGTGGATTGGGGGGGGGGGGGGATAATATATTACCAGAAGGGTTATGATTTTCTTCATGTGGTCCCCCTTTTCTTTCCCTCTTTTGAGTTTTTGCGCCCCTTCACGTGCCACCCGGGGCACGTGCCCGCTGTCCCCTAGATACTCCACTGGCTTTAATGTTTTATCAGGGTAGCACTGCTGAAGTCGTTGTCATAATAGTATCAAGGAGATTCAAACAGATGGAGTCACAACAGACAGCTTCCCTTTGAAGCGAGCTTTGATGCCGCAAAATCAAACTTGACAAATATGCGCTCTCCGAAAACATTCTTTTAAACGAGGAAACAAATCAAATTCCGATTTATTGCATAACCATGGTTAAATACAATTGATGATATTCTGTTATAATGATAATTAGTTTTCGCATACCCAAATGTAACTTCGAAAGAGTGCACATAAATTATATAACAAAGTTCAAGCGAACATATTTAGTGCCAAAAATACCAGATTTGCGATGGCAATTTCTTGACTGGCCACGTGTCAAAACATCTCTTAATCTTTCCCGATTATACTTGGCGGTATCAGACATTGCTTCAAAGACACAAGGCATTTAATTAATTCAATTGTAAATCCTTTATAATATGCCAGGTGTTTGTATGAATTATCTTTTATAGTTGAAACTCCATCTGTTTGAACCTCCTTGATAGTATACAGCGCTTTGCATCTTCAGGAATAAAGCGTTTTACAAATCCACTTATTATTATTATCCTTATCCTTACTGTTATTAATACTATCATTATCTCAAATAAATATATTAGGCATCCGAAATAGCATTCAAATTCTTGTGTAATAAATAATATTTTTTTACGGGGCTCTCACGCGTCAATCTACACTGTTTGAAAAAATGTTTAGTACTACATAATCGGAAAACGGCGTTGAAGAGAGGCATACTGAAGCTTTTCGTCTTGCACTCATCGCATGATACCGCATTAACACCCAGCTCTGGCGTCTGTCTATTGTACTTTCACGACATTATTTTCAACGAATGGAGTGATATCGGTAATAACACGCCTTTCGCAACAATTGTAGCGAAGAGTACGAACGGCTTGTTATGATTATCAGCCCTCCATTCGTACAAAACAATGTAGTGCATAAAAAGGAGAGTACATTCATTGTTTTCCGCAAATGGAGTTATGCTATAACACGCCATTCGCAACAATTGTTATACTGAGTAGTATGAATGGCGTGTTATCAAAATCGTCGCTTCATTTGTAAAAACAATGTTGGGCATGAAAAGGAGAGTACATAATAATACTACAATTTTATTCATAGATGGCTGACAAATCGTAATTCAAGTTAGTTGAAACTTTAATCTTATCTTGGTTATCGACCCAATAGACCATTTCACAAATGTATTCAGATATTATGGCTTGCCCGAGGTCTGGGCAAAGCTTGATATAGCAACAACTAATGTATGCACAATGGAAATAATAAAAGAAACTCATCGTCGGAAATATCAGACACTATCGGCTCATACTTGAATCTGTAAGAAGGATGTATAACATAGGCCTAATGAAAATAATTTTATTTAGATGGATTTGTAAATACATTTTATTTATTCCTTCATTCATTATATATTCTTGTCTAGCGGTTTCGGGGTCTGTTTACAGGATCAAATGGAACATAATAAAAAAAATAAATGAAAGTGACACATACCTATGTCTCATTTCAGCGTCATGTTGTATATGTTGAAAGGAACCTGATGTTGATGGCTTTGACTCCTCCATATTTAAGATATCTTCAACGATAGCATCTGAACTAAAATCGATTTCAGAGTCCCTGAATGTATTTTGCGTTTGGAACAGTTCGCTTTCACTGTCGCTGCTGAACATCTTGATTCAAATTTTGACAACGTAACTGATCGCTGACCAATGAGAGAATGAACAGTTGATCCGTGATACATGCAACCCATTCACATTTGATTTATTGGTATTATTTAACTATTTTGTACGAATGGCGTGTTATTGTTAATCGCTGGTCAAGTGTATAATGCAGCAGTGATTAAATTCAAATGTACTGTGTTTGGAATGTGATCATTGTTGTCGTGGTTCATAACACTGTTACGCTTGACTTTCCAACAATACAGTAAGTGGTTACTAATAAACACATGTTATCACTCCATTCGTGGAAAATAATGTCGTGAAAGTACGATAGACAGACATCAGAGCTGGGTGTTAAATCATATAACACAAATCGTAACTGTCAGTTGCACGAACGGACAGTTACTCGTGTGTTATCCTTTACAGAATGATCAGAAAGCCGAAATCGAACAATATAACCGGAAGCTAAAGGAACAAAGCGCGCGAAATATTGAACAGATTTTGATTGGCTGCCTGAACAGAACGGGAAGTTAAGCTTCCCGTTAAGCAGCCGGTTTTTAATTGAATTGAAGGTTGAAGGTTTTATTATCATTACATCGCAGCCAGTGGCTGAATTTCGAATGATTTACAACATAATTGATAAAAACATACAAACAATGAAAACGTACATACTTAAACATTTTCAAAATGCATTACATGAGTATAATAAATGAACTGAATAGTTTGACATTATCATCATTGAGTATGTAGTAAATTCGAATGAGAATTGTGAATTGTAAATAGAGAGTTTCAATACAAACTATAAGTTTGAAAATAGCATATGAAATCATGGAACAATCTAACCCCCCAAAAAAAAAAAAAAAAAGGCCACAAACCAAGAGTACAACTGGAGCTAAAGACAAAAGCAATTGAGAAAATAATGATACATATGCATAGGCGCCGACACAAACACACTCTACATTGCTAGTGGGGGATGATGATTAGATAATCCCCCACCAGCAATGGATAATTATGCGTATCTACGCCCGTGTATATATGTAACTGTACATTCGAAAATAGATACATGGAATGTCATTAAAGGTACAACATGAATGTTTAAATTAGATGAGATCTTAATTCGTCTGCTGGACGAATAAGCGAGTTCGTAATTGGCCCATGAGCAACTTATCCCAAATGACCTTTCCCTTTTTTTCATTAAGATAGGCATCTTTTCAATGAAATATAATACGTAAGCTTTCCCGACATAGCAACCTACAGAATTCAAACCCTATGAACGAAAGACATTGTAGACCAGTAGCGGCCGCACAGAAACGCTGTTACACTCTTAGAAATGTTGGGTAAATGCCACTGGGTAAATGAAGATTGGGCATAGGTTGGTTAAATCTTGCTCAACTTTTACATGCATTTACCCAACATTGGTAAAAAATAAGAATGAAATTGGTAAAGTTTACCCAAAAGTTGGTCGGACTCATGAGGACCCTCATGTTGGGTAAAATTTGGGTAAAATTTTGCCCGATATTTCTAAGAGTGTAGTAGCAGGTTTGTTAGCGCTAACAAGTCACAAACAAATCAGCCACTAACAACACGGGTAAGATGACCGCACAGAAAGCGCTGTTAGACACTCGCGCTGTTTAAAGGGAGCGACAAGTCGCAATCTATGGGCGGTTTTACATTTGGCTGCTCCTTTTTCTGGATCAAAGTTCAAAGCGACTTCAATTTATCGCGCTCAGCTAATAAAAGTTCGCACATTGACCCAAATTTGAGTAAACAAGATCGCAAGTTCTTTATTCCAGTATTTGAATCTCATTGGTCGGTTACGTATGTAGGGATTCGAGTTAACGATCACGCGAGGAATTCGGCAATAACATTTCTTCGGTAGCGCACGATTGGACCTGATTGTATCCGAATTTCCCCGAGTCAGGCCAACTGGTCAGGCCCATGAATTACGACTTGCCACTCCCTTTAATACAGCACTGTTAGTGGATTTGAGCCATAGAGTTAGGCAAAATCTATGATTTGTGCGTAGTAATCTATGTATAGATTGATGAATCGTGTTGATGCAGCATAGCACAGTGCACGTGCGTTGTGTATTCACATTTTAAAATGTATATATTTGCTGACAAATGACCAAAATAAACATGGCATTCCTGCCGGGTGACGGTTTTTTTTTTTTTTTTTTTTTTTTTTTTTTTTTGGGGGGGGGGGGGGGTTTCTAATCAATAATACTACACGTTCCCACATATGCTTATCTATATTGGTGGTCTACTGTGTGTTTGGCTTTCAGCGTATGTTTCATTCTTTAACAAAGGTTATTCAAGTTTCTGATTGCGTAAACTTGCTAGATTAGCTACGACAATATGTGAACACTTAACTACTTTGATTCCAAAGACTTTCCCGTGAAATTATTGCTTGCTGCAACTACTAGCAAGTTTAGATTAAGATACTAGTACTGTACCACAAAAAAAAATGCAAGCCCACTTCTCAGCATTTATTTATTTATTTATTTATTTATTTATTGTTTAGTTTTTAGCTCTTCACTCATGGGAGTAGGCCTATTTGCCAATGATGATATTCATCATGATGCAGGGACCGCGGAACCGGGGTATGGTACATGGTTACTCACCGTAATGTTCTTCTTTCCAAAGCCGGGCCTACAATGTTAAAAAGGTCTTCAAACACTGCTTTGGAAAACCTATACTTGAATGAATGAATGAATGAATGAATGAATGAATGAATGAATGAATGAATATGATATTGGTGCTATATAAATACCCTGATTGCATTGATTGGATTGGATTGGATGGATGAATGAATGAATACTGCAGAAATCTGCCATGAACATTACAATTGGTGAGCACACATCGTTCAAAATTTCGAATACAGATATCATAATCAATAACAATTCCAAAAAGCAGTATCATGGGAGAACCTAAGGAAAAGCACAGCTTGCTTAAACTAGGTTCCCCAATAACAGAATTAAGAAATACATGTATGTAATTATGTATACATATACATATATAGCAATAAAGAGACGAGACAAGACGTGTGTAAAAGGAAAAAAACACAACAATACACATACAACATCACTAAAACATCAAAATAAAATAAGCATACTATGAACTAGTATACTAGCAGTTAATGTCAGCCTATTGGGTTTATATAGACGGTAGAAAAACCAGATACACATAATACATGTATGTGTATTAAGTATGATTAAAAATATGTCTTGAAGGAAAGGTTTTGTTTATGTTCTGTTTACATGGTTTAGACACAGGCAGAAAACCAAATACTGTACAGTTGTTATGGACTTACACTGTGAGAGCTAATTTGATAATGTTTAAGATTTCTTCTAAAAGATTTAAGAGAGGAAGCTTGCTTTAGATTTAAATCAAGATGATTTCACTAGAAGGGCCCAAAAATATCTCCGTTTTTTACAGGAAAGAGACTGTAAAATTTAAAATAATTTGTAGTCAGTCTCAATCAAGGAAAGCCAGAAAGTCTGTAGTTTTACAGTTATTAGTGTATAGCCATGCTTTATGTTATCCTATTCTCTACCTTAATCTATCCCATCCTAAACATATCCTATCTAGTTATTTGTGTGTATGTGTAATTGGGTTTTTACAGACGTGTATCAATCAGATATGATTATTTACGTGGATACCCCCTCCTCTGGATACTCATTATATCATTACTGATTGTTGGTCACCGAAATCGTTATAGGAGGAATCTCATTATATCAGGATTAAAAAACAAGAGATTATAAAAAGCATGGTCCGGAATATTATTACCTTGTCATATCAGGAATATTGTTATACACTGTTAAAAAATGTGTGGGTATTTTCACAGGAAAGACGTGACTCAGTCTTGAACCTTGGTCCGCGGAATCAGTTTATAACTTCCACTGGTGGCTGGATTACAGGCGCACGCCACAACGCCCAGTTAAATTGTGTGTGATTGGGTTTTTACAAACGTGTATCAATCAGATATGATTATTTACGTATATACACCACAACGCCCAGTTGCCCAGTTAAATTCAATTTAATGCAATCTTTTATATGCACCTTATAGTTTTATTATTCCTTTTGTGACAGTTACTAAATCGGGCAACCCCAAACCATACGCTTACTAAAAATTCATGAATATTCATATAAGTGTTTTCCCACATATTTGGTAATTTAACAGGGTAACTTGTTAAAATATGAGAAAATGTTTTTTTAACGGTGTTTTTTATCGGGCGATTGAAAATAAATGCTGATTTCCGGTAAACCAACAAACTTGCTGTTGTTTTACAGGAAAAAGCCTGTAAAATTGAAATGACGGCAATAACTAGTAATTTCAACAATCAGTAAGGATATAATGAGTATCTGTTTTGGAAGTCTGGTTATAAATAGGATTTTGGTGCATTATTATGATAAAATTCACCTCACCACGTGAGTTAAATGTGTCTATACCCATGATCACGGGGGGGGGGGGGGATTTCCCCTGGTATTACATTTTTGTTTTAAAAGTTTGGTGTTTAAACTCGGTGTTTGATGGTGCATTGTACAGTTGAATTTCTCATCCATCTTAACATGATTGTATACCCCATACTATTTTTTTTAATCGACCAACCACAATGCTAGTTTCCTTTAATACTCGATTGGCTGGTAGCTTTGTAACGAGTTGCATAATTGTAGAGTGCGTGAGGGAGAGGGGTGGGGGTGTGTGACACCATATTAATTCTATTTTGGCGAGCGAGCGTAGCGAACAATCTTGTTCAATGTGATGTTAAGTCCAATTTGGGGTACTTTTCCTAGAGGGCGGTTGTCCTGGGGTAGTTGTCAGGGGGGCTATATTTTTTTCTGTCAGGACTTGAGCCACCCGACGAGAGAGGGCAGTATTTGAGCGTCAATGTGTGTGTGTGTGTAATTGGGTTTTTACAGACGTGTATCAATCAGATATGATTATTTACGTCTGGGACCGACCTTTAACGTCACCATCCGAAAGACGTGACTCAGTCTCGAACCTGGGTCCGCTGAATCAGTTTATAACTTCCACTGGTAGCTGGATTACAGGCGCACGCCACAACGCCCAGTCAATAGTGGTGACAATACGGTTTATTCCGTCAAGACTAGTCGACATGAATATTCATGAAAAACAAATTGTAGGGATATAATAAAATGAGCGAACCAGTCAGACACGCAGTTCCTTGTGTGGCGCATTCGGATTCACGTTGTGCTCATCATGAAGGAATCACGAGTTCGAGCCTCGGCAGGCTAAGGGGTGTTAGAATTTAGGAAAGTATCATTGACAAAATTTTCTTTTGCTGAAATAAAGTAAGGTGAAACTGAGAGAAAATACAAGTCTTAAAATTGTAGTCTCTCTCAAAGTCTCCAAAACGGGGCTTCTTGACGCCCAAATACTGCCCTCTCTTGTCAGTGGCGCAAATCCTGACAGAAAAAAATACGCGTCTGGGGGTAATTGTCCTAGAAGGTGGTTGTCCTAGGGGGTGGTTGTTCGGGGGTTAGTTGTCCTAGGGGGTAGTTGTCTGGGGTGGTTGTCCAGAGGGTGGTTGTCCGGGGGTAGTTGTCCTGGGGGTGGTTGTCCTAGGGGGTAGTTGTTTGGGGGGGGGGGGTAGTTGTCTGGGGGGTAGTTGTCCAAGGGGTGGTTGTCCAGGGGGTGGTTGTCCGGGGGGTAGTTGTCCGGGGGGGGGTAGTTGTCGGGGGGTAGTTGTCCTGGGGGTAGTTGTCCTAGGGGATGGTTGTCCGGGGGGTAGTTGTCTGGGGGCTACTTGTCCTAGGGGGTAGTTGTCCTAGGGGGTAGTTGTCTGGGGGGTAGTTATCCGGGGGGTAGTTGTCCTAGAGGGTGGTTGTCCTAGGGGGTAGTTGTCCTAGAGGGTGGTTGCCCTAGGGGGGAATTGTCCTAGAGGGTGGTTATCCTAGGGGTAGTTATCCGGGGGGTGGTTGTCCAGGGGGTAGGAGGCCTAGAACCCTATAACTGAATTGTCTCTCGGGGTTTTTTTTAATACCAAGTACTTAAACATAGACCTAGACTAATTACTAATTAAGAATGTGGCGGGTAGCGGGTGACATAGATTTTGCTGATAACGGCACGAGGAGACCAAGATATGATCCTTTTCAGGCAGAAAATGAACATGACTTTTTCAAGAAGTATAGGTTTTCCAAAGCAGTGTTTGAAGACCTTGTTAACATTGTAGGCCCTGCTTTGGAAAGAAGAACATTACGGTGGGTAGTAGCTGATAGTGTGATATTGTGAGTTTATCCTATGTAACTCCAGTGTAATTGTAGGTAAATTATGTGCTACCTCTGTAACCTCACAATCACATAATCAGAGGTATCTTAAGATGAAAGGGGGGGGGGGGGGACTTGAAAGTGAAAAGGGGATGATAATAAAACAACACACACATTAGCGCATATGAAATTATGAATATTGATACTCGTTACGCAGTACTCGCAGGGAGAAAAATTGTGATATCAGCAATTCAAGATAGCCCCCTTGGGCCTAGAAATAGCCCCTGTAAAGTTGTCCACAGGGGCAACTTTTTTTTAGAAAGAATAGCCCTCATGAAAAAGTATTTTTTACCCTGCTATGTACCATACCTTAAGTACAGTAAATGTAACTTAATAGTGTAATAGCCACTGATGATGAGAAGCATCATGATGAAAATCATCATTGGCAAATAGTCCTACTCCCATGAGTGAAGAGCTAAACACTAAAATAAAAATAAATAAATAAATAAATAAATAAATGATGAGAAGTGGGCTTACATTTTTTTTGTGGTACAGTATCTTAATCTGAAAGCTAAATGCTAGTAGTTGCAGCGAGCAGTAATTTCACGGGAAAGTCTTTGGAATCAAAGTTAATTGTTCACATATTGTCTTAGCTATAGATCTAGAAAGTTTATGCAATCAGAAACTTCAATAACATTTGTGAAAGAATGGAACATACGCTGAAAACCAAGCACACAGTCGACCACCAACATAGATAAATGTGGGAACGTGTAGTATTATTGATTAGAAAAAGACACGTCACCCGGCAGGAATGCCATGTTTATTGCAGCAAATATACATTTTCCTAAGAGAATCACTTGGCACATAAAATTATTTTTACATACAAACACTTACGTGGTCATTTTATTGCATTCTGTGAGAATGAACTTTGTGATCATTACCAAAACTAGAGGTTAAATTTTATATAAACATTCCACTGGGGCGGGGAGGGCTCGGGACGTGGTGCATGTTCTCTATCACACAAGTGGGATTAATTGCGGTGCATCCCCCCAGTGATCCCCCTTCCCCCCTCTCACCCGCCCCTCCACCCACACACACCCACACACACTGACTCTGAGTGATCCAGTGATCCATGCGCACTGTACTATGCTGCATCAACAAGATTCATCAATCTATACATAGATTACTACGCACAAATCATAGATTTTGCCTAACTCTATGGCTCAAATCCACTAACAGCGCTATAACAGCGCTTTCTGTGCGGTCATCTTACCCGTGTTGATAGTGGCTGATTTGTTTGTGACTTGTTAGCGCTAACAAACCTGCTACTAACAGCGTTTCTGTGCGGCCGGTACAGGAGACTAGAATAGCACGTCAATGAACACTTGGGAAAGCGCATTGTTTGCAAGTTGGCTATCATTTGGCAGACTGTCAAATA
Source organism: Heliocidaris erythrogramma (assembly GCA_025617745.1). Classification (NCBI taxonomy): domain Eukaryota; kingdom Metazoa; phylum Echinodermata; class Echinoidea; order Camarodonta; family Echinometridae; genus Heliocidaris; species Heliocidaris erythrogramma. The sequence continues at coordinate 24,020,729 of CM046856.1, forward strand.
CCAACATCAATGAACACTTTGTTGCTTTTCAGTGGATTTAATGAAAAGTATAATTAAATGAATATAATCATTACATCACAGTCGATGTTTATCTCAGTGAATTTTAAACGAACTTGCCAGTTTATCTCATTATGACCTTTATCTGCTCATGCGCAAATCCTAATTAGGAACTCGCTTATTAGGTGGTCTGTCTTTAATACTCGAAGAGGATGGTAAACAAAATTCCCTCCCCAATGGGGATCGAACCCGGCCCCTCGGGCGTCGCAGTTCAGTGTTACCAGAATTATCCCCATAGAGATAACGCGTAACGGAAAATGAGATACTCAAATCCCATTTTCCAATTTAAATATGATCCCGAGATCTGATCAAAATATAAAGGTTACATTCAAGATAGAGAATTTTCTCAACTACAACATACTCCAAGCTGGGCGACAAACATGGACGAATGACGGAGCTATTGCTTTTAGAAGACTGAAAGTAGAATCAAGATATGACTAAATTTTATTCCCCATAGGAAATGCGTGTAAAACGTTGCAAAATGGAATGACCCTTTATATCGTAAAATTAGACCAGAAAGCTGTGGTCCAAGTGAAAAATCGTGGATAACTAATCTTGTAGGGAATTGTCTCAGCTACAACATATCAAAAACTGGGGGAAAACGATTCATATTAAGGGAGATATACTCGAATTTGCATACAAGTGATGACGTCATTATATGCAAATTGGGAATTTGGGTTCTGAGGTTATTATGATGACGCCATAATGAAATCACGGGGCAAATGACGCATGAAATCATATCTCCAACTCATACTCTATCAAAATATGACGAAAAATTGGGGGTTCGTAGGCTATCTTACAAGCTATAGCCGATTCCAGATAGGCATCTCTTTACCACTTTTACATTATATTGCCCATTGACGCACGCGCGGATTTTAAAGTTTGAAGCGTTCGTGCGCCATTATTAGACGTCGAGGATGAATGAAAATTGTTGGAAATCGTCAAGAAAACTATCAGAAAGCTATTCCTATTCCATGCGAAAAAACGGCGTTTTTCTGTAAGATACGTGATGTGATCGTGTGTGTGAGCGCAAATTTTGAAATGCTTAAAATGACCTGAAACGTACTCTCGTTTGGTCCTTGGGTGATTTTGAGCATTTGTAAATTTTGACGCGCGCGTACGTGCACGTCATTATGTTTGCGCGGATTTTTATTACATGTCATGTTGAGGCTTGACCTGACGTTCATGTGTGTCAAATATGGTTTACTTTTTATGACTCGTTATGAAGATATGATCGATAATGTGATTTCATAAAATGGCGCCTGGATGACGTCATGATGGCCTGATGACCTCAAAAAGGTTCGCATGGCATGTCCATGATAGACTCCATACATGGCATTTAATTGAAGGAAATTGACAAGGCCGATTTTGAGATATCGTGGGGACAAAGTGGGTCCGTAAAAATAAATAATGTAAATCGTACTGGAGCAGGCATCTTGATGCACGCGTACCATAGGTGCGTACAAAATGACAGCGTACATTGTACTCCGATACAAATACCTTTGTCTGCGCATGCTCAAATTGTAATTACGAACGGGCTTATTGTATCGATCATTGCTTATCTGCTAATGCTTTGGTCACAAATCAGAGCGGCGACTGACCGATTTGCAGCATGCCCTGGCGCCGCTGGAATGGTATCGCCAAACGATTTTTGGAGAAGTGAGAGGGCTGTAAAGCCTCAGCGATCCCCGGTCAAAACTGGGCGAAATTTGGAAAGCTTCTCCGTGATGCGTCCGGGTAGTGACCGACTAATGACCCACCGATTCCCTGACGGTCACCGGCCGATTTTTTTAGAAACCGCCCGGCAGCCGGCCGGTGATCGGCGGGGCATCTGCGGGTGTCCCACAGGCGTACCGCTAGCGGCCCGCCGGGCTCCGCCGGGAATTTTTCACGGGCGACCTGCGTAAATATGTGGCTGCCCCCTGGCCATCAACAGCAACGCTTTTGCTCTGCATCTGGGAGGTCATCGAGGTCTACGTTGCCGTTGATTGGACATCAGCGACTACGACAGCTATAGCAAAAAAGGTCTCCTTGAAAACTTCGTACAGAAATCCAGCCGTTGTCTCTTGTGGAGCTCGCTGAGCAGCGCCTTATATAAACCAACAGCCATGGCAGACGCAGGTGAAAATCGAGCAGGCTCCGCGGGGACGCCGATTGACTTTGAATTCGCCGCCTGGTAATCGACCAATCTCTCAGCGGCGACAGGGCAGGGCGGCGACGCTCGGCAGCGGCGTCTTCGATTTTTCGACCTAAAGCCTTAAGCCTTAGTCTCACAAACAACATTTGTCCGCCAGTAGTTCCCGATCGGTTGTAGGCCAAACGCCGATCATCAAAGACTGATTGGCCACCGCTCGTAGGAACGGTCCTCTATTCGGCGATTATAAAAAACTGTTCGTAGACTAGCTGATGGCCGATGTTCTTACGGCAGTCGGAGATATACCCGTGGGATAGCTTAGAATCACTGGTGCAAAAATGTATAAATTATTTTTTTTCTCTAATAGGTCACCAATTATTGCAATACATGGATAACATCTATAATACAAAGCTGTATAAGGGTGCAAAGCAAAGATGTATTGGAGGTTGTCTTGATTTATTACTAAAATTTACCAAGCTTCTAGCACTAAGGATCACTCAGAGATCAGTCCAAGACCGGTCGTCTACCTTTAGAAACTCAAGAAAACCTCTTCACAGACACTTCGGTCGGCAAAAGGTTTGCTAAGCTGCAGCGTAAACTTCCACCTTTAGAAACCCAAGAAAACCTCTTCACAGACACTTCGGTCGGCAAAAGGTTTTCTAAGCTGCAGCGTAAACTTCCAACCGATCAAAATGCTCCGACAACCAGTTGCTGATTGCTGACAAAAACAAACAACCCCCCCCAAAAAAAAAAAAAATAAAATAAAATAAAATAAATAAATAAAAAAAAAAAAAAATGAAAAAATAACTAACTAACTACCGACAAGTGGTTGTCGGAAGTCGTAAGGCTATGATGAGGCCATGACTTTAGTCTCACTGGCTTTTCGACCGCTTGCCGACTTCTGACAACCCTCAAAAAAAAGCTGCGACTATCGCATATACAAACGAACAAATTTGACATTTTCATTGTACCTCCTTCGGACCCATTCCGAATAATAACGTAATATAATCATCTATATGAAATCAATTAAGCAGTTCAGTGAGCTGTGGGAATGTTAACGGAAATCTCATCAACAGCTATAATTAAAAAAATTAATAGACCAAAGACTGGTGATGTTATTTCTGCGGTAAGAAGGAAATAAAATACCACAATAGCAAGCTAGACTTTCTGTATGCGTCATCATTATATTACCCCTATAATAGGAGTTTGGTCTACTATTTTTTTCCAGGGCTATATGTATATATATATATATATATATATATATATATATATATATATATTAACAAGAGCCCCAGGGGGCACGGCGCTCACCTGAGGTGGATCAATTCACATCTGGTGCAGGGGCCCCTATAAGGCCACCCAGAAAAATTTCATGAACAACTTTCATTCTTCATCTATATATAGAGGTATCTCTATACACAATACCAAGTCTAAGCTTCCTACCAAGTTCGGTTAAATTCCAATCATGGGTTTTGGAGAAAAAGCTGAAAATGTAAAAAGTTTATGGATGGCGGACAACTTGCCCCACCCAGCCCCCCCCCCCCCCCCCTCCAGTATGTTACCCCCACAGACCCCCTATAGGGCCACCCAGAAAAAAATTTATGAACAACTTTCATTTTTCGTCTATATAGGTATCTCCATACACAATACCAAGTCTGAGTTATTCCTGGTTCTGGAGAAGAAGATGTTTGAAATTTACATAGCTTTTACACTTGGGGCCCTCCCCCTGGGGGCCACATGTACCATTTTAGCAACTTTGGGTCTCCTACCCCTAAGGATGATTCCTACCAAGTTTGGTTGAATTCCGATCATGTGTTTTGGAGAAGAATATCAGAATGTACATTTTGCCTGGCAGCGCCCCCCCCCCCCTCCAGTATGTTACCCCCACAGGGCCCCTATAGGGCCACTCAGAGAGATTTCATGAACAACATTCATTCTTCATCTATAGAGGTATCTCCATACACAATACCAAGTCTGAGCTATGCCTGGTTCTGGAGAAGAAGATGTTTGAAATTTACATAGCTTTTACAATTGGGGGCCCTCCCCCTGGGGGCCACATGTACCATTTTAGCAACTTTGGGTCCCCTACCCCTAAGGATGATTCCTACCAAGTTTGGTTGAATAGCGATCATGGGTTTTGGAGAAGAAGATGAAAATGTAAAAAGTTAACGGACGACGGACGACGGACGACGCGCGACGCACGACGGACGACGGACAAATTTCCATCGCAATAGCTCACTCGAGCCTTAGGCTCAGGTGAGCTAAAAAGCCACGTACAGTACATGTATCTTTGCTTGCTTGACTGCACTAGAGGTATATGTCTATCTTACGTTGTACTTTAAATTAATAAAACATTACTGATGACTGTCCAGCTAAGTTACTAAAGCAACACTATATATGTATATATACAGTATATGTATATATGTATCTATAATATGATGATGTTGAGTCTACTTTTACCATTCGCTTTGGTTTGGGTGATAATAATAGAACATAGTGGACTGAATTCAAGCCAAAGATGACGCAGGATCAGAAATGTATTCTGAAACAGTTATAAAGAGAAGTTACAATCAGTAAGAAAGGCATGACAAAAAATCACAAAGCGCTGGGTGTGTGAGAATAATTCACAAAATACAAAGAGATGACACAATCATTCAAAAATTGATGAACTAATATTACTCTCAGTAGAAATATTATGTAAAAAAATTGAATTTTTAAATGAATTACAATAAAGCAGACATACCTGTCGATAACAGAACTGATTTCAAGGTCTTATTGAATTCCTTGAATAATGTTAATAGTTTTGAGTTGCTTAGATACCAAGGCATACGGCTTGCTGTCGCTTGAAGTCACCCCCCCCCCCCCCCCCCCACGAAGGAGCTAATCAATGAAGGTTGAATATTTGTCAATATGTCTTTCAACATGTTGAAAGAAACGCCACCTTCAACTCGCCGTGCGCAATGACGAAGAACTCAACAAGCTTCAATTGATTGAACCAGGTGTCGCCGAAACCACTGGCCCTTCTTCCTGGTCTAGTGATTAAGGTATCAGCGTTCTCAGCCAGTGACCCGGGTTCGATTCCCGGCGGAGATATTTTTTCAACCTTTGCAAAAATTTCATAAGGGAGTACAGTGGAACTGGCGGAACTACGCAACCGTTATTCTCTCATCTCCTTTCGCATTGCATTGCATAACAAACAATAATAAAATAAAAGCAAACGCAGTCTAAGCGTATATTGCAAATGCATTATGCGCTAGTGTCGCTGGGGTTAAAATTAGGCATTATGACGTAATAAACGTCACAATGAAAAAGACGTCATAATTAATATGAAGACGTTTAGACTGCGAAAGCTGTACAGAGACAGAGACAAAGCACTTGGCATAAAGAAGAATGGTCATACCATAACAAAATAATATAAATTAGAATCAAGTCTGAAAGCACTGTAAAGAAGCACGCAGAAGCCTTCCTCGAGGCTGGAGTGCCCGTTAAAGAGGTGGCGAGGAGGCGCGCCGGGCTATTAAGAAACTCAGGGTGATCAGTTTCAGAAGGAAAAATGACATTGAGCGTATGGAATGGCCTGCAAGCCCTGCAAGATACCCCATCTGCGACGCCATCGAGAACCTATGGGATAACAGCAACCGGAAAGCCCATAAGAAGGTGAAGGACGATACCTCTTTGGAGGAATTCCAGCGCATTTTGCAAATGGCTTGCACTGGGCCAACCTGGGCGTCCAGTTTCCCTCCATAATTCCCTGACAAGCCAAATATATATATATATATATATATATATATATATATTGGTCTGGAGCGTTCGCACCCTCCGCACCCCCCTGGCGACGGCCATGTGGACCTATCAATTATTGAACACTTCATTCATTGTGATGCTTATTAAAAGTAAAACATAGAATGACACGCAATAAATGGTGCTTGAAAGTTCAGAAACATGCGTGATTCTCTTGTTATTCGTGTGGAAGCTGACACCAGTCACAAAAGTGCAAGGTTTTTTTCACAACTTTTGTCATAAAATGCATTATTTCATATGAATAATGCCATCAATTGGCAGACACATACCATTTATTTTTGCGTAAGAAAATTCCATATTCACTACCGTTTGAAGTTAAAAAACCGGTAAAATTTTGAGATATATGAGAATATCCTTGGGGGACCTTACTTTTTTGGTTGAGTGTGTATACATGTATATACTTTGATAAAAGCCTTCATTACTTGCCAAATTGAGGAATTTCAAAATCTTTATTTACGCACAAACATAATTTTTCATTTCATTTTAATAATTACATGTATATGATTGTGTTCTATTTATACAGTAAAACTTGTGATACATATCCCTACACATAAATCATTTCCCCCTTCCTGTTTCTGCAATGTTAGATAATGCTATTAAAATAATAAATATTTTTGTGGATTTTGTTTCATAATCATGTCATAGAAAAACACTAGAGCATGATGTTCAAACTATTCCAGGTTACTAGAGGACATCTGTGTCAAGGAGAAAGCTCCCAGTTATTTACACAGTTAACTTTAGGAAAACACTTTCAGGTCTACGTAAGCGATGTACATTCGATAGATTGTAAATGAACTCCTGAAGTCTCCATTGTATTCGATTGAATCCTGAGATCGGTTGGTATTATCGTAGTCTGACATGATGCAAATATTCTTCGGGTTCTTCCTTCCGATCCAGAAGGCCTTGCCATCGATGAAAGTCACATCCCTCATGAACCCCTTGCACGGAGGTATCCAGTAATCGGTCAACTCCTCAGCGATGTTGTGATCAAGATGGGGTTTGACGTCCATGTAAAAAGTCCTACTGCCCTTTTCTCTGCGGTTGACGTTGACAAAAACGATACGCCGTACCTCTCCTGTTGAGGAATACAAAAGCAGTTTCAAGCCGCCGGGGTCATAATAAAGAAGCACCAGCTGGGAGTGCATAACAAATGTGGCAGAAATGAGCGCAAAAAAGACCCGCTTTTCTTATCATCATCATCATTATCATCATCATCATCATTCTTCTTATTATTACTATTATTATTATTATTACTCTATCTCCCCATCCATCTATACATTTATATTACATAAATATTAGACCAGTTCCTGATTTAGCTATATTTAAGTCCAGTACATGTGTCAATCAAGGAGAGCTAATCCAACTGTTACATTTGGGGTATCATTTTGGCCGTATATGTATTATGCAAGGTAGGTTTACATGTTGTTTTTTTTTTTTAGATATAACATGAGGCGATGTTTAGCGGGATAAATCAGGGGAGTGTTTCATCAAATGTTTTGTCAGTGATTTCACCGACAAATTTGCTCTCAGCCAATCAGATGCAAGGTTATCAGTGGCTTATAACAGTTGTCGGTAAATATCAATGACAAAACACTTGATGAAACGCTCCCCAGGGTTATGGTGTCAGTCTAAATGCATGTATGTCACAGTGAAGAAAAAATGCTAATGAAGCACTAAGAATTCCTAACCCAATTTGTACTCAGTCTGATAATGTAGAAGCAAATTGAATTTACACGTTGTAATACTAATTTGAATATTGAATACTAACTGTTTACGTCCAAGCTTAATCCCTTGATACCGTCTAGCTCTGCGTTTTTGTATATAACATCAATCGTTCCAGTTCCATTGAGAAATGTGCGTGCAATCGTGTGCCTTGTTGTCATGTATATGTATCTTTAAAAAATATAACATGGAAAAGGGACAGTAAGATCCACCCTAAAGAAAATAAAATTGCAATTTACATCAGTTCATGTATTACAACATTGAAAACATACCGCAACATTGTCATATATAATATGAAAGAGATTCGATCATACCAGTAATATGGACGATAAGTGCATTGTGGTCAGCGTTGTATCTTACGATGATATATTCCACTATGGATATTTACGTATATGTGTGTTCAGTTTGTCATTAATTAATACAAAGTGTTGGATTATTTAATCCAACCAAATGACCTTATATTGACCTGCACATTAAAAATTAAATGCATCGTCATATATCCCACCATTGCGAAACAAGGCATCTGGAAATCTAATGTCATTTCTGTACAAGTCAGGTCCCTGCAGTTAAAATTACTGTTTGAAAAGTCCATATATCGAGTAAAAGAAATCAGACAAAAGGAAGCGTAAAATATAGATACCCTTGCTCTTCATCAACCTCTAATGCGTAAGGATCCCAGTGGCCAAAATTCCCCACATTTAGAGTTGCAACATGAATTTCGGTTGCTGGAAGAGGGTTACCCGTTTTGATAGAGACTGATGTTATTTTCTGTCTATAAGCGATGTAGAGAGTCCTTGCAGCCTCTGCGATGACAATTTGTGTTGGACCTACCAGTGATAAAGTAATGAAAATATAAGTTACGATAGAATGAGATGTGACGTGACGGGTAACGATTACCTGTCATGACTGAAGGGTGGGGGGGGGGGGGGGGAGATGTGTCGTGACCGAAAGAGGGTACAAGGTTCCATGACAGAAAGTCGAATGAGAAAAATGAGCCACGTAATTAACCTCAAAATTGCGAGGTTAGTGCAGCCACCGAACGAAGAAAAAAAAACCTAACACTTTGTATGTTATATTTTGGACATTTCAATTTTAAAGCATATTTTCTTAAATTTAACAAGCAAATGAAGGTCTGGTCAAAATATTCACATAATATTTCCTCTCTACGGGGTCAGAATCTAATTAGTGCGTAGACAATTTGTTACCGATTTTTCTAAAATTTTGGGAAGGGGATAACTACTCCATTTTCTACGGAGAGGCTTTTCACGTCCACGTGAATCACAGACCCTGCATTCGTTGTACATACATTGCACATTGCAACGTATGGTATCATACAAGGGAACTTAGCAACGGAGCAAGAATATCTTCCATTTCGGAATAGTGAAACTTGCTCCAAAGACTACTTCAGAGCCTATGCTATTTTTTTGTGTTTTTTTTTTTGGCAGGACTTGCGCCACCGACGAAAGAGGGCAGTATTTGAGCGCCAAAATGAAGTGACAATTAAGTTTATTCCGTCAAGACTAGTCTGCATGAATATTCATGAAAAACAATTGTAGGCATATAATAAAACGAGCGAACCTGACAGTTGTGTGGCGCATTTGGATAAACGATGCGCTTATCGTGTAGGTGACTCGAGTTCGAGTCTCGTCAGGATCAGATTGGATATTGGTTATTGATAGAATTTTCTTTTGGTGAAATAGAATAGGGTGAAACTTTGGGAAAATACAAGTCTTAAAGTTGTAGTCTTCAAAACGGGGCCTCTTGACCAAAGCCCTATACATAAATGGCGCAAGTCCTGACAGAAAAAAATACGCTTCCGGGATCGCCACCACTGATAATGAATTTACAACCCATACTCCCCCAAAAACCTTTGCGACCAAGGCGTGATTACATTAAAATGGAAATGTAGTTACAGCCAGGGGCGTCGCTAAAACATTTTGAAGGGGGGGGGGGGAATGTGACACCAAGCGTGGAATTTGCCGACAACTTTTTAGAGTGTGACACTCAAATTTGCCGACAAAAGTGCAGGACCCTAATCTCCCCCCCGCCCCCCCCCCCCCCCCTCCACAAATAATGATAAAAGAATATCACAGATGTAGAGATCTTTATCCATTTCTAAATTTTTGCCCTTTTCCTTTTCTCTTTTCTCTTCCCTTTCCCTTTCCCCCTCCTTTTTGTTTTGCCGACAGAGGTGGCGCATTAGCCGACAGTAAATTTTTGATTAGAGGGGGGTTGACCACAGATTTTTGTTTCCGTGGAGATCAGTAGGTGTGACACCCCTGGCCACACCCTTTCTAGCGATGCTGCTGGTTACAGCACATGTACTACGGATTTATTCAAATGTTAAATGAATAGTCTTGAGCTAACCTCGTTTGTAAAATCCAAGTTTTTCAGATAAAAAGTAATTGAGTTCCAGAGAACAGGTACAGATAATCTCACATTTTATAGAGAATCCATGAAAGTCTAAGAATAAAGCGTAGCCCACTTTTAATTTTTGATTATACGCTATTTTTGTTTCCTCCCCCCCCCCCCCTTCACATTTCTCTCTCTCTCTCTCCCTCTCACTGTCGCTTTTTACAGAAATAGGGTTGTGTGGTTTAAGCGAGGAGTGGCTGATTCTGGCTTTCTGATTGGCCAAAACTGTAATTAGATCCATGGATCAAAATGGCTGCCATAAAGTATGGTCTGGTCCAATATTACGATCTGCAATTACGTCGATTCGTTCTACTGAGAACAATTTTTCCCTCTTACCTACGGATTGGGCATGTGTTACATCCTCTCTGTTGGCACCGTTTACACCTGCACGATAAATTCGTCTGCCTTGATATTCTGTCCAGTAGAATTTTCTTGTCACAGAGTCAAAATTTAGATCAGTGATATCACCTACTTCATGGGTAGGCTTGTAAGAAGTGAACTCTATCTCATTCCCATCCAGTAGGTCTGCAACAAAAATGGTCCCTGTCACGGTGCCGACGACGAAGACCATGAAAGATTCTAGATTCAATGTGTGACAATGAGCATAAAATTTTATTTGCTGTGGTAATAGTGCATATATCGTGGAGCGAGACAAAGAAATTGTACAGACGAGGTCTTGATCATAATGATGAAGATTATTATCATTATTATTATAAGGTTCAAAATAATAGAATAAACAGCAACAAGATTTTCATTTTCTTGAGTGGCATATATGCATCAATTTCTTCACAGATATGATTAATTAGTGGTCCAATTCTGTAATAATGATGTTGAATAACCTGTCCCGAAAAAAATCACATTATTGTCTTCCGTCTTTGGAGCACAGAATTCATGTACCTCTTGACACAGAGTTAAAAGACATGGGAACTGGCTGGGGGGGGGGGGGGGGGGGGGGGGAGGGTGGGGAAAAAAAAGCCAGTCTGACGAGCCCCCACACTATAAAGGGACGACATTTTCAAGACAAATTTAAAGGTTGGAGCCAGGAAAGACGTTCTGAAAAGATAGCTAACTCACCAAATGAGGAACAGACGCAGCGTATTTCGTAAGGCTACGTCATACTCGCTTGCAGTCTGCATGTCTCACTACTGTTGAGTACGCCCATGTTTGAAATCTCTTATCTCGGGATGTTTAAAACCAAGAGTTAAAGGCATAAGTGGTCTCATCCCACATGGAGAAAATGAATGAAAACAAGCGAGTGTCAAAGATCATAGACCAGCCAAAATGAGACGCAAATCAAGGCACAGCTTCCCCTACTCAGTTAACCCTCTATGACACTGCCAGTAAAAATAACTCTGCAAACAAAGCAATCATCTTGACTCGATGCTACACAGGCGCGTAGCCAGGGGGCGATGGGGGCGGTCACCCCCCCCCCTAAACCCAAACCCCCCCCCCTCCAAAAAAAAAGCGAGAGCGAAAAAGCGGGGGGAAGTAAGAGAAAAAAGCCTAAAAAGTTGCTACGAGCCGTAATCCTAGATCCAAATTTGCTAAAACGGCAAAGTTTTCGCGCTTCGCGCGGGAAGGGGATATTCCCCTTTATCTTTCTCGCAAATTTGCGAGAATGTCAAAAATTTCGCGCTTTGCGAAGGAAGGGGGAACCCCCCCCCCCCTCCCTGCGCGCCCACCGCTGTTAAATACAGTGCTCTACTGCATCCAAATAATTGAAAAGCAGTCCGGGCATCGAACTAACTTTTCGCCTGAAAAAAGGTGCAACACGAGCCGTCATCTTTCTTTCATATTTGCCAGAACGTCAAAGCTTTCGCGCTGATCGCGCAGGAAGGAAGAACCCCCCCCCCCCCCTCGATCCCAGTGCCCCCCCCCCCCCCCCCGTTGTTACATATAGTGCAGTATTGCACCCAAATAATTGAAAAGCATTCAGAGCGTCGAACTAATTTTCCGCCTAAAAAAAAGGTGCTACGAGCCGTTATCTTTCTCTCAAATTTGCTCAAATGTCAAAGCTTTCGCGCTTCGCACGGGAAGGGGGAAACTCCCCCTCCCTGCACCCACCCCCCTGGGGTGCACGCTTCGCGTGCTCAACCGCACCCCCTAAAATGAATTCCTGGCTACGGGGCTGATGCTACATCAGCTTACCTGCACTCCCAATGAATCTCATTATTGGTCCCCACCTTTTGGTACCCACGGGCGGGGAACGGTTCTTAAAGTGGTGGGAGGCACTTCTTAACGGCTGACGTGCCGTCCATATTTCATAAATTCATTTTTAAACATTGAATTTCCGGAGGGAGTCTTAATTCTGCCAACCCATGAAGCTGGTTTGTAGTTTCATACCCAACCCATACCCTTTACCTGTGAAGGGGAGAAACCTCAATTGGTGTGTATTGCCAAAGAACAGCGTGACGTGTATACTCCAAGACCATATCCGCATGTATGGCTTCAATGTATACGGCGCATCAACACACAGCGCATGTGTACTTCTATGTAGTTACATCATTATTTTGTAGCTTCATTGTTACGGGGGGGGGGGGGGGGGGGTTGGAGGCATATATCATTGAAGCCTTATATTTGTGAAAATTCGGCTCCTTTCGAAGTTTGATTTATGTAAGCATTCCATTACTTTCTAAATTGAACTTTCAACAGGTTTTTTTATTTTGGTTATTTTATCTATTTATTTTTTAATCTTTTGGGGTGAAGGGGTGAAGGGCAGGAACATATAACTATTAGATGTAAAAAAAAAAAAAAAAAAAAAAAAGGAGGGGGATTTCGGACAATTCATGAATTATTTTAAGACTCTTTATAATATTTTTTTCGATCCGTCGGTCCTCCCAAGACCCATTTAAGGGGGCAATAATCCCCCTGAAAAGATCATGACAATAATTTAATTTTTTCTTTGTATCCTTTACATGGAACGTACCGCTAATTATGCATGTCATGTTTTCATGGTCTTCATTTCTCTTGAGTATTAAACCACAGAAACATTGCAAGATCAAATCGCTCCTCTAGCTCTATGGTTAGATATACCCACTGGCGTGGACAGGCGGCACAGCGGGCATGGCCCCTCCTATTCAGCCACTAAAAAAAAAAAAAAAAAAAAAAAAAGCGAGAGCGAAAAAGTGGGGGAAGGGGGAAACTCCCCCACCCTGCTCCCATCCCTATTACAGTGCAGTATTACGTCCAAATAAATAAAGAGCAGTCCGGACGTTGCAATAACTGTCCTCCTTAAAATAAACTGCTACAGGCCGTTATCTTTCAAATTTGCTATAAAACGTCAGAACTTTCGCGCTTCGCGCGGGCGGGGGAAAACTTCCCCCTCCCTACACCCATCCCCTGGGGAGCACGCTTTGCGCTTTGCGTGCTCAAAACCGTCCCCGTAAAATGAAATCCTGGCTATGCGGTTGGATCCTTCACGTCTGCTCCCCCTATTGAAATATCCTTGCTACGCCTGTGGATATACTCTGGATATACTACTATAATTATATCCATGCTCTATGTGCGAGAATCCTGCCCGGGTGTAAATGAGATCGTGTGTCATGGGCCACAGGGCCGACGTAACATAAATAGCATCATTATTAAGTCATTCATAAAGACAGTTCGTCATTTAGTCTTCGTCAAGATAAAAATGTATTTTCTTCACAACTCATGTAAGATTTGGGTGTATAACACATATTGATATGTTGTAAATATACTTCTTGTTAAAAACAACACTTTACCCGACTTTTCTTTTTATATTCACTTTATTATTGTGACAAATAAACGGTACAGTGATTAATCATAAACATAGCTAGCGCCCGTGGATGTAAAGAATAATAAGCCAAGAGATATAAAGAGAAAATTAAAGAAACTATAGGAAAGGTAGGAAAGAGCAGAAGATGATAGAAAAAATATGAACAGAAGATGATAGAAGTATCGAAACAAAGTCAAAACAAAGAAGAGAGAAAATAGATAAGATGAAAGTAGAAAAAGTAAGGAAACATATAACAGGATAGAAGAAGAATAAAAGAGAAGATTAGAAAAAAAATATGAATAAATAGAATAAAGAAAGACAAAAAAAAAAAGAATAAAAGAGAAGATGAAAAAAAAAATATAAAAACGAAGAACAGTGTTGGGACAGGTAGGAAGAGAACATTAAACTGAAAGAAAACAAATATGTATTAAATGATAGAAAAAGAAGATGATAGAAGGCTAAAAGCTGAGAATAAAATAAATAAAGATTTACAAAAAGAAGAAGATGAAAGAAGAAAAATATGGAAATGTATAACGAAATAGGAAAATTGCATGCCGAAGTTCACCTTCACTTCATGGGTAAAACTACGCAGTAGAGCTCTGTTAAAGTAGAACTTTAATGATTTTAAATATTGGCTTAATACTTATTATTGCATAGATGGCATAAATTAAACAAGGTTATCCAAATTCAACGCTTGGAAACATACAAATACAGCCCCCGATATAGCAGCTGAAGAGCTCCTCGAACGCTGCTGAGATGTGTGACGAAGCAGACGATGTCCCATAACATCTTACACATTTTTCAGAGCCTATTTTGTCATCTCCTCTTCACTTATTTCTCTTCCTTCACTAGCGTCAGTCTTAATGTTAGTCTGTTGCCTCACTCTTAACTTCGTGTATGGTATTATTTTGATGAAAATGCAGCGTTAAAAAAATAAAGGAATCAGTCACTTGTAAAGAAAATAAGACGCCATTGTATTTTCAGCTGCTTGCACCGGGGCATGTTCGGCGTTTCAAGAGGGAACGAATACCATCCTGCTATTATTCGGAGGGCTTTTCAATTTGAAAGTGGGGTTTATTTCATTGATCATTGACCCTTCTCCTGTGTATTTACAATCAAACGGTTTTAGCTATCAGAATCAGTTTCACTTTCCCTTTATAATGGTGTGAAATAAGGTCATGTTTAGCCAATTTCGCCCGGGCACCTAGCGGTGGCCGCCCGGGCTTTTTTTAGCGCATCGCCGCTAAAGTTTTAGCGGAGTTAAAATTTCGGCGGCGCCTGGCCACTTTTCACTCGCCGCCCAAAACACTCTCGGTGCCCGGGCGGTCGCCACCGACTCAATCGAGCGATCGCCGTCGAGCGATTTAGGTCAAAAATCGAAGCCGATAGATCAAAGGCTGCCGGGCGGTCGCCGCCCGGGAATCGGTGGGTCATCAGTTGGCCACTGCCTGGACGCTGCGCGGAGAAGTTCCCTCGATTTTGCCCATTTTTACAAAAAAAATCGACCAGCGATCGACGGGAAATCGGCGCCCGGGCGCCGTCCTAATCGAGCGATCGCCGTCGAGCGATTTAGGTCAAAAATCGAAGCCGATAGATCAAAGGCTGCCGAGCGGTCGCTGCCCGGGAATCGGTGGGTCATCATTCGGTCACTGTCCGGAAGCTGCGCGGAGAAGCTCCTGCGATTTTGCCCAGTTTGACCTAAAATCGACAGGGCTCAGCCCAGGCATTGCTGGGATTTTATAGCCCGCTCGACTTCTCAAAGAAATCGTTGGACGATGCCTAAATTCCAGCGGCGCCGAAGCAGGCTACAAATCGGTCGGTCTGCTTTGTGACCATAGCCTAGTTAGTGCATGCCCCCTATTTTTGATTACTTAAATAAGAATTTTAATAATTACCGTACCTTCATTCTATATTCTCTTTTGAATCCTGACTGCAAAGTGATGATAATGGCGACTGTCCAAAGTTAGCTTACCAGACCCATACAGCGGGAACGTAAAATGATCGTTTAGTAGTAGATGACGACAGCTAAGCCTGCAATCCTAAATTTCTATGACAACCAAATCTGAACAAGACAAAGTGATTATAACAATCCTAAGATGATGCCCTCTATATGAACCTTCGATTGGATAAAAGGACTTTGATCTTGTAACCTACATTTTCTAAATTTTCCTATTACAATGAATCAAAATGCTGCTATCGGGCCCCGCTGGTTACTAAACTTAAATTGGGATGTAGGCACGTATGCGCTCCGAAAAACCTCGACAATATTAAATATTTTAGCCTACATTTAACAAATTTTCCTATATTTCTTTAGAACAGAGAAATTTTTATATACCGATTATCTCACTTCCAGCAAGTCGTGCCTGTCTACGGATAAAACCAGCTGTAATGACACGTTTTCAATTATCAAGATTACTCTGTCGCTTACGCTTTACTCTTTTTCTAGGCCAAGGTGATTTTCTGTTTTGCTGTTATTATATTGACGTGAGGAGGGGATGGAGTAACTTGGTATACAAAGGATGACATCTACCTTTTGCATATTGCTCGTAATTCAATATATTTATATATATAGCGAGAGAGGCGTGGATGTGTGTACCGTTCGGTTGAACCATGTTAAATTTAGATATATGAACAGAGAATGATCGAACGGAATGAAGCAGGTCACTCGGTTAATTTACAAACTTTCGGCTCCTGGCCTTCTTCAAGTTTATTTGCTAAATCAAACAGAATGAAACAAATAATAATAATAATAAGCAACTTAACAAAACTAAAGACAACAGAACAGAATTGTCATAAAGTTGGCAACATAAATCAAAAGGAATAAGCGATATTGAAAATATGTTACTCGCCAAAGCAAAACTAAAAACAACAAAAAAATGTATATATATATATATATATAGTGTGTGTGTGTGTGTGTGTGCGCGCGCGTGTGTGTGCGTGGGGGTGTGCGTGTGTGTGCGTGTAATACCATGCAGGAGACTGCAATGCATTTTGGCTTAAGGATGATAGATTTTGAATTATTTGTGAAAAGTCAAAGAGTATAAAGTTATTAAAACGGCTACTTTATGTGGGAAAGGAAGATATGATGAAAGCTTTACTTTTAACTAAAGTTTTATAAAAGTGAGTAGAAGTTTTATATCCCTGTGTAATTACTATGTTAAATTAATGACTTTTAAAGCACCGTTATTTTATTTAGAGATTTTAACAAGCTTGGCAAGATATGGATTAAAAGACCCAACAAATTTGTTGTAGGAAAAGCTAATCCAATATTTTGTAATATTACAGATTATCATTCTAAAGGTAAAATTGTTTTTGATGAAGACTTACTTAATTTATCTAGCGGATGAAATTTTAGAAAAAGGGCAGGTAAAAACAACTGATTATTCCTATAACCTAGCTTTAATTATTAACAATTGTTTGGAAATTTGGAAGATAAGTTATGCAGTTTTGAAGAGCGGAAAATAGGAAAGGAACTTTACGATTTGTACTCCATTGATGCACACAATTACAATATTTCGTTGAAGATCTTTTGAAAATATCATTCTATTAAAAAAATGTACCATCCAGGAAGGCTTACGAGATTTTTATACACAATCTACAAAATCTATACACTTTACGAGTAAAAGATGGCCACAATGACTTTAAATTCTTTAAAAAGAAATCGCTGACATTTTCATAAGATCTAGAATCACTACAATTTTATCAACAGTTACGAAATTTCAGTATAAATTACTTCATGGAACAATATAATTGAACATCTATTTAAATTTGCTTTTGTTGATAATAATTATTGTTCCTTCTGTAAGCAAAATTTATAATCCTATATTCAATTCAATTCTCATTTATTTCTTTTTCAATTAAAAAGTACATTCACAACAAATACAAAATAAGTCATAAACGAAATTAGAAAATGAAATGGGGAACTACATAAATAAAGCCCTAGGGCCTTGTACAAGCATAGTTCCCTAAAAATATTGCGAAGATTATGTAGACAACAAAATAAAAAACAAAAATTAAAAATAAAATTAAAATATAACACAAATATAGATAACAAAGAAAAACAGGAACAGAAAAATAACTATACATATTTAAGGGAAAGAAAATGCTTCAACTTTTTTTTGAAAGAAGTGATTGTATTGCAATTAGAAATATATTTTGGGGATTGAGTTGAAAACTACAGGGAAATTATGTTGTACTGATTTCATTGCATTATTTGTTTTTACTGGCCATAAGTGAAAAGAATCCTTAAAACGGGTATTATGATTATGTGTCTGTTAATTAACAGTGAACATTTGAGAAATAATTTATTTTGAAAGTAAAAGAAACCAAGGAGAGGAAGGGATTAATAGCACAAATCAAAAATATTAAGAGATTTCAATATTTTGAACAATGGGGCAGAAGGGTCACAATAGGGACATTCCAGGCATATGCGAAGGGCCTTTGTCTGTAATATAAATAACTTATCTAATATAGTTCGACTATACACAATTGCCCCAAACACCAACACAGTAATTTAGGTATGAGAGCATAAAGGAATTATATAATAGTATTAAAGCAGAAGGCGGAAGCGAGTCTTTTAATCTATACAAAATACCAATACATTTAGATACCTTTTGAGTGACCTTATTGACATATGTATCTCAATGCACATTATAATCAATGTATACCCCAAGAAAATTAACACTATTAACCTTATTTAATGGGTCATTGTTGATTTTAAGAGGTAAACTATCAAGTAAATCAGTTAAATTAGACTGCCATTGGAAGGACGTAATGTAATTTGTTTTACTAGAATTTATCAAGAATCTATTTAATTTGAACCATTTTTGTTACTTTTTCTTTTTCCGTATTAATATTATTTTGTAAATTATGAGTGTTAGGTTGGGTGTAAATTAAAGTGGTATCATCAGCGTACATGATGTAATCAAATTTGTCAGATGAATGTGAAAGATCATTTATATAAATTAAAAACAATAAAGGATCTAGGGTTGAACTTTGTGGTACCCCCATGTGTAAGAGAAGAGAAAATGGAAGAATGATTGTTATAAACTACATGTTGAGATTTATCACAAAGATAACTTTCAAACCAACTTAGTGGTAAGCCCCTAATCACGTAATGTTCCAATTTTGACAAGAGTATTCTATGATTAACTATATCAAAAACTTTGAAGAGGTCCATGAAAATGCCAATACAAAATTTATTAGTATGAATTGCTGAAACAAAACTTTATCCTGTAAATCTATCAAAGCCTATGTAGTTGAATGATTTTTCCTAAACCCATATTATGAGTCAGTAAGAATATTACTATTTAAACAAAATGAATATAATCGATTATAAATGCATTTTTTCTAACAATTTTTATATGGATGGCAGAATAGAAATGGGCCTATGATTATCGAACTTATGAGGGTCATTCTTTTTAAATACAGGGGTTATCTTAGCAATTTTAGTTTATCTGGGACTATGCCTGTGGAAAGAGAGAGGTTGAATATAAAAATCAATGGATGTACAATATAAAATATGATTTTTTTTTTCATTAACTTAGTACTAAAATGATCAAATCCAGTACAGTTACTGTTGTGCAATGAATTACTATAACTTCATGTTCTGTTATGGGATTAAAGTAAATAGAATTGTTGATAAAACAGTCAGATAGTCTTTAAAATAAGTATTATTAGGAGAACTGGTCACTGACTTAGTTATCTGTCTTCAACAGTTTATGAAATGTTGATTAATTTCAGTTACTGTCTGTTTTGGATCGCAAACATTTCCAGTCTCATTAATAAAATATTCAGGTAAAGATGTTCTAGTCTTATTTGGTAATGAATGCCAACAATTCTCGATCGCCAAAATCACGATTTTTTAATGAATGTTTAGCAGTTTAAAGGCCAAGTCCACCCTAACAAAAAGTTGATTTGAATAAATAGAGAAAAAACACTGAAAATTTCATCAAAATAGCATGTAAAATAAGAAAGTTATGGTATTTCAAAGTTTCGCTTAATTTCGCAAAACAGTTGTATGCACATCCTGCTCCGTATGCAAATGAGGGGAACCAGTGACGTCACCCACTCACTATTTCTTTTGTATTTATTACATGGAATACGAAATATTTTAATGTTTCCTTGTTATAATGTGAAACAAGGTTTGATTCCTCGCTCAACATGTGTAATTGCCATTGTTGCAACCTATACACATTCAGTGAAATCTGCAGAAATTAAAATTCTATATTTCACATAATAAAATACAAAAGAAATAGTGAGTGGGTGACGTCACTGGTTCCCTCATTTCCCCGTGAAAGTGCTGAAATAGCACGCTGTGTGCATTCAATAGCACTCTGAGTGCAATCCCTATGCATGCCCTCAAAAGTGCTAAATACAGCACTTAAAGTGGTACTCCGGCCTCAAAATAATATTAATTGAATGAATAGAGTAAAATTAAACAAGCAAAACACTGAAAATTTCATCGAAATCCGATAAAAAATAACAAAGTTATTGAATTTTTAAGTTTTGCATTATTTTGGGAAACAGTTCTATGCATGTCATCATGGATATGTAATGAGTGAGCTGATGATGTCACGTCCCCACTTACCTTTTTTAACTATATTACATGAAATCTTCATTATTTCATTTTTTCATACATGTCTATAAAAAATATCTCCCTTGTAACAAAATAAGTTACAGCAATGATAAACTTATACATTAAATAAGGATTCAGTCCTTTTAGTTATAAGCTTGGAGCAGAAAATTTGAATAATTGCAATTTCATATAATAAAATACAAAAGAAAAAGTGGGGATATGACATCATCAGCTCACTCACTGCATATTCATGATGACGTGCATATCACTGTTTTACCAAAATAATGCAAAACTTAAAAATTCCATAACTTCATTATTTTTCATCCGATTTCGATGAAATTTTCAGTGATTTCTTTGTTTAATTTTACTCTATTTATTCAATTCATATTAATTTCAGGCCGGAGTACTCCTTTAAGTTTTTAGAGTGTATGTTTATTAATTAAATGTATTAACAGCATTGTTGTAAAATTCAAAAAATATTTCAGAATTTGATCCTAGTTTTCTATATTTGACAACAACAGTAGACCTCTTATGGTTTACATCTAAGAAATCAATAAGCAAATATTCACATAGGCCTATTGAATTGGATTCTTGATTATAAACGACATCTGTTCTTACAGTATATAGTATATCTTTATTTCACAAATAGCGCGATACCACTCCCTCGTCCATATATCCTGTTGACATTAAAAATATAATCATCTAGATTGAAATTAACTGAGGTTGTATCACATATCCAAGTTTCAGAAATTGCTATAAAAGAGAAGGAATAATTTATCATTGACCAGAACTTTCATTTTCGTGTGGAACTCGGGTGTTCATTTTGCCCTTCGGAAGGCCATCGTGAGGGCATCTTGTCAAATCGTGTCATCTTCGTCTTTCCTTCGTGTGATCATCGGTGCCATCGGGCATTTTTCACCTCTCCTTGCTTCCTTCATATTGTCTTTGTGAGGCGAAAATGTCCGATGGCACCGATGAGCACGCGAAGTAAATGCGAAGATGACACGATTTGACAAGATGCCCTCACGATGGCCTTACGAAGTGCAAAATGGCCATGGGCGGAAATCGTGACGTCACTCTATTCATCATGGGGGGGGGGGGGGACGACACAATAGCCGTCCCCC
The DNA here is from genome assembly GCA_025617745.1 of Heliocidaris erythrogramma. Classification (NCBI taxonomy): domain Eukaryota; kingdom Metazoa; phylum Echinodermata; class Echinoidea; order Camarodonta; family Echinometridae; genus Heliocidaris; species Heliocidaris erythrogramma. The sequence goes on from CM046856.1 coordinate 24,042,295, forward strand.
CCCCCCCCCCCCATGAACAATAGATTCTCTACTCGGATTGACGCCCATGAAAATGGCCATCGAATTCAATACGAAAGTGAACCTTCGCCAGGTCTTCGGGCAATTTTTTGGCATGGCAAAGATTTTGCCACCGCTCACGAAGTTGTTGCCGGAGCCTGAGAAACTCCATTGGTGATGCCCTCACGAATGGCCCCATGATTACACGATCAGAGCTGAAATTGAACATTTCCTTTATCGTGTATACATCTTTGCTCAATTTCGAGACAGTGTGACGCCTGAAAGTATCCGATCAGCAATTGAATTTCCAAAGCGTAGGCTGGAGGTTTTATACCATCGGGATATCACATTGATGCCTTCATGACTTAGTTCGAAAGCATCCTACTCTCATTACGATGTCTTGTAGCCATCGTGTGGCCTTCGTGTGTCCTTGGGGTAAACTTTTAATAAAAATTCGCATCTTCGTGTGTGGTTCGGGTGCCATCGTGTGACCTTCTGTGACCATCGTACTTGCTTCGGCTATTATTTCGCTGCTGACCAAGTTCGGGACCAACTTCGCGCGAAATGGAAAATTCCATATTCGCGTAGCCATCGTGTGTCAATTTCGGGAGAGTGTGACGCCAGCTTTACAGTTTTGAATTTCAGCTATTCATTTATAGAATATTTTACATGATAATGTGCTACAATTGTTAAACACATTTATTGAAATGTTGATTTGTGATTCATGTATTATTATTGACTGAAATTAAAATAGACCAGTGAAAAAACATTGCAGATGAATGAAATCAGATGTTTATTGTCCATTTCTTTTCGTACAATAAACATCAAAAGGTGGCTTCACGATATTGCTAGTGGACATGAATTTACTTGACATTTAATTTCCGTCTCCCTCCTAAGTACTTGATATAAAAATGACAAGTCATACATCATTCCTTTCTGTTTTGGTATACATGACAATATGAAAGACCTAATTGCTGGAAGACCAACCTGCTTTATTCTTTGCTTATGACATCTGAAATTGACGATATTCCTGTCGGTCAATATTTCCTGATAAATACACAAATCTACACGGTTTGTAATGGCTTTTATCAAAGAGTAAAAAAATGGGTTCAAATAGAATCCGCTTATCAAATTATTGCTCCAGAAGTAATTAGAGGTTGTACATATCAGCAAGCCCAGGTTATGTTTTCAGTGGTCTCTCCAAAGTTAAATCGCAGTCTAATAATATTTTAAGCTCTGTTTTGGACCTCACCATTCGTTGAATTTTGAATGATAACAGTTATATATTGATTACCAATTCATTTTTTTTTATCATCGAGCCATAAAATTAATTTGCAAAATGGATCTGGAACAAGTTCCAAATATCACATCTGTGGTAGCCATAGAAATAGAACCAAAAACGGCTGTTATTTACGTTTTTATGCTGATAATGGCTGTAACTCTTAACGCTATCGTTTTGGCCATCATTCGCAAACAGAGAGAACTCCAAGAATACATGCGAATCCTATACCAGGCCTTGGCAACACTGGATATGCTTCTTGGGATCGTTTGGTGTATCTGGTCCTTTATTTGGTTCTGTCTCAAGAGCCTCAAAAACTGCACTGGCGCCAGTCAGGTGTTTCCTTTCCTACAGCGCTCACTAATTCTGGCTGTAATGGGGTGTCTATGTGGCATCAGCTCCAACCTGTATCTCCTGATCACAAGACCACTACGCTACCACAACATTGTAACAAAACAAAAATTCTACTTGATTCTGGTCTCGATGTTGATTGTGATTGTACTGATCTGTGGGGTCTACTTGCCAATCCCACATTCGTCATCTTTGGGCATCACAAATGCAGTTATTCATCGTTGCCTAAATGGTAGTATAGGCATTCAAACTAGTCCCACTTCTTCTATTGATGGTTTACTCATTATCGTGCCCATCTGTGTGGTGTTTGTATATACGCTGGTGATTTACGGAAAACTCCTAGCAATCGCTTATCAGAAAAGACGTGTCAGTGCCAACTTGAAAATAAGGGAGCGTGCAAAGGCCATAAAGGTTGAGTCGCCCGGAGGCCAGCCACCACCTCGTCCAAGTGTCGCTGACCTCAGCGGGGAAATAGTAGAACAAAACAATGCGGGATTCTACAAACGCTTCAAAGGCATCATCACCGTTCTCCTCTTGTACGGATCTTTCTGTGCGGTCTGGATCCCCTACATCATTCACTTTTGTTTACGCGAGACATCCAGCTGGACAGAAATGTCATTCGACGTGGTAGCATTGAGCAACACGTGGACTCAACCCATCGTGTATTTACTTACTAACGAAGAAGCGAGGAACTTGTGTTGGAAATATTTACAACACCGAATTGAAAGGCGTTGATCAAAGGATATCCTTCACAATTTTTGAATATTATTGTATTGTTTTAATAATATGGTTATTTTATCATGACATGGTAATGAAAATGGTTTATTATACCCAAATTTTTATATTTGAGAGGCAAGAATCCGTGTAAATCTCCTTGATTACCTGTAGATCGATGGTTTGATTCAGAAATGAGAGAGAGGCTTCACACTTAGAAAAAAAGGTTCAGGTTTGCACCTAAATGCAACACTGGCAGCACCTTTTTGGGTGCAATCTTGCACCCTACATGAAAAGGGTGCAAAAATGCACCTTTTTTGTTCTTGTTTGCACCCTTTAATGCCCGTTTGCACCCTAAAAGGTGCAACTTTGCACCTTCAAGGGTGTAGAAATTTTTGCATCCAGAGGGTGCAAATGTAGCTAACTGCACCCTTAAAGGTGCAAAAAGCTTCTTAGGGTGCAAAGGTGCACCCAAAAAGGTGCTGCCAGTGTTGCATTTGAAGGGTGCAAAATTGTACCTTTATTTCTAAGTGTGAATTGTGTGCAATATCAAGAAAGCCTTAACAACACAGTTTAAGCCTCGGTCACACAGCACTCCACGTTTAAATCACGTACAAAAAGTTATAAAAATTTGGTGGACGTGGTCGTAAGTGGTAATTTTTGATCAATTTTGGTTTGGCCGTGCTTTGTACGGGGTATGGCCGTCGGCGGCTGTTCCACTGCTGAAGCACTGCCTAAGCACGGCAAACCACGTCCAGCCACGTGTAAGGCTAAAAAAAGTACGCGGAAAATCCATTTGTCAGTGATAAGCCGCTAAACACTCGCTATTTATCGTGATACCAACGCGTAACACCCGTCCGATGACCGTGCTCTGCCCGTGACAGACCGCTAAACTTTCGCGTCTTACCGCGTCTCCCCAAGTTTTAATCACTACCGGAACACGGATTATCACGTGTGTTTCACGTGCGTTGCACGTCTTTACCACGTGTGCCGCCCGTGGTTGTCCGCGGGCTAAAATTTTGAGCAGTTCAAAACTTTTTGCCGCGTCCGACGCCCTTCCGATTTTTCCCCGCGTCCTGCCACGTCTATAAATCGACCGTAGCTCGTCTTAAACTCGACATCAACGCGAATAACATCGTCTGCTTCACGGGAGACCACTTTTGACGGGTTTTGGCCGTGATTAAGCCGTATAGCGCTGTGTGACCGGGGCTTCAGGAATGGTGTTTGAAAGCCATTCGTTATCATATGGAACACGATTTTTAACAAAGTTTTGCTGAACGTTGAATAATGGTTGGTTTCGATAATATACAATACAAACTTCATATGCATCTTTCTATTGATAATTATAACTATAAATGATGTTGCACAAGAGGCGTAGTAATACATTAAAGCACAGATAAAGGGTCCAGTAGGCTGTGCTGTCGCCCATTCGGAATCAATGCAATCATGAATACTTCTCTTAACATGCTTAAGAACATTCATAAGAACCAAAATTGTTGAATCTAAAAATGGGATTTTTGTTTGCATTGCAATCTGATAAGATCATTTTTTTGTCACACTCGCCATACTTTGAACTCGTGATTAATTATTTAGCTTACATCGTGACCGTGCCATTGATTTCATCAAAATATGTGAAAAGGTTTACGTTCTTGTGGAATTCGTGTCGCCCACGCATCTCTGTAAAAAATGTCTGATATTGTCACCTATTTATTGAATATGATAACTCGATCAAATAAATTTGTGTTTAGGCATTGATAGATGTGCTACCTTGTATGACTGATTAAATTTTAGCATGAAGACATAATAAAAACAGAATACAAAATGATGATGTTATGTATATTTATTTCACAAAGTTGACATGTTTCGGAATATAAAATAAGCTAACACATCGTACTTCGTTTGGATCTTTTTTTTTATAATACTACCTCTACTCAACGATACTTGAATCACAGGTTGTAATTGTCTTTATTAATTCAAAATGTATTTACCTGATATATATACTTCAATATCAATGGAATATTTGATTATTTTGCACCTGTTGATTGACGGACCATGATTTTGTTTGCCTAGCATGTTACCCTATAATTAATTTTGAAAAACAAATAAACTTTGAATTCCTGTACCATGTATGTTACTTTCTGTTCTTCTGAGAAGATTCCATTAAAGATCACATTGCAAGAAAATTCCATCAAAATAAATATTGGCTGAATACTTATTATTGCATAGATGGCATAAATTAAACAAGGTTATCCAAATTCAACGCTTGGAAACATTTGAATTAATGATTATTATCAATTATAAAACGGTAAAATACAGCCCCCGATATAGCAGCTGAAGAGCTCCTTGAACGCTGCTGAGATGTGTGACGACACACGAAGGACCAGTCCTGTCTAAGCAGACGATGTCCCATAACATCTTACACATTTTTCAATGCCTGTTTTGTCATCTCCTCTTCACTTATTTCTCTTACTTGACTAGCGTCAGTCTTAATGTTAGTCTGTTGCCTCACTCTTAACTTTGTGTATCGTATTATTTTGATGAAAAATGCAACGTTAAAAAAATAAAGGAATCAGTCACTTGTAAACAAAATAAGACGCCATTGTATTTTCAGCTGCTTGCACCGGGGCATGTTCGGCGTTTCAAGAGGGAACGAATACAATCTGTGATATTATTCGGAGGGCTTTTCAATTTGAAAGTGGGTTTATTTCATTGATCATTGACCCTTCTCCTGTGTATTTACAATCAAACGGTTTTAGTTATCAGAATCAGTTCACTTTCCCTTTTAGAATGGTGTGAAATAAGGTCATGTTTAAATGTACCAAACTCTTTATAATTTGATAAATAATTGCATTGCAATTACGTTCATTCATTATAGGACGTCGTCTGCTTAAGCAGGATCGATCCCTAGTGTGACGACATCAAAACATCGCTATATTTCTGGCGAATCCTCGGATATTCCAGATGCTGAGAAGAGCTTTTATTTATGTTGTTTTTATAATCATCAGATACGCAGTTGACATAAAACTTATACAGTTGCCATCTGTAAGCTTCCCAGTTTCTAGTGATACATTAATTGCCATATTTGTGATTTTCTTTGGATAGCTACTTTAAGGTCTTGGTGAGGTTGCTGAAGGGGAATTCGACGGTGAGCCAGAGAAAGAGCGCGGCGCCATAAGAAAGCAGGATGACTCCTGCTACAGCGAATGCCTGTATGAAATAAATAACAATGGTCATGATGGCTGAGGGTTTTAACATTCCTTAGCGGAAAGAGAGAGAGCGAGAGACAGAGAAAGATAGAGTGAGAGAAAGAAAGAAAGAAAGAGAAGATGAGAGAGAGAGAGTATTATGTGTAAGTGCGTGGATTTGGATGAGGGTGTGTATGTGTGTGTATTACAATGCGAAAGGGAGAGAAAAAGAGAGAGGGAGACAGAATGCGACAGAGCAGAGAGGAGGACCGATATCAGTTCGGTCAAGAATAGGTTGAGTATTTATTTTAATTTGAAGTAATAAAGGGAGAAATTCGGTGAGAGAGTGATAGAGAGAAAGTGGGGCATATAATAACTGCATTGCATTAACCCATATTTTCGTATACGGTACCATTTATACATGGATATGCTTTCGTAATATAGCCTACCTCCTATTCTTAAAGAAAAGGTGAAACTTATTAATTAATTTTCATGCAGTTGCACTGTTAATGATGTTAGAATCTGCATGTACATCTGAATATTAGAAATATTATTATTTTCCTGGATACTTACGAACATGCTGTTGGAATAAAAGTATGTGCTCCGAAAATTGAAGGTGATGATGGTGAGTATAATGGGATGGAGTAGGTAGTTTGAATATGAGAGCCGACTAAGAGGCATCCAGAACCTCCATGATAGCAGCGAGTTGACCCAACCTGACAAAGAAAGACAAAGATTTGGGGGGGGGGGGTGAGAGTGGGAAAAGGGATACAGAGAGATTGGTTCTTAGCAATAACCTTACCTATGTGCGTAAAATACCAACAGGTGTTGTCGAGTGATGTTACTAAAACACTTGAAACAAGAGAGGGGAGAGTGTATCCCTTTTCCACGGTAAGGACTTTTTCAAAAAATCATTTGCAAAAGTCGCATTTTAGGAGCACTTTATTAAAGGAAAAGCTCTAACTCAACCATTATCTGTAAATGAATGACATACCGGGAATGGGCTGTTTTAAGGAAAATCATACCTTTAAAGTTTATTAATTATTGTTAATATTCAAAATACGGTCGGCGTCATTTCATAAAAATATTCACCTTGAACGATGCAGTGAGTAAAATTGAACCACATTATTGATATTGAATGATAATGGTTGATATACCTGAGGCCTATTTCACAAAGACTTAATCGACTGAAAAATTATAGTGTGATGTGGGTGCCTTGGCAAATATCGTAACTACCGGACCAATATGCCTCCTTTTGATACGTTTCCATTCAGATGGATTAAATTACTTTTTATTCATGATTGACAATACGTTGCACTGTGCTACTTCTAAAGGTCATGAAAATTGAAAATATGGGAAAACGCCAAATATACCATAGCTTTTTACGTCTCCGGAGTAGACGGAGGGACAGCTCTGGCCTCTGGTCACTGGACCAACCGCGTAGCCAGGATTTTTTTTTTTTTTTTTTTTTTTTGGGGGGGGGGCGGTGGAGGTTGTGAGCAGGGGGTGGGTGCAGGGAGGGGTTGAGTTTTTCCCCTCCCGCGCGAAGGCTCGGACGCTTTATAACAAATTTGAGAGAAAGATAACAGCTCGTAGCACCTTTTATTTAGGCGGAAGGTTAGTTCATTGCCCGGACTGCTTTTCAGTTATTTGGACGCAGTACTGCCCTGTATTTAACAGGGGTGGGTACAGGGAAGGGGGAGTTTCCCCCTTCCCGCGCGAGGCGCGAAAGCTCTGACGTTTTAGCAAATTTGAGAGAAAGATAATGGCTCGTAGCACCTTTTATTTAGGCGGAAAGTTATAGTTCGAGTGACTGCTTTTCAATTATTTGGACGCAATACTGCCCTGTATTTAAACAGGGGTGGGTACAGGGAAGGGGGAGTTTCCCCCTTCCCGCGCAAAGCGGTAAAACTTTGACGTTTTAGAAATATTCGATAGAAAGATGACGGCTCATAGCGCCTAAAATCTTGAAGTAAGGGGAGTGGTGCTTCTTCCAATGGAATGTGGTGTGCTACTATTAATCATATACTTGGTAATGAAACCAAAGAAAATTTATGAAAAGCCCGCACTCTTTTATGGTGATCCGAAGAGTAAAAACATCACAAAACAGAAAAATGAAAGGAGGCGCACCCTTGGCGCCCCTGCCTGGATCTGCCACTGTAATGGCAGGGAAAACAACATGAAAAAGAAAGCAATTCGAAGCGAGACAAAATCACGATAAGATCCTTGGTGATTTGGTTTATGCCATATATTCACTATAAATACCTCACGGAATATCTCATGATACGTGACACTTTCCCATCTTACCTCCGTATCCATGGTGACAGGCAATGACTACCCAAGCCACGCTGACAGCCCATGCAAACTTTGACAAAGCCATGTAAGCAGCACTGTCAGCAGTAGATAAATCATTGCCTTGGTAACTCGGGTAGAAACCATAAACGCATGTCATCCCCAGTGCTGTGGCAGCTATCCAGCCCAGCAGAGCGAGAATCTTGGACGAATAAAAAAAGAAGTTCGATATGTGTTTTAGCACGCATGACTAGCTCTTATATACTTTCAAACACAAAATTAAATCATATTCAAGATCAACTTCAAGTGCAATTATTTCCTATATCATCTGTATAAAAGATACTGCAATTTCCTTCTAAAAATATACCCCCCCCCCCAAAAAAAAAAGCATTGATCATTTCTTTTTGTTCCCATTCCCATTTTCTCGAAATGTCAAGTCATTTAACAAATCTTTCTTTCCAATAAAAAAGGAATGCACCGACACCCAGTTCGATACATCAACGCTATATGTTACTGTTATTATCCAGTCAGCAAGTACATACTGAGGGCTGTCAAATTTGATTTGGTTGTGATACTGATCTGGGGTTAGGTTGATTCGTAAGTTATTGTAAATGTTGGATAACCAATATATTACATTAGAGAAAAAAATTTGAATCTCTCAAAACATCATTCAAGCTTTCGTTAATAACAACAAAAATATAACTTACTGGATGCATGGTTATGCGTTTATCCCGGTAGGTGTGAAGAATGTACCCCAGAGCCATACCCACTAGGTAGGGTGGGATTCGACAATACGGTTTCACATATATCATATCCTGAAATGCACCAGCGTCGGTGTTCGGGTCAAGCATACCGCTGAAAATAAAGGAATATCGTAAAGAAAGACATCAGCAGGTTTCCCTCTGATATTCTGTATACTTAATAACTTAGAATAGATTTAATCCAATTTAGATTCTTTCAAAGCAGTTAACCGAAGATGAAAGTTCATATTGTCACAATGTAACTCTGTTGCTTAATACACTTTTCAAAATCAAAACACCAAATATATCCGAGATATTTATCAAATAAACCTACTTCGACTGGGTAGGTAAAAGTAAAAGGGTAAAAAACAGTATCTTATTCATGCTCGATACCGATTTCAATTCAACAAAATAGAATTAGACCAAGACAAACTTATGAATACGAAAACTCTCCTTGTGTCAAAACTTTTTTTGGGATAAAAAGCAGGGAAGTTTTGTTCAAGTTCAAAATGATTAAACTAAAATGTAGTTGTTGCATTACTTAATAATTAGTTATACATGTATATAGCACGCAAAATTATACTACGACAGTTTCTTTTTCTTTGCATCGCAAATTGAGGGACTGTCAGAAATGTATGATAATTTGAGGAATGATACTGTTGATTCCATGTTTGACAATAATTGCACTTTACTATCTGAATCAAAATTTCTATGTTGTGCATTTATATTCATGAAATATTAATCGCCTAACATACTTGAGACGAGCGTTGAAATCGTTGACGACCATTAATACTGCCGTTGTCGTAAAGCTGGCTACACAGGTGACAATCAGAGCTGCAAAGCCAATCTTTGGTTTCCTTGGAAAAGAATTTGGGAGGTTAAAAGAAGTTACAAATTAAAATGATTATTCGGTCAGTGTCTAGTAGCCTATACCAGACTTGTTGGAATATACATGCCATTAGATGGAACATGCATGTTTACCCTTCTTTTGAATACAAATTTAAAAATAGTAGTACATGTATTCTAAATAATGTAAGTAAAAAAACCAAAGAGTATTAATAATAATTCCCTTAACAACTCCCAGGCAACTACTTTAAAACATGTACTTTGCTTGTGACTGTGTCTGACAAAGATGTCGCATAATTCATACGAACATGGCAACGTTTAACATAATTTGGTGAAGTCATAAATCGATGGGGTTTTTGGTTAATCATATTTCTTTACATGCTTACTCGTGCACCATTTTTATTAATATTTCTAGGTATGTTTTATTCTTCTTATTATTATATTTTACTTACCTGTATAACAAGAGTATAAAGATGGGACTGATGACAAAGAACTGAAAATCGTTAGCAAGATACCAGACCCAACTGATACACTACAACAAAGAGAGAGAGAGAACTTAAAATCAAACTCTTCTATAAACATATAAACAGTACGACTTACAATTTTCCATTTGCATAAATTATATCTGAAAAGTAAAATACGATAAAGTGATTTAAAATTGGGTTGCGTGACTTTATTGTTATTCAATGTTTTAAATGGAAAATTCGAAGTTAAAATTTGTGTGCTTTTGCAAAACAACCGAATCATTTGTTGAGGCTTTGTTAGAATGCTCCAAGGTCACTATGAACACGATGACAAAAAGAGCGGACAAAATATACAGCTCGTCATTGTACCCTCCACAATTGCTCTGGTAGACAAAATAACATCCCTTCCAGGCACGTAGCCAGGGTTTCTAAAGGGGTGGGTCGTTTTTGGCAAAAGTAGACCTTTTTGTCAAAATCAATACGTTTTTGGCAAAAGTAGACCTTTCTGTCATAATCAATACAACTGACAGCGTGTGGGTAATTCTAGTAACAAAGAATGAAGGTGTGTGTGTTTTTCATGAAAAAGCGGACCTCAGCCCAAGGGGGGGGGGGGGGGGGGGTCGTCCTACCCCTCCGACCCCCCTCTGGCTACGGGCCTGCCTTCATTACTATTGTGTGAAATAAGTAGGACAGGTGAATATGCATGTGACACCTGTGCTAAATATTTTTACGTAATAGCAATGAAGGGATGTTCTTTTGTCTACCAGGGCAATTGTGGAAGGTACAATGGGGAGCTGTATATTTTGTCCGCTTCTTTGTTCGCCATGTTCATAGTGGGTAATATTATTTTGGAAACGTATTGTTGCATTTATTCTTTATGACTTCAAACAAACACTGACATTTAATGAAAAACACTTGATTGTTGGTATAGATTCTAATAGTTCAAATGCTGAAGATATACCATGATGTTCTGCCAAACTGACGTAAAAGGAATGAGAAAGCTCACAAATTATTTTTCAACTTTCCCAGAAATCAACCTTCCCTTTGCTAATCTGTTACATTATTTTATTTATTTACCTCTTCAGAGGTTATTTATTAGATACGTTCAACAATACTTTATTAGAATACATATAAATATACATTTACTTAAAATCTCGAAAGGAAAAAAAAAATAACAATCGAGTAAAAAGCACGGAGTAAAATGTTGAGGAGAATTTGATAAAACATCTGAGATGTTATCAAAACGCAATTCGTTCTTAAACACATGACATATTGTAAAACTATTGTACGTTTCCCCTGAAAGTAGTTCAACATATACATTTTATATATTGCGTATTATGAAGTGCAACATAATGATAACAAACTTCCCATTTATTTCTGTACTAAAAGCAGATATTAAAGACCCCGACCGAAGCGAAAAGTGAAATTCACAAATTATATCCCACTCAAAAGCTTTTTAGGTACAAAACACAACAATGCAAATATTATGCATTTTCACCGCTTGCCAGCTGAGCATTTTGCTTTAGAAAAACTCAAATTAGCGGGCTTCAAAATGGGTTTCATTGTGCTTTTCACCGGTCTGAATTCTATAACGTAATACTGTGTCAGGAGGGTAGTGATTCCATGTCTTTATACGTAGAAAATTTTGATTATTTTGATGCTTTCCAGATTACGCATTCGAGTTTTTCTTGCTATTATCACATAGAAATATCATGGGAAGTATTTTCTGCTGACATTGATGAAACCATCAGCTCTTGGCAACATTTATTTTCCATGTTTTATTTGCCTCTTATTTGGCGCAGCTTTCCATCTATCCACATTCAGATTTGTGTGTAACAATTTTACTTGACATAGCAAACGTGCCCAAATAAGAGCCAAACAAAGAAATAACAAAAAATAAGGTCAAGGGTTGTAAGTGTTCATTGATTTACACACTTATTAATTTCAGTGCCATTTTCCTCTGCAAATTGGTTTTTAAATGATGAATTCCACAATCTGGAAAGCAAGAAATAAATGACATATTTCACCTACAAACGCATGGAATCACAGCCCCCTGACACAATATGACGTCACAGAATTCAGGCCGGTGAGAAGGAAAATAAAGCCTATTTTCGAAGCCTGCTAATTTGAGTTTTTTAAGGCAAAATACTCAGCTGGCAAGCGGAGAAAATGTATAAAAATTGTATTGTTGTACTTTAAAGCTTATAGGCTTTTGATTTCTCCATTTCACTTTTCGCTCCGGTTGGGGTCTTTAATATCAACTGTTTTCAATCTTATTTCTGACAGTCTGAGCCGAACATAATCAGATAATGTAAGAACATGCCATTCATAAAATACTTGAATATGGAATGTATAAAAGTATACAACCCCCAAGGAAAAGATTGCTGGCGAGACAGGTAAAAGTATTTAATATGTTAGTTCAGTCTAGAAGCAAATGTGAGCATTGTCCATCATGTCCACAATTGCAGAACAGTGACCACGGTCACATTATCTAAACGTTTAAACATCCATAGCCTCTCTTTTATAGCTTATTTTTTAAAACTTTCACTAAGCTACGTTTCTGTTTTGATTAGTCTGGTCTTCCTCAAATTATTGATTGTTTTCACTGCAACCACATCCGCCCATGATATGCACATGGTTACCGACGCCAAATAAGCCAGTTCGGGGTTAGCGCATGGTACAAATGACCCCAAATATCCACAGATATTTTAGACATGGAGGGTCCCTTTATGTGCACTTCAGAAAAATAACTCTGGGAGTGATAGAGGTGCCTCATGAATAGCTTTTGTTTCCCCCTTTAAAAAGAATACTTCCACCTGGATATCATGGAATGCACCATTAGTGCATAATTGAATAATGATTACATGACATTCATGAGCACATATCGAATATTAGTGTCAGTGGGTTTTAGAATTTGGTACAGATGACCTTTATCTGCTCATGCTCAGATTGCATCCCCGAAGTGGCTTATTACATTTTGATAACTGAACGCACAATAAGCAACGGTGAAAAAAAAATCTCAAGTAATGGTAGCATCCGAACTCACTCTGCCTCCAACAAAGTTATTAATGTAGAGAAGGTTTGCCCACCAATCATCACCACAGCGATGACTGATGACCTGGTTTGGCCATTTTGGACCGTTCCCTAACAGGGGTCTGATGTACATCCAGACCAACATGGAGATTGCCATGGCTGGAGTTAGTCTGTGGCATAAAGAAACATTCGCGAAAATACAAACATGTTATATTGATATGCTGATTGTATAATCGATCAAAATTTCCATTTAATTTTTTCTGACAATGTGGCACAAAATGCCAGAGTAAAAAAAAAAACCCAACAAAAACAAAACGTACCTGTCAAGCCAATATATCCAATTAAGAGCCCATTATAGGCCTACGACTAGTATCATTAATCGTTGTTGATGTTTTTTCAAGTGAGCGTTCAGTAAAGAAATACGAAACCAACATGCTTCAAAGTCCTATCTCAGTTACTTTCTTCCCCTGTGTATAAATAGTGGCAAATGCTGATGATAGTGTCTAATCAGAAAAAGGGTACACTAAAAGACAGTTTGCATACCTCATGTAACGCTGGAAGTAGAACCAGAACCAGGGAATGTGTCCACTTGTCTTCACCATTCGCTTCAGGGTCATGTAAGTCACTAACAAACCACTGCAGTGAAACATGAATATGTAATACTGAATGTCTCATTACATGTATTATGGAACACGTACTTATTAATATATAAATAAATGAAATAGGCCAAGAAGGTGGTATGCCGAAAGCTTGGCGTGAATAAAAACCGTGGTATATTTAGCTACGTCCTGGGTCCTAGCTTATTTCATTCATTTAAGTTATCCAACATAGAGAGCCCGTCATATTGTGTTTTAGCTATATATATATATGTAAATTCCACTACAGCGACATTATGGAGACTCATTTTTGTCTCGTTTTTTGTGCACTGTGTCTCCTAATACCCGATCCAGTGGAATATATATAGAGAGAGAGAGAGCTACGTCTCGTGTCATCATTTGCTTTTGCACGTTTTATATATATTTTACCTGAAGAGATTAAATCGAAAGCTTGTGAATTTATAAAAACTGCTTCTTGTGTGTGTATTCTATATGATGTTGTGAACTTTATTTTTCTACATATATATATATATATATATATATATATATATATATATATATATACATATATATATACATGTATATATATATATATATATAGGATCAATCTATATTGCAATATCATTCTGAAAAACACACAACACTGTAGAGCATTTTGTATGAAAAGTCAAACACAGTACGTGACTATAAACCTGTTGCAAAAATAGTACTTGGGTGAAGTAATAAACTGCTATTCCTATTCAAAATATAATGGTGATATTTCTCTAACTCAAAGACATGCAAAATGGGAATATGGAAGTAGATAGTTAACGAGGTTTGTTTTCATTTCACCAATACTCCCGGCATTAAAAGGTTTTTTTTTAAAACGGAATAAATTCGAAATGCTGTTTGAGAGGACGTTGAATGTCTGTTACCCGTCTTGGAATAATACTTTTTATATTTCATAATTACTACAAAATTCTCACCTCAGGAAAAAGAAAGTATCGACAGCGAGGTAGGCATTGACGACAACCTGAAATCCAAAATGTGTGGCCATTTCTAGACCGAAAGGAGGGTTTGCTGAAAGACAATGATAGGAAGAAAATACAGATGGAAGTGGTTATCAACATGATTTTTGTCAACAGCGTCGGAGCTGCCTTACACACTTCTGGCGATGGTTTAAAAGGTTAGTAGAGAAATAATTATTTTACAAACTATCTAAATATATTGGTTAGTATTATTCTTACTCCCATATAGTTAAGGCCACTGCACACCAGGCCAGTCAGAGACAATCGCAAGGTCAATCATAATTTGACATGTCGAATCTCTACAAGTGGATAGTAGGCTCAATTCAACTTCCAACCAATCAGACAGCAGTATTGATATGACAAAAAGCGAAAAGCGCATGCGCAAATCGCAGACCAGAGTAGTCGGGTCGCAAGATGTGCGGTGTCGAGGCTTTTGACTGCCTTGCGATTCATCTCCTCTCACTCAGTCAGAGACCGGTCGCAGACCAGTCGGATCGTAAGGTGTGCGGTGGCCTTTACACGTATAACAATACAACATATGAAATCATTAATAATGAATTATTCTACCATAGAAGTTGTTTTCCATCAGGAATCCTGGTACGTGACCCAAAATTATCCACGTCATGCTAAGTACCCGGATGCCATCCAAACATCGTACAGTGGCACCTGCTGTCCTGGTGTTCATCAGACTCTCTAGGTTACGGTTGAAAGCGAAGCAAGCAGTCACCTCGTTCCAGATACGAATACTCACTGAAAATAAAGAACAAAGAATTAAAAGGATGATGTTTTGAGATGAAGATATAAGAAGAAAGGACTGAGATAAAGAAGATTGAAAATAGGTCTGGAGAATAAATTATAGACGTGAAAGGAGAAAGGATGGAGGAACAAACTAACGACCCATGGATCTTCATAAGATGGGAAACGAGAGAGAGAGAGAGAGAGAGAGAGAGCTAGAGAGAAATAGGGAGATACTTAAAGGGAGCGACAAGTCGCAATCTATGGGCGGTTTTACAGTTGGCTGCTCCTTTCTCTGGATCAAAGTTCAAAGCGACTTCAATTTATCGCACGCAGCTAATAAAAGTTCGCACATTGACCCCAAATTTGAGTAAACAAGATCGCGCGTTCTTTATTCCAGTATTTGAATCTCATTGGTCGGTTACGTATGTATAGGGATTCGAGTTAACGATCACGCGAGTAATTCGGCAATAACATTCCTTCGGTAACGCACGATTGGACCTGATTGCATCCGAATTTCCCCGAGTCAGGCCAACTGGTCAGGCCCATGGATTACGACTTGCTACTCCCTTTAACGAGAGACTTAACGAGAGATAATGGGCAAATGGACACAAAATAAAGGAAAGGTGTCAACTTTTGATCGCGTTGTTCCTTTTACAGATGGGATTATTTCTCATTGTGCTAAAAGATGTGTTGGGGCTTAACAACACATTTTGACATACATTGTGTGCATGGTCACGTTGAAAAGTAGGATTTAACCCGATGAATACTAAGCCAGAGATAACTCCGATTAGAGTTTATGGAAAATACGTGTTATACAAAAATCAAATCTAACGAATGGCTTAAATAGTTTGGACTATTTAAGGACAATTCGTAAACTCTATTTTCACATCAAATCAACATGATCAGTGTGAGATAATGAAGACACCACGATGCAAATAACACTGCCATAGTGTTGACCACCGTGATGCGTTGACCATGCGTACAAACAAGGATGGCATGGACCCCCCCCCCCCCCCGAATCTCCCTAAACTTTAGTGGAGAACCATGTACCTCACCTCCTGTAATACCCCCAGATACATGTTCACCCTCCACGTCCATTTCTCCGGTTATATTAGAAGTTGTCTTCATTGAAGC
Organism: Heliocidaris erythrogramma; assembly: GCA_025617745.1. Taxonomy (NCBI): domain Eukaryota; kingdom Metazoa; phylum Echinodermata; class Echinoidea; order Camarodonta; family Echinometridae; genus Heliocidaris; species Heliocidaris erythrogramma. Next base: position 24,058,671 of record CM046856.1, read on the forward strand.
TTTTTCTTTGTCAGTGTCGTTGTTTCCGGAATCGTCCAGCACGACATCATGTCGGTCGTCAATCTCCATTCTGAACCCGGCATTGGCCACTCCCTGATCTGTTTGTACCACAATGTCCAGGTTTGTCGTTACTTCTAAGGGGAAATCGAAGATGAAGAACAGCTTAAATGATATTTCCCCTAGCCACCTGATCGCTAGAAAAATGATTCTGTCATAAGTGCCAGTTTATGAAAAGTGCCAAGTTTCGTCGGATATCTTGTAATTTTCATTAAAAAAAAAATAATAAAAATAACTCCAGGTAGACTTTAGGCCCTCGTGTCAGGTAGTACACTATTAAAATTCATGTTTTGTTTATTACATTTTGACAATGGCTTCTTGATTGCCATCGTTCCTGACATGCCTTATGATTACGAATTGATGGTCCTGCCTGGTAGTCGTGAACCGCTTATAGTTTTGGCTTTGGTCAAGCATCAGGAAGATGCTCAAAGTGTTCAAGAAATTCCCTCTTACTCTCAGCTAAACATGAAGAGTTAGTATAAGGACAAAGATTTCGGGGATAGCTGCACGAAGGTTTACAAGACTGAAGGTTCACAAGACAGGGGTTCCTCGAGATGGCCCTAAAGTTGCGATTAAACGCAACTCAATACATTTAAACGCGTTTATTATTTTTTCGAGTTGCGTTTAATCACAACCTATACAAGAGGACCCTGAACGTTCCTCCGGCATTATGTTTACGAGACCGCAGGCCAACAGGACCGACGGCTTCGGTCTAGGTCTAGTATACATTCCGACCTTCTGACAAATAAGTAACAATTTCAGTCCAGAATATGGGGAGAGGAGTAGTTTAATTTAACGGTAAACTAAATTAGAGAGAAAATGGGTGCTCTTTCCATGAAGTTTTGCCTTCTAATCACGAATCTGCCAATCGATTGTCCAAATTATGTCTCGTTTTGGCGAAAAAGGGGAAAAGTAGAGGTTTTGGGACCGTTCCTTAAAACTCGTGAGCTGATTGGCTAACCCCCAAGTGACGTATGAAAAGTAAGAGGCACAAGATCTGCAGGCTGCAGCATATAATACTGTACACAGAATGCGGTATTTGACCCCTCTGTTCAATGGACAATTTATGAAAAAAGGAAATTAATCAATATAATCTTAGGAGTGAATAATCATTAGCAATATATTTTCTACAAGATCAGAAAACGCTTTTGCCCAAATATACAGCTCTTGTTTTGTTTTTAGCTTTTCTTTTGAACAATGTTCTCATCCATCTGAGCTTGCCGAACGAAAGTTTTGCATTGGTCATAAACGCGTGCACAGCCGTTTTATGCGTCTGTATAAATATGTACAATGTCCTACACATCTTTAGTACGGCAGTGACTATGTTCCCCTCGTACATAGCGACTGGTGAACGCTTTTGTTTTGTTTATTTCACACGGCTTTTTTTTTTTTTACTTCGCTTTACATAGTACTGACTTAGATTTTGGCTGAATTCGAGTAACTTATATAGAGAGAGGAAAAGTGCCCGCGATTCCGAGTTGGAGGACTTTTCTGAGCCATGCAGATACGAAGTCTGATTTATCAAATGATTTATCAGACACCGAAGGCAAAGAAGCTCGAGTGGCAAGGGGAAATTCGACCATATTATATGTTTGAACCCCTCGCAGAATACGGTGAAGGGCCGTGGGTGAAGTAACTCCAGGGAGCTCCAACGCGTTGGAGCTCCCTGGAGTTACGGGTGAAGTAGACCGAAAATTCTGTCTCTCGTTCGTTAGGTCGTCTTAGCTAACGAACGAGAGACAGAATTTTCGGTCTACTGGTGAAGCTGCTGCAGCTGCTGTCGTTGAAAAATAGATTGGAAGACTAGACTCCAAGTCTGATCGTTGGAATAGCTGAATCTTTTAGCTAGCTTATCCTTCTCTTCATGTCAAATTCTGAATACAGGCCAGGATCCTCAAATCATCTTCAGCAAAGTGATCGCTGCAGATTGTACTCCACTCACTTGGCCGGCCCTTGCCACTCTGCCCGCGTGAGCTTTACCTTTGCGACCCACAATTTCCGTAGATTTTCATATTTAGGAAAATGATGTAGGCTTACACCATCTTTAGGGGTCTTGCTACAGCCCGCAACTATACACCGATTAGGCATTATTGATGAAACTGTGTCCCAAAATCAAAGTTATTGTGAGGAATTAAACACACGAAAATACGCAATGCAAATGGTCGATGCGGTGAATATCATGCTCGGCACCGGGCTGGGCCTGCCGGGGGCCTCCGGGCGCGCACGGTATAGGTTAGTGGAATATTTTCCCTTACTTTTCATGCGTCACAGATCACGTGATCACGATGTCGCTTCGATGAGTTTTTTTTAGGGGCGGGGCTTATGACTGTGTAAATCAGCAAAAATGTACTTTTCAAGTGATTATAAAATATGACTGAATGCATAAAAAATTGTGTGATGGATATTTTTTGGCTCCTGATGACACCTTCCTACGAAAAATGGGCAATTATTTTTTTATTTTAGTGACCCTTAACGTCAGGCAACAGTGGTCTAGAACCCATTCACTAACTAACTTATATCTATAACTGAAATTCGATTAGGCCTATACCTTTAACGTCTACAGACACTTCAGCCGCTGCCGTGACAGTGTTTTGGGAGGCGGATGCGTCCTTAGATGATTTTAACGACGTCACAGTACCATCAGCATGCTCAGCGGAGTGCCGAATTCGCAGTTCATCTTGTAGTGCCCCAGCAATCATCAGCAGAGCAAAGCAACAAATCAGTGACCTGCAGGAGTAAATTTGTGAACTAATCATCACCTTTCTTTTTAGGACATTTACGGGAGAACTGTAAATTAGTGTCAACAAGAATTGGTGGCGGGTCTAGGAAATATTCTTGGAAGTGAAGAGGATACCCATGTATGCGCTATATCCGTTCAGTTAAATTTCAAGGGGAATCCCCTATCACAATGGTCAGAATACTAGACATCACGTGTTGAAATGTTTCAATGTTACCTAATTGCCTGTTTGGTTTTAGTAAAGGTCTAGGGTATTAAAGTAGTATACATTCTAGCATTTAAAGGGCAATCCAACCTTGGCAATAAGATGATTTGTGTGAAAGCAGAAGAATAAGAAAAAACAGGATGGTGAAAGTTTGAAAGAAATCGGACGAGGAATAAGAAAGTTATGGATGTTTGAAAAATGAGATCACTAAGACTATGCGAATTCAAAATTGGCAATTTGGTGAGTGGATTGTGACATACTGGCGGTCAACTCTCCTGTTTGTCGTGCACAAAAATATCATGCATTTGCGGTTTCTCCGGAGTGCCTTTTCCCTCGGGGCAGTACTCAAAATATATTGTCTGATTGTAGAGAGCATATTATTATAGGTCCTCATGAAAAAACGATCCTGCTAAGTAACACATTTTGAGAATGAAGTCATTTTGTGTGTTGGAGCAAATGGGGGAGTTGTCCACCACTCGTGACATTAACGATTCTGCCAATTTCAAATTCCCGTATAGTGATTACAACTCTTAAAAAATCATAACTTTCACCAATCTACTTCTCTGATTTTTCCTTTTCCTTTCATAACAACATGCGATTCAATTAAGGTTGGATTCCCTTTATCTACAGGCCCATGTTTAAAAACCATTTCTTTTCAAAACAACTCTATTTCTATTAAAACCTCCACCAGAATCGGACATGGAAATATATTTGTAGAATAATTGCATATCGTATTAAGCAGGAGATGGTATCCGAGATTTAAAAATAAAACAATGAAAAGCATAAAAAGCTAATGGTAAAACAATTAGTATAACTAACATGTGTATCGGTTACAAATAACGATGAAAACGTTACTCACAGAGTACCCCAGAATCCTGGGGTGAACGGGGCGGGTGGATCGTCTACGCATTGCACTCCCGCTGCTGATACATCGGAGTCATTGAAAGGTGCTGATATAAGACCTGTTCGAAAAAATGAGAAAGAAAATAGACATGAGGGAGGGGGTGAGGTGGATAATAAAATTGGTTGGCGATATATACAGAGAGACCGGGTATTGCACGCCATTAGGGAATTAAATATAAATATAATTGTTCAACATTACAACAGTACAAAATATATTTCAGTTTAACAAATATATATTTATCTTTTTACAAAACTATTTCACTCCAGGCAATATATATTTCACTCTTGACAAATACATTTCACTTTTCACAAACTTTCATTCACTTTTTCACAAAAATCCTTTTTACTTTTAACAAAATTTCATTTCACTTTTTCATGCACGCTTGCACAAAAATTCATTTCACATTTTACAAAATTACATTTCACTTTTAACAAAATTTCATTTCACTTTTTCACAAAAATCCTTTTCACTTTTAACAAAATTTCATTTCACTTTTCCCAAAAATACATTTCACTTTTCACAAAATTTCATTTCACTTTTCATAAAAATCAATTAATTTTCCACAAAAATAAATTTCACTTTCAAGACGAAATAAAATCTACTTTAAAAGAAAAATGCATTCCATTTATAGGCCTATTGTCTCGAAACAACTTTGCTTGTCATGCATCTAGACCCCGATTTAGACCTGCGTGTATATTCATCTCGTATAATATACATGTGCGTACTGTGCGTAGAAATCATTCCTCTTTCACGAAAACATTTCACTCTGACAAAAAAATACGTTCCTCTGTTTTTTCTCGGCCTAAAGGTGGTGGCGCTATAGCAAGCCAGCTCGCGCTACCACACGTGCCCGGTGCGGAGCAATCGAATCCCATCCAATTTCCGAACGCGACGTCGATGTCCTCAGGGGTGTCGCTAAAATATTTTGAATGGTGGAGGGGGGGGGGGGGGTAACACCCAAATTTGCCGACAAATTTTTAGGGTGTGACACCCAAATTTGGGGACAAAAATGCTGCACCCTAATCCCCCCACAAATAATAATGAAAGAAAATCTTGAAGGATCCAACCGCGTAGCCAGGATTTCATTTAGGGGGAAATTGGTGATGAGGGGTGGGTGTAGGGAGAGAGAGGAAGTTTTCCCCCTCCCGCGCGAAGCGCGAAAGCTGTGACGTTTTAGCAAATTTGAGAGAAAGATCCCATTGCCGCAGGGAAGCCTTTTGCCCGAATATCAACTGTTCAATTTCTAAATGTTTGCAAGCGAGTGAGCAAAATTTTTGAAAAAAAACTTATCGTAGTGAAAATGCACAGAAGTTACATACACACTTAGGCGTAGCCAGGGGGCCCCATTTAAAAATAAAGCAAGAACGAAAAAGCAGTGGAAGTGAGAGAAAAATGTTTATAAAGGCGCTACAAGCCGTTATCTTTCTCTCAAAATTTGCTAGAACGCCAAAGTCCCAGCCCCCCAACCGGGAAGGGGGAAATAACTCCCCTCCCTGCACCCACCCCTGTTATATACAGTGCAGTATTGCGTCCAAAATTATTGAAAAGCATCCCGGGCGTCGAACTAACTTTCCGCCTAAAAAAAAGATGCTAGCCGTTATCTTTCTCTCAAATTTGCTAAAACGTCAAAGCTTTCGCGCTTCTCGCGGGAGGGGAAAACTTCCCCACTCCCTCCCTGCATCCACCCGTAGTTATCAACAATTTCGCACGCTTCGTGTGCTCACACCCGCCCCTCTAAAATGAAATCCTGGCTACGTGGTTGGATCCTTCACGTCCTCCCCCCCCCCCCCCCCCCCCCCCCTCCATTGAAAAATCCTGAAAAGTTACATAATATTATTATCTGGGAACCTTGCAAAACTAGATATTCCAGCACCTCGCTGCCCTAATATGAATATCGGAAGCTTTGAAAATCCTCGGGGAAGGGGGGGGGGGGGTGCAGCCCATTGCCAAAGTATTTAAATACCAGTGTTCTTGCTAGCGAGCAAAAAATAATGCCATTTTTACCTTCTCTTTCTTTCGTTTCCTTTTTTTTTCCCTTCTTTTTCCCCCTATTCTTTTTGTTTTTCTTTCCTTTCTCCTTTCTCCTTTTCTTTTTGACCTTTCCTCTTCCTTTCCCATCCCCCTCTTTTTTTTGCCAACAGAGGTGGCGCATTTGCCGTAAAAACCCTAGCGACGCCCTGTCTACATCTGCGATATTCTTTTATTATTATTTGTGGGGGGCGGGGGGGATTAGGGTCCAGCATTTTGGGAGTCACACCCTAAAACTTTGTCTGCAAATATGGGTGTTACCCACCTTCCCTTCAATGTTCTAGCGACACCTCTGAGGATGGGGAGTAACATCGACGTCGCGTTCGGTAATTGGATGGGATTCGATTGCGCCGCACCGGACACGTGTGGTAAGGCGAACTAGCTTGCTAAAGCGCCACCTTTAGGCCGAGAAAAAAGAGGAAAATATATTTTTTCTTCAGAATGAAATGGATTTCGTGAAAGAGGAATGATTTCTACGCATAGTACGCACATGCAGTGGCGGATCCAGGGGGAACTGGACCCCACAACCCCTTACTGAGCGATTTTAGAAGGTTTGGCGAAAAAAAAATTTTTTCCCTAACCCCCACACTTTTCTTTTTTAATTTATGACATTGTGTTTCCCCTTTCTTTCATTCTTTTTACTTGTTTATTTCTCTTTTGTACAATTTGATTCCCCGTGCCCCTATAGCTACGCCATTTTAAAGAGTATACATAACAGGATACAGGAATTAACTAGTAAGAAGAGAGCGACAGAGAAATAAGGAATGGTTTTGGTCAACCAAGTGTAAAATACGATTGCCACAAGTAACATAGATCTTATCATCTTAATTCTTCAGGCCTATATATTCATAATTTCTTAGAAGCAAGAATTGTGTTCGTGGGGTGCAAGCACGACAAACCCATATTTAATTTCAGGACAGAATAAAATGGGGCCGTACCATATACTAAGCAACAGATGTGATATCATAATTTTCGTTAGATCCGAAAACATTTCATACTGTAATACCTACTGAACAAAAAGCTGAGAGAATTTTCAACGTCGGAATTTGAGCAGCTGTCTGGACTGCATATGCCCCACTGCAAACGAACGTCCTGTAGAGTGCAAAGGGACAGAATGGTGAGAGGAAAAAAGGGGATGGAAATGGCTGTTTGCCCTTATGATATGAATTGATAATCTAAAGTGAAGGTCTAATTTGAAATAAACAAATATAATTCGTTTTTCGATGTTCCTTTTAACTATAATCTTTGCCACATGTCATTATCAATCTTTTTTTTAAAGAGATAATTCTAAAATGACTCCCCTTCCGGAAAACGGGGGAGGGAGGGGGGGGGGGGATAAAAAAATCCGGAGTTCTAAAATAAAATAAGGAAAAACTGATGCAAAACTCGGGAAATGAAACCTTTAAACAATGAAATACAATAGGATTTACACCATCAGACTTCAATTTCGCAAATGAATAATCACACTATTACATTCAACTTCAAAAGTACTTTTTATCTAGAACCATGTTAAGATAGAAACAATAGCGTATCGAAAATGATCCTCGGTTGTGTACTGATCAGAATGTACCGGTATACTAATGTCTCGAAATGGTATTTCCTGCCTTGTTTCCACCCTTTCTTTGTAGGTGCCCCTTTTTGTTGGTGTGCCCCCCCCCCCCCGCACTTTGAAAGACCCTCCGCAGCCCCTGATGATGATTGAATTGAGTGCGAAATGAACATCGTTACGTTAGGATATCCTGCCCCCCCCCCCCCCCATCCGAAAAACGGATCGACGCCCCTGGCCCTTGTTATTGATTGAAGTCAATAAATGGTAGTAATTTCTACTAATTTTAAAGGGGACTGAATTCACCATGGTGATCACAATTTACCATTCATAATGTGAATAAGTGAAGAATAGAAAAAGAGGAACACTTACGAAAGGGCTGACAGGTAGTTGAAGGCGGAGATAAGCTAAGCAATATCTGAAATCACTTATGGCCATGCACTCGTCAAAATGGCCCAGCCAGGCCCAATGACCTACCAAAAATCCTGCCTCGGGCTTTCCAGTCGCATCTAAAGCTTTAAACGCAGAAGAAAAGAGGACAGGTTTGTTTTCACCTCCTGATCACATGTTGCTACAGCTTGATTTATAGATGCTGTGTTTCACATTGGAGGGACGTCTTCTTATTTTAGTATTGCGGAATGAAAAGTGTCCCTGTTGATAGCTGAATCGATTCCTTTAGTATACTGTTTCCCATATTTAAAAAAAAAATCCTAATGCTAAATCCGAAATTTGATTATGAAATGTACAAAAATCAATAGACAGAGGGAGACAATAAAGGTCTGGATAATCTATACTGTATATAAAGCCTATACTCTGCCATATGTGTACACCTACAGCCCTGGAAAAAATTATTAGACCAAGCTTCTGTAACAAAGGTACTATAATATGCATTCAAACTAATGAAAAATATTTGTCTTTATATTTTTTGTTAATGAATAACAAAAGAACATTTTATGATATTTCATTTCCTTCTTACCACAAATATAACACTTTCAGTAACCATTCTTGGTCTAATAATTTTTTTCCATGGCTGTATATAAACAGAGAAAACGCCTGGTTAAAATTATTTCGTGTAAATAATTTTCCGAATTCACAAAGGAGGTTTGGTTTAAACCATGGTTTAAACACCCTCCTGGTGATTTTAAGCGTACGTGCGCACGGAATCCGATCCAATCATATACTTTCTTATTACGCTTATTTTAGTACGCATACCGGGGTTTAGGGTAAACCGGGGGAATATGGGGCCATGCATAGAAATCTGCCTGTAGAAAAGTGTTATAGCCCCCCTCTGTGGTTTAAATGCATGTTATGTGACCTGTTGCACCCACTGCCACTCTGTAAACACGAAGTTAGCTGGTAGGTCTCGGATATCCACAACAAAATCCAACATATTGGAGAAAGGTAAGCGATTTTCGAGCCATTTTTTGGCTCCTTATAAGCCCGAAAATGTAAAGATTGCTGTTGTAAACCTACTTTGCGTAATCATATCTTGATTGTATCATAAGTGCATAATGTGGGTTGTATACTGGTGCTGAGTGCATGTGTATTGATCATGGTTGAGTGAATGGCCTGTACAATCCATTTACATAGCCACAATATCTTTGGGGTAATATGGAGCCCCTTGTAAACATGCAGCATTCTATACAATGGATATAGTGTTATCAATGTGTACATGCACAGACTGTTGATGGCTAGTGCAGTATTGTTCTGTTGTGTAGTTATAATCATTACATGATGTATAATTTATAGTTTGAAGAGAACTTTCACTTAAAAAAATTAATTGTTAATTGTGTGCGGGCGTGCCAGAATCCAATGACCGGGGTATAATATCTAGCGCTTTGAGCCACTTTGGGAAAGGCGCGTTATAAATGCCAGATATTATTATTATTATTATTATTATTATTATACCAATTACGAGCATAATCAAATTTCAGTATAGATTGTTTATGGGCTCCATATTACCCCGTTCATTGGGGTAATATGGATCCCGTGACACTTTTGTTTATTTTGTCTTTTATTTATACAAGACAATTATTTTTTTTCTAACTTTAGTGATTTTATGTAGGCAATAAATCGTTCTTCCACCAGTAAAAGAGAGAAGTGAAAAGAATGTTTGTTACATGTTCAAAACTATCATTTTGTGCTTAAGGGCTCCATATTCCCCCAGTTTACCCTAAAACCATGGTTTAGGTTTAAACCTCCTTTGTGAATTCGGCCTTTGTGTCTTAAAGTTTTACACGGAGTTTGTCTTTTCAGTGTATAAAGATAAAATATAGGTCATATGTACATAGAACTTCAACAAAATAGGTTTATAAAGTTAATTGCATTTATAGTTTCAGGTTTTTATCTAGCCTATACATATAAGTCTATATCCTAAACATATATTATTTCCTATGGCGACCAGAGTTGTTCATGCCATTTAACCGCCCTAAATATCAAATTTATGAAAGCAGTGTTCATGTTTAATAAATAAAAAATTGGGAGCGTTAATTGCTTACCAAGTGCTATTTTCCCGATTGGTTTTAAGGCGACAAGTTTCATAAGGTCTTTCCGGCATTCTGTGGAGATATTATCCCCTATTTTGAACGGCGTTAGAGGAGGCTCTCCAATGCCAAGTAGATCCTTGATCATCATCGGGGTCATCATCGAGAAGACAGGCCCAATGAAAACGATGACGATTACGACAAAGGTGCAAAAACGAATCCAATATGATGCCATCTTGCTTAGAGGTGTTTACAACGATTCTGTGAACATGCTTAAATATAATGCTTCCTTGGCAAGTTAGATCAAGATATATTTTCACAATGAAATATTCAAGAATAGAGATAGAAAACAAGACAGTTCAAAGGCATTGCTGTAGAGTCAGTTGTTGTATCGTAAAGATTCTCTCTTGTATCTGGAACATTAACCTGCATTAATAGTGAATAATTAAGGGCCTATCCTGAAGATGAGTCAATTAGTAACCCATTGCGTGACTCGAGTTGGCTGAACAAATAGTTATCAATTCATTTTATTTATTATTTTTTTGTAATCCAATCTAACATATAATTAATTGTGGCAAATGGTCCAACAATTCTTATCTCTTCTAAATGGTACTTTTCATAGTGATAATCTTCTTAGCTAAATAAAAGCTTTGTTTGTTTTCAGTGCCTGCAGTTTTTAACCCAGTTTTTTTCTTCAAACACGGGCATCTTTGCCTAACGTAATGGACGATGACAAATATTATTTTTAGACGTACACGTAATGATTAAAGACAGTGGTATAGGGCTAAAGGAGATGGTGGCACGAGGACTGGTGCTAGAATAGCATGACGGGGAAACAAAAACAAATAAGAGAGAGGGAAAAGAGAAAAAGACATGGAGGGAAGGAGGGATGGAAAGAGAGCGAGAGAGAGAAAGGGAGAGAGAGGGGGAGAGAGGGGGGAGAGAGAGGAAGGGAGAGAGAGAGAGAAGGTGTTTTTGTTTTGTTTTGTTTTGATTTTTCCTGCATGGATGCATAGCAATAAAGTGAGCTATACAGCAGACTTTCATTAGTAGCATTGGCATGATTGGGTGGCCTATCAAAATTTATGATTGAGTACATGTAATACGATACAAAAATAACAAACTGTTACCATCACCAAATAAACAAAGCAACACAATAACAAATCATGCCACATCAAGGAGGGATCTACACTTGAAAGCTTGAAGTCCATGAAGAGAACAAAGTCCAAGGAAACACTTCAGTATATAGGTGGATGCTATAGAAAAAAGTAGAAAACAACGACAGGGCCCTGTTTCATAAAACTTGTCACCAATGACAAGTTGCAATAACTGTTATAAGCTACTGAAATCCTTGCATCTGAATGGCTGAGAGCAATTTTGTCGGTAAAAACACCGACAAGACACTTGATGAAACGCCCCCCCCCCCCCCCCCGCCAGGAAAGCAGGGATGCAGGGATACATTTTGTTGACCCAATCCAAAATCTTAAAAATTTCACATTCCAGAATAGACAATACCTATTGAATTAAAATACTTAATATGCTGTAAGCAAGCTTATGGGAAAATTTCTCTCTTGTCTGTGGAACATCAACCTGCACCAATAATAAATAATTAAGAAAGGCTACTAGCTAGTATCCCGAAAATGTGTCCTTCAGTAACCCATTGTTTGACTTCATTTCTGTAAACTATTGCGTAATGTTGTCCGGCAAAAGGATCGATCATTCTTATCTTTTTCAAAAGTATCCCTTTCATAATGGTACTCTTGAGAGACGGGGGGGGGGGGGGTAAGAACGTGTAAAGACGTTGACACAAAGAATTGATGTGAATACTCCGGTGACCTCTAATTCAATAATAATGGAGGCCATTGCCCGCCCCCCCCCCCCTCACCCACCCACACTCTTAATTTCTAAGACTTATTTTAAGTCCAAAGGACTTGTTTTGTCCCCGATTTAAGTCCAAGAGAGTTTCTAACCGGGGACAAAACAAAGCATTTGGACTTAAAATTAAGTATTAGAAATTAAGAGAGCACCCAAGCCTAGAATCCTGCCATGCCACTATATAATGGGTATATGTATAAGAAGGCGGTCCTCTACAACTTGTCCTTGTACCAATACAAAAGGTCGAGGTTGCATTGTTCGTATTATGTGTTCATAATTATAATCGTGAAAATGATAATCGAATACATGAAATATTGCTTTAAAGTACTTGCTAAAATTACAACAACCCAAACCAGAAAAACTAAGTGGAGAAGGGGGATAGCTATTGATCAAATCCAAGACTATCTATAGATTATAGCTATCAATTGATACGCTATGCTACTTATTTGATCATTTAGTATTATACCATGTTGGTAGTGAAGTCTGGGGTTTTGAATGTATAAATCAAATTGAAGTTTTCCATAGAAATCCTTTAAGGACAATTTTGCATTTAAATAAGTGTACGCCAGACTGTATGGTGTACGGTGAAACTGGTCGTGAATTTGTAGAATGGTCGGATTTGGGTTGAAGATAGGTAAAGGGAAGCAGTAGAAGTATTCAAATATTTTTTATAACTTACTCAGGTACATGCCTAAAGACAATGATTCGCCATTCACATCACTTTGGTTTCAGTATATTGAAGATACTTTTCAGTATGCAGGCTTAGGGAACGTCTGGCTATCTCAAGGCAGTGGTTATAGTTCTCAATTAATGCTTTGAAACTGAGACTCTCTGACATGTTACAACAAGCATGGAAGTCAGCAATGTGGACTAACCGAATCTATACAAATTACAGAATAATCACCTTAAGATTGAAAGATACTTTTCTGTCCTAGGCCAAAGAGATATTATTACTTTCAGCATATTTCGTTGTAGGTCGCATGCATTAACTGTAAATAAGGGTAGATTTCACGCAAGTTTGTTAGATGAAATGAAGTATTCACTCTGCGTATCCTCAATTTTAGCAGATGAGTTTCACTACATCTTCGAATGTCCCTTCTTTTCAGGGGGAAATGCGCATGTACCCATCAACAAAAATATATAAAAGTAGACCAAGTGGGTTACAAATATCCCAATTATTCAATTCTGTTAATACTTGCCAGCTTAAGAAAATAGCACAATTTGCCTGAACTATGATGCAATTTACTCAGTCACCAAAAGAGTAAAGAATGCCATTATACAGAATGTAAGAGACATAGAGCTGTACGTACTCGTAGTGGTAGATTAATTGTAAACATGTTTCTTTGTCTGTACTCTCATACCCGGAGAGGGGTCGATAGAGTCAATAAATCTTATCTTATATCTTATCTTATCTTATCACCAGTCACAACGGGTAAAATACCCGGGGTAAAATAATGTTCACCAACAGCCGAATATACCTTTCTTTTTCATCATAAGCATAACAAAATATACTGTAGAACAATGAATTCAGTCATGATGGCGAGTGATGATTTGCGAGTAGAATAAGATAACTTATACCGATGAGTAGACTTGAACGAGCGTTGCATAATTATTATGTTTCTTTTTGTTAAAGGAAAATGTTATTGCTAAAGCACTTCCAATAAATAGCAGGGAGTAAAATAATTGATGAAAGAATTCAAAGCTAAAAATAAGAAAACAACAAGTAACATGTACGAGTGATTAAAGGCGTTGTGATGGAGCAAGATTTCCCGCGCAATAATCACAGGACTATTCCGCGCGTTTCGAGGATTGAGGGATCGACAGCTAGAGCAGCACAATCGCCTTGATTAAAGGCTAGCTTGAGAGCAGCAAGAAAATCTACATTTTTAACGGCTTCCTGCCTTCCCATACCATCAGCTTTGTCTGCAAGATCAGTCTTACGTTTGTGAACAAAAACTGAGTGTATGATAAGCCTTCATTTTTGGCCCTCTTTGGAGGGGCCCTCCTGGCAGCCACACCTGCTTTGTGCACAGCAGACTCTGACCTACTTCCGTAGTACATTTTGGAGGCATAATTTGCTGTGTTAAAAACAGACTCTGAAAAATATAACATATAACACGTGAAAATATGTCTCACTTTTTCTTGATATTTCATATCTTACTCTATCTTTTTCAAGTCTGATTTTTGCACGAGAAAAAGGATGGATAGTTAAAAAAACATTTCTTGAACCTTTTTGTCAATAAATGCCGATATGAATCCCTTGGATCATGCCTGCTTTTTGACAGAGTCATCTGCCATATAGGGTTAACACGTGAAAACATGGATTTTAAAAATGATTATAGTTCCTCTAGTATTACCTTGAATTTAGTGCAAATGTTGCTTACATGTAATTTGAGACTCTGAAAAGGCTTAATGAAGGCTCAAAAGGTGCAAGGGACCCCGCATAAATCCCCGGGAATATGCATGCTTTTGGCCTTCCATCTCCCATAGGTTAACACGCAAAAACGGGAATTTTTGAATGATTATAATTCCCGCAGAATTAAATCAAAATTTTGAAAAATGTGCCTTGAATAAAATTTAAAGCTCTGAAAATGTATAATTAAGACTCAACTAGTTGAATAGACCCCGCATAAATCCCCGGGAATATGCATGCTTTTTACCCCCAAAAAGTCTCTCCTGCCATAGGTTTACACGCGAAAACAAGGAATTTTAGGATGATTATAATTCCCATATTTTTTATTTGAAAATATAAAAAACGTGATTTACATAAAATTTAAAGCTCTGAAAAGGTATAATTAAGGCTTGATGAGTCCAGTAAACCCCCCATAAATCCCCGGGAATATGCATGCTTTTGGCCTTCCAGCTCCCATTGGTTAACACATGAAAACAGGGGTTTTGAAATGATTTTAATTCCCCTAGTATTTATTTGAAATTATGAAAAATGTGATTTACATGAAATTTAAAGCTCTGGAAGGGTATAATTGAGGATCGATGAGTCCAATAAACCCCCCATAAATCCCCGGGAATATGCATGCTTTTGGCCTTCCAGCTCCCATTGGTTAACACATGAAAACAGGGGTTTTGAAATGATTTTAATTCCCTAGTATTTATTTGAAATTTGGAAAAATGTGATTTACATGAAATTTAAAGCTATGGAAGGGTATAATTGAGGCTCGGTGAGTCCAATAAACCCGCACAAATCCCCGGGAATATGCATGCTTTTGACCAAAAAAAATATAATTTGCAATATATACTACATGTGCCTTCCAATTTGTTATCGATGACCTAATGTAAATGGGCGTGTACCGATCACGTGAGTAACGACATCCAATGAGATCGTGCACTAGCCGACGACCATGTAGCAGACGTACGTCCGCCCGAAAGCAAACCCAGCCTAGCCGGTTAGAAGAAAATCTAACTTAAATTCCAGTTCACTACTATATTTCTAATGTACCAGAGGCAAAAATCAATGTGTTAAATTCATAAATTCGTATCATCAATGTTCTATCACCGCATTACGCCTAGCCTAATGGCTGATGTTCATGCAAGCAGCATGGAATAGCTTAGCCTCTTGTCGAGGCCCTGGCGCTGTTGAAATCCTTGGCGGCAAACCGAGGCGCTTGCGCCGAGGGCCTCTTGACACCCGACCCGAATTATATATTCATGAGGCACGATTTCCTACTGAATTATGCATGAAAACGTGAATAGTTAGATAACCGCGGCGATCGCCCAGCACATTAAAGGACAAGTAACCCCACGTGATATTCTAGATGCACCTATTGTCTGCTACGTCTTTCCATGGAGGCTGCCATTTTGTGCATGACACGGATCATTAGGTACCATATGCATTGATAATAGCCTACCTTTACAACAGATACGTCGCTTTGTTCTGATTGTATTACGATTGTTATTGGCCATGGGCCTAGATAATTGACGACCCATGAGTTCTAATAGCCATCCTGTAAAGCAGATTCCTCGCTTTGTTTTGGTATTGTTACGATTGTCTCCGTCCTTGACGTCAATTCTCCGTCCTTGACGTATATTTTTTATGAAGTATATTTTTTATGAACAAATTAAGACCTTTTAAAAAATATATAAAACTAAACTTACATTTCAGAATATGTGACTTTATCTAATATATATTTGTCCTCTAAAAATCAATTACAAGTTAACGATGAAGGAAATTTTACTTGGGATGAAAAATATGTTCGTGTACACATAAAGTAATGGCAGCCCCCTTATTATTGCTAGCAGACGATAACTTGGCTGGAAAATAGTGATTTATATCTATATCCTGTGTTTTTACATGAAATTGCATGTATCAAATAAGAGGCATATACTACACCATTCAAAATAAGCTAATTCATACGCTGAGGTTAATTTCCCTTTAAGATTTCTTACTTCAGTTCTGGACTAGTCTATTATTATTTTTTTTTTTTGGGGGGGGGGGGGGGGATTACGTAAATCTCTCGCTCAAAATACATTCACAGACAAGCACATTATGAAGAATTCGATCTCTAGCTTACAAACCATGGTAATTTGACATAAGACAAATGTACTGTTTCTCAAGAGATCATCATATATTTACAAATAATGAAGAATGGGCAATAAAAGTCACCGTTCAACAATAGATGCATCTCCATCAATTCTGATGTAACCAAGGAGTTACCAGCAACTTCACTGCCCGGCAAGGCCCCGGGGGATCCGCCTGGCCTAGGCCCTAGCATAGCTCGCGAATTCAAAGCAGCAGTCTCACTCTCCATCCCTGGCCCACGGAGGTAATCAGCACAGAGCGGTAGCGCGTGAAAAATAACACTTTTTCCATAGCCAGTAGGCAGATTCACAAAACATCTTGTCCTTTAAGTGCAGATTTGATTGCATCAACTTGCAAATCTTTGAATCTGTCAATCTTCAACATTCTAGCGGCATATTCTAAGCTCTTACAAATATCGTCATCACTCGTCGTGGAAGAAACGTTGAACGCCATTTTGGGCTAGCGTGCAGTCGAGTCATGAATATTTAACATTACGTCATGGTAGCTCGCGCTTATTGGATGATTTTCACCGACCAAAATTTGGTCGGAATATTCGTCAAAACAATGAAATACAAAAGAAATTCAGATCAGGTGTCAAGAGGCCCTCGGCGCAAGCGCCTCGGTGTTTCTGGCTCGCTTCGCTCGCCAGAAATTTTGCCTCCATATCGCCAAGGATTTCAACAGCGCCAGGGCCTCGACAAGAGGCTAGGAATAGCTGAGCGGAATAGGTGCATGGACATGATAGGTGTCTAGCACTATCTAGGCTTGGTCTACCCCTCTGCGATCCCGATCGAGGTGGTGGCGTTGCCGGTGGCGTTGCCGATGATATGTCAGTTTGCCAAAACTTGGCTCATCAAGGTTTTTTTGCTTGCTGTTCGTTGTTTGCTTGTCTTTAGTACCGGAGACCGACAATGTAGTGTGTGTGTGTGTGTGTGGGGGGGGGGGGGGGGGGGGGGGGGGCTTCTGAACCCTGTTATGGATATGAGTCTGACACTGACATTCTATGACAAGGGCGAATGCGGGATGTAGTAAAAGGGTGGGGGGGGGGGGGCACAAAATTGATGCAGGGCTGTCAAAGGAGATTTTTTTTCCATTTTTTTTTTCATTTTTCGCCAGCCCTTCAAAAGTTGCTCAGTGGGGGTGGGGGTGGGGGGGGGGGGGGGGGGGGGTTGTGGCAATTTTTTCTTCTCGCCAGCCCTCCGAAAGTCGCTCAGTGGAGGAGTGTAGGTATCAGATATTATTAGTCCAGTTTTCCTCCATAATTCTCTGACAGGCAAAAACAATTCTAAAAGGGGGTACAATTTTATTTAAAAGCCTCCTAAATCCGCCACTGATCCATGCCCGGACTGTCAGGTCAGTCTTGCGGGGTGAGCCTTTTTACAACTTTTTCTCGGAGGGTTAATAGAACTACATTGTTAGGCTCTTGGGCTTCCAAACTATAATTTGGTGCTCGATCGGGTTTTTTCACAATTTAGGCAAGAGCCCGTATATGCCAACTTGGGTTTCAAGAAGGGGGCCGCGGCCGATTCGCCCCCTCTTGATCCGCCCCTGCTATTCTGTCATGGATGTGAAGAATATAATTGCATAGTGTTGGTGGTCGATCTCATTAAATTGAAAGATTGGGGGGAGCAATAAGAGATCATTTTTATTATTATTTTTTAAATTTTGTTCCAATTGCTTTATTTTTACTGTTTGTTTTTGTTGGGTTTTTTTTTTGCTCAGTGATTTTGTTTTTAATCATGTAAATCACTTGTAATTGTTGTGATTTCTGTTGATTTCCTAATAAAAACACAAATTAAAAAAATAGGAGATCATTATTTTTTCCTCAATTCTATTGGAGTCATTTTTACAGATCTGTTGTAAGAGAGAAAAGAGAGTATGAGAAAAATGAGGGGGGGGGGGGAGACAAAGAGAGATGGGGGCAAAAGTAATGGGATATTCCTACAAAGACAGAATAGGATTGGTAATAATTAAATTATATCATCAGCTGCTATATTGTTGGTTACTAGTTAATTCAATTCAAAACACGGAGGCCATATCCCCCTTTTCGTACAATCGGTAAAGGCCCTATTGCGTTGGTGATGGCTTCGGAGCAAGCCCCTATACTGTTTTCTTCGCCTGTCGTCTCACATTTCTACTGTAGAATATTACAAATAACTTACCGTAAGTTGGTTATATTGGTGGCGTATCCAGGAATGCAGGGAGAGGGGGGAGGCTCACGCCTGACGAACAAAAAAATCATCAGATGCATTCTATTTTGAATTTTTAGGACAAGCAAGGAAAAAAATTATCACAGTTTTCAGATTCTTTCTGTGCGGGGGGTGGGTACACATTTCCTTTCATATTATGTCAGATTTTGTTTTGACTGGCACATAGGGGCATGTACATTCCTGGATAATCTTGGATACGCCACTCTTAATGTAATCTTTATATTTATATAAGGAATTGCTCGCACCCAATCTCATTTTATTAAAGCCTTTTCTGTCTTGAATTTAAAAAGAATAAGGCTAATAAAATTACATTGCAGGTCTATAATCCCTATAACTTCCATAAATCATATCAAATGAAATATTCTGATTTAATAGAAAAATAAAGATAGCACATTATTATTTTTTAAATAACTTTTCTCGACATTCCCGTCAGATATCGCAGTGTTTGCTCATATAGAGCTTAATATCAGGGAACATGTTTGGAACCCCCCCCCCCCCCCCACATCATCACATAAATATTAATAGACATTTCATAGCAAATAACTTTAACAAAAATACAATCATCTAGTCCGAGGCCCCGCTCCCAACTCTCTCCCTCTCCTCCCTGGTGCAGTTAGAGTTGATTCCTATCTGTTTTGGGACATAAGTTTGTATTTGAAGGGACAATATCAAGATTATGCCCTTTAGTTGCGGCTTTACCAAAAGCCAAAAAACGCTGTCCAGAAAAAAAGAAGAAAAAAATAAAGAAAGTAAATAAATACAAACATCTTGATTAAGACTATAACCTTTCCCTCTGGGCCGATATCGACATGTACCACAATATATACGCGTGCTTTATTTCGGCATTGAGCACTCTTCGTATTTAAACCCTTTGCTTTAGCGACCTGCTTTCACATGGTTTAGCCGTTTAGCAAAGGGAAAAAAAATCATTCCCCGAGATTTATGACTTTATGTAAAGCATGGCCACTGGCACTTGTTCGTTTATATCTAGTGACCAAGAGAAGCTCACCTTAGGTAAGTATTTTCCATTTTTTTCTCTGAAACTCACCCATTGCTAAGACTAAAAGTAAAACGAGGCTAGGCCTAGGCCTAATTGAATTTGAAACAAACTTCTTTGATAATGATACCGTACCCACTTATTGATTTTGGTGTGTGGTGTATTCTGATTAATGGACAAATTCTTGTGTGTTTGTTGGGGGGGGGGGGGGGGGGGGCATGTGTCCCGTGTGTTTGTGGCCGTGTAGATGGATTTACTTGTAAAATTGTAAAAGTTTTTGTTCATACATTATTCATGATTGTATTATTTTTATGCCAGAATTCCTTATGTAGACTGGGCCACTCATAGCTACATTCCTATACTTCGTGTGTCATACACCTCTCATCTTTTTAAAACACCACTGCACAAAAGTCACCAATATTCCCTCAAAATCGGCATTTAATTTTCAAAAACCGACCCCAAAATATCCAAGAAATACAATAAATTCAACTCACCAATGTTGGAAAAGATATTTTCAAAAATCAAATCCGTAATTTACTGTTGATTCTCGCGAAACGAGCTATCGGAGTCATTGTGTACATTTCCTGGTCGCCGCGGGCGCTGACATCTCCCCAAAAGAGTTTTGTCCTCAAAAATTCGGTCCCTATGGCGTACGCGGAAAAGTTCCGATTTTCTGTGTGCGCGATCGTAAAGATCGATGTGCGCTTGCGATCCCGAGTTTCTTCGTGGACAAAAATTGTATTGGCCGATTTTAGTCTAAGACATAGGCTGTTTGTAAACAACACGCGATCGCGAAACAAATCGGCGGGGATTTCTCCGGTTTTGGACAAGATTTTGACTTTGGATTTTGCTGAAAATATCAAAAGTTCTTCCTAACGGCCATTTGAGGTAGGAGTGAGATTTTTAAGGGCTGAATTTGAAAGCAAGTATTTAAAATATTTATCTTATTTTTTCCCCCATACCTTTAGTACATGCGACAGAAAATACCAACTATTTTACAGAAATGTACCCGTGAGTGGACTGGGCCAGTAATAGTGATGCATGTACCAATAGGCCTACTGTTGTTGACATGGTTGATTTTAGTTTCACTGGGAAAAAATGAATATATATATTCTACATGTATTATACAATATTAATAGTCTATGCAAAACTAATAGTACTTGTAAAGTTGTAGTTGTAAGAGTTTCAGTTTATAAATTTATTCATGATTCAACTGATTGTGTTATTTTAATTTTTGTATTTAAACTGTTGATATCACTGAAAAGATAAGAATATTAAAGAGAATACCTGACTTAAGTTACGAGAAAACTAGATGAATCTTTGACCGCGCGGTCGAAATTTATGCCTCCGGCTTCGCCACCCGGGGGGGCCACTCAGATATGGGTGTACACATGCGTGTCCATGGGTTTTCAAATACCCCCTAAACAGTAAACAGTTCATCTTCCCTCCCATATGAATACATGGGCCAAGTTAGAAGCTGATCCGTCAAACAGTTCTGAAGTTATTGCGAGAACGAACCATTTTTATGTACATAATGACCTCTGTGACCTTTGACCTTTGACCTTTGAACTTGAGACCCCAAAATCTAGTCAGTTCATTGTCCCATATGCATACATGGGCCAAGTTACCAACTGATCAAAAAAACAGTTTTGAAGTTATCGCGAGAACGAAAAGGGGACGTACGGACGACCCAAAAACATAATGCCTCGGTGGGCAGAGGCATAAAAATGGATACTGAATAGGATGTCGGTTTAGTTGAGTCCACTTTTCCTGTCGTGCCTGTGCAGGTGCCGAACATAAATTGGATATATCATGGTTAAGGAATCCACTTGTTCTTTAGCCCCCACATGTTTGCGTGCAGACTATGGACACTCACAGTCTTATATACTCACTTATATGCCAGGCTATTGTAGATAACCTCGCACCCTGTACCTTCCTACCACAAAGAATTGCCTCCCAGAGTAAGTGTGTGATCTCTAGCGCATATGTGTGCTGGAAAAGAGCAAGATTGCCGGCCAAAAACAGCCTGAAAATTTCAATTGATTGAGATGATAAGGATCCTATTGAAGAATCTGGCATGAAATTAGATATTCTATCATCCTAAAATGTAGAAGGAAGTATTTTCTCAAAACTTTACTTATTATATTGGTGTTTTTACCTCTTCAAGTTAGAGGTTGCAATGCCGCCGAAATTGGCATAGCCCCACTGTAGTGATGGTTCCATGAGTGGACTATGGAAGGGAATTGAGGACACCAATGCGTGTGATGCAATGAAGCGCTCTTTTTGTGGAGTGAATGGTGGTTTCCTCATCCACATAATCATATATTCCATGCTCATCAATATCGTGCTCATTCTTTTTGATCTGATTTACCTCTTTCCAGCGAAGTTCTCTCATGGAAGGCTTCAGAGAAATGCAGATGGTTCATGGAGAAAGACTCCTTCCTTCTCGTTCCTTAGAAGCTCTGATACTGATGACACAAGAAAGAATCTCCGAAGAATATTGGTCAGTCAAGAATGCGATCTAACTTTTACAGACAAATCTTAAGCATGTAAACTGAAATAAAAGTTATGTTGGACTGATCGAAATTTCTGAGGTAGTCTATCTTTGTTTAAATGTCTGGCTGATATGCATACCATACTTCAGGTATTATGTTTAATAATGGTGTTAAGATACACTCTCTTCATAGTTTTGCTTGTATCAGATAAATAATGCTCTGTATTCCGTAATAGAATAAAGAGAAGAGTAAAAAGGAAGAACCAATGGGATATGAAAGATGGATGTACAGTTTTGAATGAAAAGTTTAATGTACATTGATAGCTTGCTCCTTTGCATGCAGCATGGCTTGGATGGAATAGAACAGCAAATTATTTGAAAAGAGGATAAGAGTAGCGATTTCAATTCATCATTATCATTTTTTGTTTGTTTCTGTATTCTTTGATTGCAGGTTGCAGAAGCTGATTCGATGCAGTATGTAGGTCAAAATTTTGGTGACCAAGCTTCAAAAGCTAACTCTGTGTGCAAGTAGGTACATGTATTCACGTCAGTTAGATTATGAGCAACGTGTGACATTTAGAATCAGTGACATTGATATTTTTCAATTATTTTTGAATTTCATGCACTGATCAAAGATAAGTTTTTAAATCCAGATTTGTTTAAGCCTCTGAGACCCCCCCCCCCCCCCCCTTCATGACTGAATTTTGCAGACATCGAGAAACGCGTAAAGGACACAAATCCATTGTTTTTTACGTGAATCTTAATTTTTTCATATAATATTATAATTCATGCAAATTATAAGTTTAAATATACATTTCGATTGATAATCAAGTGAAGAAGACCTTGGAGATAAAAGTTTGATGCAAGGAGTTTTTTCTATATATCTTAACAAACATTACATAAGAACAAATTTTGTAAGTGATTTCAGTTCTTTTGTTTTCCTTGGTTTTACAAATTTGTTATGTATTTCTTTGTTTTTCAACTTTGATTTTTCAACTTTTTTTTTCAAGTCTGCTTTTTTTGAGTGTTATATGAACCAATATTCAGTTAAAATAGATCAAGTTGCTTTGAAAGAAAGAGGAAAAATCAGAGAAGCAGATTGGTGAAAGTTTGAACGAAATCGGACAAGCAATAAGAAAGTTATGAATTTTGAAAGTTGTAATCACTGTACATATGGGGATTTCAAATTGGCCGCATAGGTAAGGTCACTGTGATGTAGCTGTGGACAACTCCCCCATTCGCTCCAACACACAAAATGACTAAAATGTCACTTTTTTCAAAATGTATTACTCAGTAGGATCCTTTTCTTTCTTGAGGACCTGTAACATTATGCTATCTCCAATATATTTTGAGTACTGCCCCGAGGGTAAAAGCGCCTCAAAGAAAAGACAAACGGGAGAGTTGTCCGCAAAAATGTCACAATCGACTCACCTAATTGCCAATTTGAGATTCGCATAGATGTAGTGATCTCATTTTTCAAACATCCATAACTTTCTTAGTCCTTGTCCGATTTCTTTCAAACTTTCACCATCCTGTTTTTCTTATATTTCTGCTTTCACACAAATCTTCTTATTACCAAGGTTGGATTGCCCTTTAAAGAAAAATTATAGGAGATAAAGGATGAGCATGAGGAAATGCAGTTTCCCTTTGGTTCTGTACACAAAACTCAAAAATTCTTTTCTCGGGCTGACATAAAAGGTCATAAAAGTTCACGTGACTCGGTAACGGTATGACCAATTTTTGTAAGACTTGTGTGGTGTGAAATGCAGCGGTTTAAAATGCGTGGAAAATTCGGGGGGGGGTGAGGGTTGAAATTCATAATTTTTAAATTTCATATTGGATTTTGCTTAAACTTCCATTGATCTGTTTCCTTAATTTTTTCTCCTTCTTTTAAAACCAATTTTGATATCAGGGTGGACTTCCCTTTTAAGAAGGAGCTGGGGTGCTTTTGTTTTGCCCAAACACACTGAACAGTTAAAGTTAACTCTTTAGGAGATATTCATGATTCTGCTTATGATGGATAACACAGATATGAAGTTCGAAGTTCACTCCAATAGCATTATTTGTATTTTATCATATGGTTGCAGGTACATGGTGGGTGTGTTCGACAAGAAGACAGGCAAGATGAAGATCCACAATGCCCAACTGCTAGAGCTGCATCCATGGCTTGGACAGAAAGCAGAGAAAGGAGAACAAATTGATGAAGCAAATGAGTTCTCATTAGCTGAAAAGGTTTGTGTATAGTTCACACATTAAAGCAAGCAAGATGTAAAAGCAATTGCAGAAGTCTTGCCAAAGAGGTATTTAAGGGGAGAAAGCAGAGGGAGAAGAAAGATGGAGGAAGGGGTGAACAAACAGAAAGGAGAAATAAACAGGAGAAGGAAACAACTAAGGCCAAAAAAAAAAAATTGTTGTATTGGCGTAACCCGCCCGACCCTAAAAATGTCGCCGACCCTAGGTTTTTGTTTTTTTTTTTTACTATCGATATCGCGTATCGTGCTGCCTTTGCGATCGCGATCGCGATCGAAAACCCGGAAGTGCTGCGGACGGAACTAGCTGCTTGTATTATGTATTATACTGTCGTAAAAAAAAAAAAAAAAAAAAAAAACCGCCGACCGACCGACCCTATTTTTCAGAGACCCGTTACGCCAATACAACAATTTTTTTTTTTTGGCCTAAGTGAAAATATAAGTTAACAGAATGAGTATGTAAAGAAAATACAAGGAAAAGATGGTAGAAGTAAAATGTAAAATGTAAATGTATATGTAGTATAGCAGGCAAATTCTGTCCCCCCCCCCCCCCCCTTAGAGTGCCGTAAGCCTTTTTAGCCACCTTTACTCTTAATACTGTAACTAATATTTTTTTGACTGAGAAAATCATTAAGCGGTAATGGATCTTTCTTTAGGTTGGCTTTTTGTAAAAAATTTTTTTTTAGCCTTGTGAATGTGTTTACACTGACAAACAGACAGAAGATTTATAACAACATTTCTAGAAGAGAAAAAAAAAATAGAGAAATGATCTCTTAGTGTGTATCGAAACTCAGCTTCGGCACTCCCACTGCAATTAATTACAGAAAGACAGACTGACTGAAGCCTTTGGGAGTTCAAGGAAACAGAGGGCTATGGAATCTCGTCTAAAGAACAAGGTTGGTACAGAAGCCTTGGAAAATTCTGCTGCAAAGGCTCTTACTCAGGCTGCCAATGTACCTTCTCTTCCCCTGGGTAAGATACAGCCCCCCCTCCTTCCATTTCCTTCCCCCTTCCCAGTTCAGCAAAGCAGAAGTGTTTAAAGTATTTTTGTGGGATGAACTGATTTGATTAGACCATGTGGTGTTGGCATAAATCTATGACTAATATCAATCAATTGTTTGTGAGTTTTCATCGTTCTAATCAGGGTTGCTGTAATTTTTGTTAAATAGCTGATTCATTAATTAAAACAGTTTCATTAAAGACACACTGTCATAGGTTTTCATGGGGAATTTGACACCATTCGGCTATTTACCCGATATCGGTTATCAGTTACCGATAGTGGACTTCACTTTTACGACCGACAGGTCTTACGTAATGCTCGAGATTCCCCCAACTTTTTGAGTTCCGTCCTGTATGGAAAAGTAATCATCATAAATTAAGCATCCAAAAGAAGACGGGCATTTTTCCAATCTCTCACAGGAAACTCCCTGAGTGTGTACCGTCGAATTTCGCTTGTGTGTGAGAAATTTAGGCCTACACACATTAATTCAAATCCAGCAAGTCAGAGTATGCAAACTATGTCGCAATACACATGGAAACTGGTGACTCTGTCCCTTTAAATGATTTAATGTTTTAAATTATTACATGTACATGATTCTTTGAATGTAAGCTACACAAAGAATTGCTGTACAGTACGCAAGTAAAATATGGGTTGGGTATCTTTGTTGTGTCTGAGTTATCATCTCACTTTGTTGCAGACTTTGAGCTGGATACCAGTCTGCTGCCCCCTTGTGATAGAAGAGCAAAGAGACCTCAAGATGTGTACAAGCTGGAAGACAGTATCCTTTGAAAATGACACAATTATGTCTGCTGTATATGGGTCATTCCATGAGGTTGGGGCAAAAATTATGACGATGTCCAGGTAACGCTGGTATGATATCTTCTATTACACATGGAAGAAGAGGAAATCATCTGTTGAAAATTTTTATGCAATGACTATGTATAGTAGTGTCCAGCTAGAATCATTCCTGTTTCAGCTTGTACTACAGTCAACCTCACCCAAGTCGATCATGACAGGACTATGTGAAATGCGTTGACTTATGCGATTTTCGACATCAAGAAAATAAGAACATACATGTACATGTACTGTATCTTTCATGCACTCAGTATATTACTTCACACTCCTGTTACAAGTTGGACAATAAAGAATAAAACCAGACACGTCCAGTGATTAATTCCAATGTATTAAATCCTCCCTTACATCCATTTATATGCACATGGCTGTGAAGGCAATAAAACTGCATGCAGGTCTGGCCGGCCGGCTGTGCAAACATGACTTAACACATGACATTTTGTTCTTCACATGAGAGTGCGCGAGAGAGGAGGTGGAAGTCGCGGCAGCAAGTCAAAATCGGCGTGTGGCAGTTTCGACATTGGTTGATTTCACATCACCGTCTAGTTTGACTTGCTCGGTGTAAATTTAATGTATTTTCATGGTATTGTTCTGAGAATTTGAGTATTCGACCTACAAAAATTGACTTGTACAAAGGGTTAACACACGTTAATCTAGGAGGATATAAATTGGGACGTTTTATTTTCATCGACTTGAGCGAGTATTCGACACATGCAACGTCGACTTAAGCGAGGTTGACTGTATTTCAAAGCTTCGCTTAAATTGCGTTTCTATTTTTTTTTACCATCGTTACATGGACATGACATGTATATAGTATTACAGTGGAAACTCACTATAACGAGGACCTTGGGACCATGACAATTACCTTGTTATACCCCCGCCAAACGAAGTTTGAAGGGGGTATATAGGAATCGGTCAACGGTTGGGCGGTCGGTCGGTCCGTTGCAAATATTGCGGATCGAACTACTTTCTCAGTTTTCGACCAAAGCTCATGAACTTTGGTACACACATTGGTCTTGGTGGGAAGATGTGCAAGACATATTTTTCGGATGAGTCGGAACTGCGTTGCTATGGTAACGGCATATTTATGGCAGAAAATCAAGGAAACACCTTGCGGATCGAACTACTTCCTCAGTTTTTGACCGAAAGTCATGAAATTTGGTACACACATTGGTCTTGGTGGGAAGATGTGCACGACATATTTTTCGGATGGGTTGGAATCTGCGTTGCCATGGTAACAGCATATTTATGGCAGTAAATCAGAAAAATCTTGTGGATCGAACTACTTCCTCAGTTTTCGACCAAAAGTCAAGAAAGGCTGTTGTCACGGGGCGGGGGTATTAATGATAATCATCATCTTCAGTGATATTTCTAGTTATATCAGGAATCTCTTTATATCATGGTGAAAAAAACAAAAAATACAAAGACCTGGGACCAGCAAAATTACCGTGTTATATCTGGAATCTTGTTATATTGGAGCTCTTTATAGCGAGTTTCCACAATACATAAAATTTGGTCTGCCATATTGATTCACCATAAAGCTAGAGTATTTCTCAACATAAGTGGCTATGCTTTTTATGCTCAACTCAACTTTAATAGATATAGTTATGGTTGATTGGAGACATAATCCCTCACTGCGTCACAAAAATTGCCCCAACCCCGTGGAAATGAAACTTGGGGAAACAATTCTTTAGTCAATTGTGACGCATTGTTCACCAACATTCCCAGCTTGTGAAACTTCCAATAATCTGTGATAAACATGTTGAAAAATAATTTGAATTTGGTATAACATGCATTTTCCTGAGAACGCAGTGGATTCATCCAGTTTAATGAGAATATAGGATTCATTTCATAAGATTTGTAAGCTCACTTCATGTTCTGATCCTTTTTTATTGAACAAGCCAATCAAATTGAAGTCTTGACTTTATATGCCTGTCAGTTGCTAAACCAAACAGCGAAAGCAATTAATGGTAACCTGTAATTATCTGAAACTGGGTTCCAGTTGTTAGGGTTCTAGTTTGTGTCTCACTTCATCTCCTTGGGCCCCTCCATTTAATATGTAACTATCTTCCTTTATTATGTAATTGTCTTTCTGCATGTCTCTTTCTCTCTTTCTCATCTCCCCCATCTCTCTCTCTCAAACCCCCCCCCCCCTCCCCCCCCCCCTTCTCTATTCATCTATTTATCTACTCAGTTATCTGTCAATCTATTCTGTTTATTTCTCTGTCTAACACTTTGTCTTTCTCTCTCTGCAGGGCAGAACATTTTCTTTTTCAGAGTTATGCAAATCAAACCTAACCAATTAATGCAATTTCTCTTTCTATGATGTTACAACATTAGCCTAGGCTTTTTTTTTTAAAGTAACTCTGCATAGAGAGATTTAATGCAAGTTAGCTTCAGTTTCCTTGTCATAGTTTCACAGTCATATCTGCAAGACATAAGAAAGCACTGCAAGCACAGGCAGAGGAGCTGTTGCTTGGTGTTACAGCACAAGCTAATGAATGGAAGAAGACCAAAAGGTAAGAATAAGGATCATTTTTTTTCTAATTTCTGTCTTCAATCAAATATTTTTCACTTGAGATGAAGTTTAATTTTATCTATGCAATTACATTGTGAAAGATGGGGAATGGATGATCATGCCTACACAAGAATTGGTGTCACTGTGAGGTTTTGGAATCATCAAATTGACAAGCATTTGACCCATTCTCACTGAAAAGCACATGCACTGCACACAGAAATTAGAGTATGGGACTATATATACACACACACACACACGCATGTGGCCTGAATGTTTTTTTTTAATGACTCATTTAAAACTTTCTCTGCCAGGACTGAATCCCTCTAAAACTGCCAAATTTTTTGGTATGTAATGTTCTCTATACACTGCTTAAGCAATAAAAGTCGATTTAATTTGCTAATTTGCTGGAAGTGGACTAAGTGGTAAAGTTAAGCCAATAAAATGATATTATGTTGTGTAAAATTGATTTGATATGAGGCAGTGGAGGGAGTTTTCCAAGGAAAATCCTCTTTCTTTAACTTCACAATTTGTTGCCAAATCAGTTATTTGCCCATTTGTCCTTTTTTGCCCAGGTATCCTCAATATGTATTAGACCATCTGCCTGCTCTGTCTCGTGAACCAGATACAGAGAGATGTGTCACCCAGGCAACCAGTCTAGTCTTCATCACTTTCCTTATGCAGCTGCACATCATCAAGCCAAAAGAACTGAGTGAGTCATATGTTCCTACTTTACAGCACATCAAATCTACTTGAAATATTATATAAATGTAGGTACTGTATAGTAGTCGACTTGACATTTTATGAACCTTGACAAGGTCTCTCCGTTTAATATTTTTTTTTGTTGATTTGTGATCTTATGTGGTCCCAGAACAATTTCAGCTCTGTTGGGCAAGGGGCACCCTTGAGCTATTTGCATTATGTGCATAAATCCCCGGGGGGGGGGGGGGGGGGGGGGGGGCACTCAACCTGTTTTTGGATGTGGGTGTACCGCTGCCAATCTCAAAACAGGGGGCTAAGGAGCTAAATGGTTAATTGAGGAAGCTAATTTTGAGGGTCTAAGGAGCTAAATGGTTAATCGAGGAAGCTCATTTTTGAGGGTCTAAGGAGCGAAAGGGCTCATGGGTAGAGCTAATTTTAGCTGCTCGCGATCTCACTACTCTGGTACACATACGGTGTATGAGCTGAGTCAGCGGTCGCAGCGCTGTTTCTAACGCTGTACATGCCGCGCCACTGCACTGACTCGATGTCGCATGCAGATTGATCTCGCCGAGTCGCCGCTAGCACTAGTAATAACGCGTTCAGTTAGGGGGCACTAGGCCGCCCAGCTCCCCCGCTGCGCTGGCCTGGGAGGCTAGGGAGCGACCGTTCCCGGACAATGGGCTGTGCGCATTGTTTTCTCATATTCTAGGGAGCGAGTCGGAAGCCAATCGAGGTGCGGTTAGTGAAAATCTGAAAATCGCATATCATGGGAGCGACCCGAGAAGGTTGAAAATGGGGGACGTCACAGCGGCACATACATGTGTGACATATATATGTGAGTGCCCCCCCGGGCATAAATCCGAAAGTTATCCCTGGAAGACATATGTAGCAGCATACATAAGACAACTTGCACAAACTGTGTAACTGGATCTACGTACTAACTGCATATGCATGCTGATAGCAAATGCTAACAGTGTTCAAAGATTTGTAATAGTCCTGTTATACGGCGGGAGGTTACACTGGGTGAACTGCATGTCCGATAATGATGTATTTTACCTCTACTTAGGGGATTTTGCGAGGCGTAGAATCCATTTTTGATGTTATACCTTTTTGCAGTTTAAGGTCACTTTTAGGTACTAAAGGCTAAGTGAAGGTCAGAATAGTTATATATGGACAATGATAGTGGATGGGATGACATTTTGAATTTTGATGGCATAAATGTAGATGGTGTGAATGAAGTTGTTTTAAAAGAAGACACCACTGACAAATTTTAGTACTTTTACAATTTTTAATGTTATAAAACTAGTCAGATTGACCAAAAAACTCATCGCTCAGGTCGATAAAATCATAGATCTCGATTTAAAAAAAAAAAATATTACAATATCTACTAGTACGAGCCGCAAAAATCTGTTACGTCACTGCAGCACTACTGCAAAAACCACGGCAAATCACGGTAATGCCGATATGGAGCAATACACAGATCGCTTTCACAGCGCCTATAAAAATGCTATTTGTGAGACAATTATGCATGACAAAAAGAAAATGTTATTAATTTTTCATTTTTTTGTATTTTTGAATATTATCTGCTGAAAAAATAAAGTGCTTTAGCAAAATTTTTTTACAATTGATCGAATTAATAAAATTAAAATTGGCACTACTGTTTGTCCTCGTTTGTACGTGCTTCCCATTATTAACGCGTGTACTTTATAAGGCACGCGCGGAAAGCTAATGCAGCAAGCTGCATTGTTTACGTTCTTACGTTCGCGATATAGATAGCAAGTACGACATTAACATGAATTCCTGGTTAATCTTCAAGTAAAATCTGATCACATTCTTCAATAAGCTTGTAATCTAAGCTAAGGAGATGAATGAGGAATTTTCTGGGCGAAGAAATGGTCCAGTGGCATATGACTTTGCTCCTCGTCTTCGCTGTCAAAATGGTCTTCACAGACCACTCGAAAACGGGAATAAATGTACGTTTTGACGTTGAATTTGGTTGTTCCAGTGTTCCTTATCTATACAGCACACCTTTCTCTATCCTTCTTCGGATCAGGGATGGCAAAAAAGGATTTTCCCGGACAATTTTCACGACGATTCGAACAGTAAATTGCCTGGCACAACGGCATTTTTGCAACTCCACGAATACTATTGAGCTATATGCATGCGAATATCGTCTGCTTTTACGGACGCGTAACGCACACGCATTGTGGTGGAAACTCAAAGTGCTGCAATGAAGTGACAGCTTTGGCCGACACGAGCCAATTTGCGTATCGACAGTGGCAAAAACTTACTTTTTATATCAAAATATACGCACTTGTAGGCTGTTCAAAAATTACAATTTCGATACTGATTAGTTCCTAGAGACATGCACAACAACATATTTTTTCAAAATTTGTCAGTGGTGTCTTCTTTTAAGTAAATTTCCGGTCACGATCCGTCACAAGGGGTCTTTCAATGTAGATAAAGATCTATATAGATAGATGAGAAAATTTCATATTGTTATTGTGCCAGATAAAATGGAAGGACTATGTTGTTTTTCATAACCATGACATATGTAGCCTGCATAAACATAATTATGAGTGAGGCTTTTAAATTGTATATTCAGGGATAAAAAATACAGCTGTGCTGATAACCTGATGTACTTGAAAATTATATTAAATTTTGGCCCTAACCATTCCTTTTTTCAGTAACAGACAATCTTGGTTCCAGTATTGGTAATACCAGCCAAATATCAGTCAAATTGATCTAGTTCTTAATTTTTAGGGACAGGATGACAATATTATCTCAGATGTCGTTGCTGCGGACATCCTGAACTGCAGCTGTGTTGTTAGAATCACCAATAATATTAATATTTTGTCTCGTATGCTCAATCTCAACAGAAACATGTCTGAAAACCGCTCCCCCAGGCATCAGATCTCACCTGTATGAAACATTCACTCAGATGACACCAACACCAGATGGAAAAAGTGAAAAACAGTAAGTTGTGAATATGCTGCCATGCTTAAAATAGAATACTCAAATGGAAAGTAGAAGGCATACTGCGGCTTCTTAGATAATGGCAGTGGAGTGACAAATGATTATGAAACATTGCTCTAATAAGATAATGTAAATATTTTGGAATCTTTGACAAATTGAATATGGGGGGGGGGGCTGATTCCGCCCCCCCCCTAAGATCTCGGCCGTCCACCGCGCATTCGCAACGAAAATCGGCACACACGTCGCCGACCACGTAATCTACAAAACTGTATAGTCAATTTCTCCGAAAAATGTCGCAACTATTTAATTATGCTAATTTATGCATAAAATTAATGGTTTGCTCTAATTAATTAAATGAAGCCCCAAAACTGCTAATCTTTTGTATAGAGACTCTTTGTCAGATCAAATAAACCAAAAAAAAACTTCGGTAAAATCCTTTTTTTTTAAATGTATTTTATTGTTTTTCGACTTTTTGTTTTTCATTGTTTTTTCGATGGAATTCGTCGACGGCACTATTTTAATCATAAACAACATAAAATTAATTGTTTTTAAACAGGAAAAGTAAAAATAATGAAACATTTATGAATTTTAGCTGGAAACACAATTTGCATTGGATTTGTACACGAAAACACGTTTTTGAGCAATTTTGGGTCTGACATGCACTTACGAAATGTTGCGTAACTCCGGAACCGCACGCACGGACATCACAAATTTGCTCTCAAAAGTTGCGCAAGACTTGAAAGAAAAAAGTAGTGAAGCGGCGTGGTGACTGCTTTTCGCGATGCAAACATATTACGCGAAACGTCAAGGGGGGCGGAATCCGCCCTCCCCCCCCCCCCCCCCTATTAGGGTTAAGACCGTAATTATATGTACAACAACTTTTTTTTCTTCCTGCCCAGGTTGCTTTCCAAGAGCTGCAAGGACAAGCTCTTA
Source organism: Heliocidaris erythrogramma (assembly GCA_025617745.1). Taxonomy (NCBI): domain Eukaryota; kingdom Metazoa; phylum Echinodermata; class Echinoidea; order Camarodonta; family Echinometridae; genus Heliocidaris; species Heliocidaris erythrogramma. The sequence goes on from CM046856.1 coordinate 24,091,968, forward strand.
TCCTACATCATTGTCCTGGCTCAGCTCATAGACAGTTTCCACACAGACATTGCATCACTAAGCAAAGATCTCAACATTTCTATAAAAAAGTGAGCCATATTAAAAAATATCTCATTCAGTATCATTTTCAAATTAGGCCAGCTATTCTTAAAAGATCTACATGTGACCTGCAGAAGATACTTTAAATATTTTTTGCATCACAGAAGACAAAAACCATGGATTAAATGACTTACTGACTCATTTTGAGCAAATTAGTCTCATCGTTTTGAAAATTTATTGGACAAATTGAATCGAAAACTTGATAGATGACTCGATAGGTCATGCTCTCTGTACAATCTGGACTAGAGCTTCCCCTACAATGCCACAAAGATGATTGTACCAACATGATCATGTTATTTTTTCTGTTGGTTTTAGAGATACCAAGAATTATATCTTGTGGGGAGTTTCATCTCCTGACATCTGTTGGGTTCTGTATTTATTTATTTTTGTGTTTAGGTGTACAATAGTGTCGGTGTGTAATTTGTTTCTAGGACTTGTTTATCTCACTTATTTTAAAATTACATTTTTAAAACCATTACCTTAAAGACTTTGTTTGTGGTATTGTTTAGGTTGTTGACTCATGCCCGATTCGTTGGTTGTAAGACATCCTCGCAGACAATAACACCTTCCAGGCCAAGGAAGAGGAAGAAGGTGAAGAAAGACCCTGATGACAGTGATGACGATGATGACCTTGATGATGACACTGCAGACACTGAATCACGCAAAGTTGTTTTCATTGAACTCAACACACCTATCAAGTCAGTATCAAGCTTTGTAGAGAAGCGGGGATTTGGAAAGAAGAGATGATCAAGTTCGGCCTCCTACAAATTGTTCTTCACCTTTCAATCATATATGACTCTCAAACCTTCAGGAATGCTTTGGGGGAAAAACTCAGGACTCATTTTTGATGGATTGCTAATTTGCAGTGGAAAATACACTTATCTACAGTGTAGATTGTCTACGGTTAGTTACCCACGCCGATGAAATCGGCAGGGTTATGTAAAGGGCTCCGTATGTTTGTTTTTTTGTTTGTTTATTTGTTTGTTTATTTGTGTACAAGATAACTAGAGAACGGGTGAATGGATTTGCACCAAATTTCAGGGAAGTTTCAGGGAATGTTCGGATAGTGACAGGAAAGAATCGATTAGATTTTGGTGATGATCGGTTGACCCCTGCAAATTCTGTGTGACCTTGAAGTTTTGACCCCAACTTCAGTTCGGATAGTGACAGGAAAGAATCGATCAGATTTTGGTGATGATCGGTTATAGGAACTTCAGTTCGGATATTTTTTTTTTGTTTTTAAGAATATTTTATTACTTCCTTTTTCAAAATAACATTTTTCACGATAATCAAGGTAAAATACACAAACAAATATATTCACATGCAGTATCATTGTGCCAAATTACATCATAATAACAATAAGTAACCATAATATTTTACATGCATGTATTAAATAGTAGATTATGCCTAATCTCGAAGTCTTTATTGCGATAAAAAAAGGAGAAAAATATAAAATATAAAATATAATGACAGGAAAGAATCGATTAGGGAAAGAATGCAACTACTCTGTAGCGCCGTTAAGGCGTGGGTCTGCCGCCTTTGACGGCCTTTCTAGTTTCCTTTTGTTTCTTATAGCTGGCTCTTCTGTGATCCTGATCAAAACAAGGAACTACCTCTGGGACTGCCCTGGCAGCTTTCCTCCAGAAAGCTACCCCCATTTTTATTTCTGAGTAGTTAATAATAGTGATAATAATTTTAAACAAAAATGGAAAAAAATGATAAACTAGAAAGGCCGTCAAAGGCGGCAGACCCACGCCTTAGCGGCGCTACAGAGTAGTTGCAATACTATACTAACTATGGGGTCAAATCTACAAGGTTACACAGAATTTGCAGGCGTCAAATCGATTCAAATCGATTCTTTCCTGTCACTATCCGAACTGAAGTTCCTATACTTTACTATGGGGTCAAAACTTCAAGGTCACACAGAATTTGCAGGGGTCAACCGATCATCACTGAAATCTAATGGATTCTTTCCTGTCACTTTGGTGCAAATCCGTTCACCCGTTCTCTAGTTATCTTGTACACAATTGGGTAATAATGATAATAATAGTTATAATAATGATAATAATAATATGATGATTATGATGATGATCATGATGATAATAATAATGATAAAAATATACCGTTCTGGTATAGCACATATCACATCCCCTTCATTGGGTTTTGGATATTATACCCTAGATTTAGCGACACAGTGCATTTCAAGGAATAAATCCTGCCAGGTGCCCATTACCATTTCAATTTTAGGAAATGAAGAAGCTTAATGGGAGGAATTTTAATTTGTAAACAAATTTAACACTGGGAGTAATGCCTAAAAATTTGTTTACATACATGTATTTCAATTTTTTTGCACAAGTCTTGAAATTACTACATATAACACAATTTTTTCGAGTCAACAAGCTCACATTTCTATGTAAAAATCACACTTCTATCGAAAGAAAAATCAGTCAGAAGATTTCTTTAAAAGGTTCTCAAATCAAGATATTTCTGGGAGCGTTTCATCAAGTGTCTTGTCAGTGATTTTTACCTACAAATTTGCTCTCAGCCAATCAGATGCAAGGATATCAGTACCTTATAACAGTTGTAGGTAAAAATCACTGACAAAACACTTGATGAAACGCTCCCCAGATTCATCTTTTGGTAAGCCTTGACTATGCATCGAGGCACCATACTAGAAATGACTTGATATATGTGATAACAAACATGTACCAATATTGCATAAATGTTAAATATTTGAAAAATGGATAATATTCATTGTGATATATTAGTACTTGTGGTTGCCTTTAACTCTTTCAGTGCTGATGTCACGTATATGTGACAGATAGACTTGTCATTTTCATTCATTAATTGCTCGACCACAGGAAAGGTATATGGTGGTCAGTGTATATCAAAATTTTGAGCATAAATCAAGCACTCTAATACATGCTAAAATAGAAATTTTCAGAGAAAATTGCAGATTTTTAAAAAGATATTACCTTATTTCAACATTAAACAATAGTAAACAAATGAGAAACCAAAAATAATAATTCTTATGCATAAAGTTGGGGAAAGGAAAGTAAAATTGTTTGGTATCATAAGAAATGGTAATAAATTTCCTACAAGTTATGTACACAATATTTTGTGAAACAATAGTTAATGAAGTGTAGACATTTGAAAAGTAAGCATTGATCACATTTTGGTACGAGTTAAATAACCCTCTATGATCCAGGAAGGAGTGGGTGCATTTTAAGCCTGAATGAAGGGCATTTAGAACCACACAGATGTGGTTTGAAGGAGAGACAGAGAGAAAGAAAACAAAGAAAAGGAGAATGGAGAGAATAAGGAAAGGGAGAGGGATAAAGGGAAGAGATAAACACAGAGAGTGAGAGAGAGAGGGGGGTGCAGGGGGGACAAGAGGCAATAGACTGCAATCTTTAATTTACTGCAATAAATTAATGTATCTACCTATTATTGCTCGTTTGGTCCAAACTACGCAACCATAGAGAAACTAAAAAGTCACATTCGCGCGCGCCCCACCCCCGTATGACGCCTTCCCATAGTCACATGCGAGAGCGCACGCCCGCCATCTTCCTTTTTTCATTGTCGCTGCCCTGTTACCTGTATGGCCCCCGCCAGTGTGCAGGCTGACACGGCGGGAGCCAGTGTCACGGCTTTTTCTTCATTGAGACGCAGTACACTAGCTACCGGGAAGGGCATGAAGCCATCGACTCGCTCAGGGATTAAATAAGAACTAGGTCCACTTGCTTCTTGAATTACCTCTGTGAGTTAGATGGGCATCCAATCAAGCAATGAAAAGAGTCTGCAGTAGAAAGAACAAAGCAATAATGTGACTGACTTGAGGTGTAACGAGTCCAGAGCGCACACACCAGTGGAAAGCGTGCACACTTCGACAGTATCCATGTATGGGTCCATGGTCCGCAGGCCCCCCATGAGGGTTGGGGGACTGTAGGAATGATATAGGTTCTGTGTCCATTGTTGCGATATCATCAGGGAAGTCTAACTTCTCTGGCTCACCAGTTGGGTGACGTGAGAGGCATTCCGTGGCACGATGGCGGATACCAGGGATGTGGACCATGCGGAATCTGTAACGGAGTGACTTCTCTTTCAAGTTCCGTAAGCGGGGATTGGGGATGTCCTCCAAGCCCCTATCAGCAAAGATCTTGAGTAACGGCTTGTGATCAACAGCGATGATGAGATCCTCACATCACATACCGTGATTCAGCAGCGTTGGTGAACCTACTGCCGACGAGCGTAATTTTCCAACCTGCGGCACAGCAGAAGGGGATCGTGCCTTCGCATTCACAGTTTTCTGCAGAAGCCAGAAGACGATGCCATTCTTAGACCAGTCCATGGCGAGACAAGTAGGTCTGCTTGGGTCAAAGATCCTCACGCCATCTTCAATCTCACTAGTGATGACAGCCTTGGACTTGTCAAAGGCAGACTGAAGGGCGGGAGTCCAGACAAATGGGGTACTAGGCTTGAGAAGCTGACAAAATGGTAGCATTCCATGTATCACAGACAGTGCCTTGTGGCACCGACCTGGCTTGAAGAAAAAGGGATTGGGTGTGGTGTGTCTCTCTCGTGGCATGGGCGTTTAGGGCCTGCAGGTCAACAGTCCGCCTTGGTTCGGCATCCTTCTTAGCACACACCACCATCCTATGACACCATGTGACCGGCTCGCCGACGGGCACGGGTTCAAGCACACCCAGCTGAACATCGTGATCCAATCCAGCCTTGACCGCATCTCGCCAGTGTAGTGGCACAGGCACGGGTGTGTGACGTGCAATAGGTTCTGCTTCTGGGTCGACCATTAGGTGCATCGGGGGGGCCGTCCCTTCTCGCCACAGTAGGCACACGGGTCCTGTTTCTCCCTGACATTTGTCTGCTTGGTCTTCCGGTAAGAGCTGGCTGAGTTCACAGTGTGAGAGTCTAGTAGGGACGATGCAGAGCGCTTGCCTGCTTCCTTCGCCTCAATGAACTGGAAGATATCCTCTAAGCTCATGTCCTGGTTCTTGTCCCCCAGAAGGTCAAGCTGGATTTCAGGGTCAGCAATTCCCCTGCTCAGGACATCCCGCAATATCTCATCTGTGTAGTTGACATCATTAGAGCAGTTGGGGCACTTAATAAATTTACAGATGCCAGCTTGACCTCGTAGACGGGCTCCAAAACTTTACACTGATTCGTCTCGGTCTTGACGCATGTTGTGGAGTGCCACGCGAGCAACCTTACTGTTCTCTTCATGAACGGCAAGCTTCTTGATGGCTGCCAGCACTGCTACTTCGGACTTCGAGGTGAGGCTACCACCAGCGGATCTTGTAAGGTCCTTGCGAAAGGGCTCATCGCAGCATTCCAGCAAATGCACAACCCTGTCCTTGCCGTCTATCTTGGTGGCTTTCACATAGTCGGACCATCGTGAAGTACAATAGGCCCAGTCTTCACTTGTGCCAGCAGCAGCTATGGTAGGCCTCTTGACTTTCTCGCCCTTAGCGACTGCAGCAGACCCAGAGGCGTGGATTGTGCTGTGAGTCGTGAGCAGGGCGGCCACAATGGAGGCATCCAGGTCCGGTGTCGAGTAGTCGCAGTCGGGTATTGGGCATTTAACCGCTGGCATTGTGATAGCAAAGTTCTCAATTCCAGACTCTGTTCATAAATAAGAACTAGGTCCACTTGCTTCTTGAATTACCTCTGTGAGTTAGATGGGCATCCAATCAAGCAATGAACAGAGTCTGCAGTAGAAAGAACAAAGCAATAATGGTGAATTATTAGATCCAGTTCTGATCACAGTCCTCTAGGGATTATGTTCCCAGGCTTTGCGACGGGAGGTAAGTTAGTACATCTGCGAACAGTGGATCTCAGACTGAGACAAGCACCTCGTTTGCTAGCCCGGCAGCGACCGGTTTGCCGTTATCCGGCCCTAGTTTGCAGATGCCTGGCTCTCTAGAGCCTCTTACTCATGCCGGCTCTATACTATCCGGTCGTGATTGGCCCCTTGAGGGTCATGCTCGATCCCGGCAGGCCCAGAGCTGCTCCTTCCCTGGGGGCACTTGGTGCCCCACCCGGAGACTTTTGGTTCGTGGATGCATCCACCCCCCCTGGGGCCAGGTTTCTCACACAGCCAGCCCTGATGCTGACTCTGACTCTGCCAGTGCGGCCCCCCAACGCCCTCGTGGGTTGGCTGCCGACGCGCAGGCTCTTTTGGAGAGATATACCTGAGACTTTCCCACCGGCCCAGCCGGATTCGGCTCAGACTTCTCTTTTCAGGCAAAGGGTTCCCTCTTCGGGGATACCCCTTACTGACGACTTCAAGGCTGCCTATGCTAGCTTAGCTGAACGGGCGTCGCAGCCTGGGTTTTCAAAAGTTGGTAAGCACCCCTTGCTGGGGATTTGCTTTCCGTCCCCAAGATTCAGCTGGGTTCTTCCAACGGAAGACTTTCTCACCCGACATGAGACATGTGGGGGCGGGACTTGGCGTGAGTTTCGGCAGTATAGATTACTTAGCCAACGATAGGCAGTCTCCGGACTTTGAGACCCACGCCAGATCTGGCCTGCGGCTCACGGCTTCTCTGGGGTCTCTAATCAGCCTCAGAGTCAGGTCTCGGGAACTTCAAGTTTCCGAGTCTGACGGGCTGGTTTTGGATGAGATCCTGCTCGCCTTGACGGGATCTCTGTGGTCGCAGCAGACCCTTGCGGCCGTCAAGGCCACAAACTCTAGGAGAGAGCTGGCCCTCTCATCCTTAGGGATTCTGGATAGGGATATTCCCTCCCTGTTGGCGTGAATTCCCCAGTCGGAGGAGCAACTGTTTGGGGGTCAGTTTGCCGCTGTTCTTCAGCGGGAAATTGACTCCCATAAACAGGCGGCTGAATTGTCGAGGCAATTCCGCCCACGTCCACCGGCTCAACGCCCTAGACCGAAGGCTAGGGCACCGGTGCCTTCCTCGCGTGGCGTTTCCCTCTGGTCAACAGCCCAGACCTGCTCAAGGTAGGGGCTCCTCCAGAGGTAGGGGGAGTAATAGGGCACGCAGCAACGCTCCGGCCAAGCCCAAGCAGGCCTTTTGAGGGTGCGATCAGTGGATCATCATCACGTAGGTGAACGGCTACGGTATTTCCAGCTTCTTCCGCCCTTCATCAGCAGCATATCTCGGCCGAGATACAGTTGCTGCTGGTGAAGGGCGCTATAGAGAAGGTGAGAGACCACCCACTTCTGTGTCTCTCCCCGATCTTTATGATCCCAAAACGCTCGGGGAAACTTGAGGATGATCCTCAATATGAAGGTCATCCACACTTGTGATTTTTATTCCTCCGGAACACTTCCGGATGGAGACGCTAGCGTCCATTCTACCGACAATCGAGCAGACTTGGTGAATTCACTCGATTTGAAGGACGCGTACTTCCATATCCCAATACATCCCCGTTCGCGGGATCTTTTGGGTTTCGCCTTCCAAGGCGAAAGCTTCAGGTTTCGTGCCCTACCGTTTGGGCTGAAACCAGCTCCCCGCATCTTCACCCGGGTAGTATCGACTCTAGCGGCCTTTCTAAGGAATCCCGGCCTCCGACTTTTTGTCTATCTGGACGATTGGCTCCTGGTAGCACATTCAGAGCCGGTGCTCCGAGACCAGTTGTACCTCCTCCAGACCACTCAGGAGCTAGGATTTATAATCAACTGGGAGAAATCGGAGCTGTCTCCCACCCGTACCCCGGTGTACCTAGGTGCGGAGATAGATATCCCGAATCATCAAGCGCTCGGTTCAATTTCTAGGTTACCTTTTGAGCCTAGTGGATGTATTGCAGACTTCTGTTGAGGCCCTTCCAGAGCCACTTCAGAGTATGGATTCCATTACCCTGGGCAAACGAGACGTTTCTTGCTCGAGGCAAACCCCTCCGCATCCCTCTTCCGTCAGTGTCCATCTCGGTGGATGCGTCGCTTCTAGGCTGGGGCGGCCGTTGTGGGGGCGAGGTGGTTTCGGGGATTGCTCTCATCTGCGCACCATTCCCCATATCAATGTGCTGGAAATGCTGGCGGCGTTCATGTCGCTCAGCCTTTTCAGGCGCACGATTGTGGGGCACTCCGTGCTTATCCTTAACAACAACACGGTTGCTGCCTACATCAATCGCCAGAGTGGAACCCAGTCGGGTTCCCTGAACTCACCGTCCAGTTATGGAGGTGGTGTCGGACGAACAACATTGTTCCGATAGCCTCCTACATTCCGGGACAGGAAAATCTTATAGGAGACTTTGAATGAATGAATGAATGAATTTATTACCATTTCTAAAACAATATATGAAACATATTTAGAAGGCATTTACAAATGTGAATGGTAATGGGAGACCACGAAATAGCTGAAATGGCTATCCTGGGGCAAGTGTCTCCCTTCCGAATGGTGCCTGCATTAGGAAGTTTTCGATCCTCTACAAACGTTGTGGGCGCCGCTAGAGATCGATATGTTTACAACCGCTCTCAACCACCGTCTTCCGAGGTACTGTTCTCGGGTTCGGGACCCGGAGGCTTGGGCACTCGATGCCTTCGATCTCCATTGGGGACACTTTCGAGGGTATGCTTTCCCCCCGTTTCTATTGATCCCTCAGGTTCTGAGAAAGATCAAGGAGGATCGAGCGTGGGTCCTGCTAATTGCCCCGCGCTGGCCGCGGAGACCTTGGGTTTCCCCTACTCCTGTCCCTCCTGGAGGGTCAGCCGTTCCGCTCCCTCTGAGGCCAGACCTCGTGTCTCAGCCTCTATCTGGGATCCTCCATGGTCGGCCCGAGGTCCTTCACTTGTCCGCTTGGCCGTTATCGGGGGAGACGCTAGGGCTTCGGGTCTCTCAGAGAGAGCCTCTCAGTTTATAGTTCAGAGTTGTACAGATTCAACGAGATCTCTTTACAACTCCCGTTTGGAGGCCTTTTCAGTTTGGTGTGAAGATCTCAGGGGTTTCACCCCGTGAGGATTCTGTAGGCACGATCGCAGATTTTCAGATCTCCCTATTTGATGAGGGTAGATCGCTTTCCACTTTCCGTGGAAACCGATCTGCCATCGCCGCCAATCATGTTGGCTTTCCAGACGGCTCAGGAGTTTCGAACTCCCATTACCTGGCTAATTTGCTGACATCGTTCTTCTTACAACGACCAGCAAATCCGAAGCTGTCTCCTGCTTGGAGCCTTCCTAAAGTTTTGGATGCTTTATCAAAGCCTCCCTTTGAACCGATGAGCAAGGCTTCTCTTCATCAGGTGACTCTCCAGACCATTTTTCTTATGGATGTAGCTTCAGGGCAGAGAATTAGAGGAAGCTCTCTTCGTGCCCTTTGCACCTCTGCTGGTCACATCCGTTGGGAAAGATAAGGTGTTCGTCTTTTTCCGAAGCCTTTGTAGCCAAAAATCAGACGGCTTCCTCCGGACCGGTTGAGATGTTTCTCAGCCCTCTGTCAGACTTCTCCTCAGTCAAGGAAGACAAAGTCTGGTGCCCGGTAAGGGCGCTAAAATGGTACTACATGAGCAAACCGTGCCGCTCGGACGAGCAACTTTTCCTTTATCACTCGCGAACCTTTCTCCCCTGCTTCTAGAGAATACATTTCTAGATTGATTGTCGAGGCCATTCAGGCCGGTGGCCCTGAGGCCCTTCTCTCGGATAGCAAACCTAGAGCGCATGATACCAGAAGCATTAGCACTTCTTGGGCGCTTTTTCAGGGCATTGCCCTAGAAACATCTTGAGGGCCGCTTTTTGGCGGTCTCCCAATTCTTTTACTTCTTTTTATCTGAAGGATATTCCTCCTGGAGAAATGCGGTTTGCGACTTCGTCACTGAGGTCGGCAGCTTCTGCCGTTGCCCCTCGTTAGCCTCCTTCCTTTGGGACATCCTGGATTTTTATCCGTGCTAGTCTAGCAATAATAGGTAGATACATTAATTTATTGTAGTAAATAAGAAAAATCATACCTGATTTTATTATTTGCTAAATAAATTGATGTATCTACATATGTCCCTCCCTCCGTCCCCTCTCCTTGCCCAGCAACATGTTCTAAACGTTGTCTCTGGCAGCTCGTTAGAGGAAGATGCGCTCGCGCATGTGACTATGGGAAGGCGTCATACGGGGGTGGGGCGTGCGCGAATGTGACTTTTTAGTTTCTCGATGGTGGCGTAGTTTGGACCAAACAAGCAATAATAGGTAGATACATCAATTTATTTAGCAAATAATGAAATAATTTTTCTGTTCTAGATGACACTGACCATGTGACAACATATACAATGTTCATGGCATGAATGTTTAAATTCCATACTAGAATATATCTTGCCACCATACTATAATATATCATAAATAACATGATAAAGATATTTACTCTTACATCTTCATGTTTTTAATGTATTAGAGTGATATCGGATGTGCCTTTCAATAATTATTACTTCTGATCGCTGGGTTTAAAGCCTTCTCCACTCCCATAGCTTACAACGGTTATTGTTTGATGGGCTTTTTCCTCATGTGAGTTAGAGAGGAACGGGGAAATAGCAAAACATAAATATCCTCATTGAAGAGAAAGGTCAAGAAAATAGATCATAGAATTATGGCAGTGGTATAATGGGTGTATTCTTCGATCGGAATTTGGATTGATGTAAATCGCACGAGTTGTGTATAGGTTGTATCTCACCCCGCGATTCTCAGCTTGCCTGGACATATTATGGACATGGGAAGTCTCTCATCGTATATTTTAGTAGGCATCATTGCAATAAGATATAACATGCATGGTAAGCATTAAGCAGTATGAAGACATGGCCTACAGCCTAGCAATATATCTAAAATGTTCTTTGCGATGCATTCTTACGACTTGGAATTCAGATCCTGTCAACGAAACAGTTGGTTGGCTATATATTTAGTGGAATGGCTAATCCTAACAGTAAAAGCAAGAGCTGCACAAGAACCATCAGAGGACACGGGTCAGTGCCAAAATAGCATGGTCGCTCTCGGTCTACATCAACCTAGGAACTTGTCTTAAAAACAAATACACAAATATAGAAAATATTGGAATTATGTCCGTTGTTTTTATATGGTTTTCCAAAGGAATGAATTTTAACATTGCGTTTCTGCAGCGTTTGGCCTGGATACCTGTAGGCCCACATTGCCTCTGTGTCGTAATGAAATCCTGGATGGCTTCCAAGGCTTTGATTTGCGAAATAGGAGGTCTTTGAAGGATCGACGGAACTCTGGATTAGAAATGGCATACACACATGGGTTCATGCACGAGTTAACATAACCTAACCATGTCAGAACCTCGGCCCTCGTTGAGGTAAACGAGCGATAACCATGTAAGGAACACACGACAAGATCGATGAAAAATGGCGTCCAGCAAATCAAGAAGAGACCGATGATAGTGCCGAGGACGATGGCGGCCTTGCGGTTAGATCTGTTCTGGTTATTGATCCGGAAGTCTGCTTGTGCTGTTTTGTTTTTCTTCAAACCTGCCGTTAGAGAACCACGGCGTATATTCTTAGAGCGCTTTCGTATCAGATGAAATATTTGCGAGTAAATGAAGATCGTGATACCACATGGGATATAGAAATCGGCGATGCTGATAATAACCATATATGTAGAGTTGAAATCATGATTGCAGGAGACAACACCTGCTAGGCGCCACCCTTGCTCGCTTCTCTCATTTGTAATGTTTGATAAGCTCATAATATGATCACCAGCATAGGCCGGCACAAATGAAGTTAAAAATTTGAAGATCCACACTGACACACTAACCACAACAGCCTTTTGATTTGTCATCCAGCGTTTGTATTTGAATGGCTTTTTGATGTGGACGTAACGGTCAATACTTATCACACAAAGATGTAGTAACGACGTCGAAGAAAATGTGAGATCGAAGGAGACCCAGGCTTTGCAGAAAGTTGGACTGAAGATGCTTTTGAGGACGATGTCCGTGGACAATGAGAAAGGCATGACAAGTATTGCTACGAGTAGGTCAGCTGTAGCGAGTGATGCAATGAAAACATTACTTGGCTTGCGTAGGTTGTGATGAAAGCATACAGCTACACACACTAAGAGATTCCCGACAATGCATGCGATGATGATGGCGATCAGTACGACATCGATGAACACCGCTGAGTAATGTTTGTTTCCAGAATTGTAAACTGGCGATATCTCCTCTTGGCTCGAATGTGCCAAGATTTCAGCCATTTTCTCAAATTCTGACTGTGTCAGACCAACAGTCGATCTGTTGAAATAATATTGCGCTAGGGAATTGCTCCCCCAGAATTACCGTATGTTACACGATGGTAGACAAAATCAAAGGGGAGAAAAGAATTGTTCTTGTTTGTCGATATTTTACATATACTCGAAGTGATTTAACCATGATAAATCGGCTCTTATTTTTGATCGAGGCACCCAGAAAGGCATTTAGGCTTAAACTGGCTGATAAATCCTCTCATAATGCATCATTATCGTTCACCTTGACTGGTCTACTTTAATTGACGTGCCAATTAAACAGCGCCAAAGTACTGCTTGTTTAGATATTGACTGTATGCAATGGAAGTAGTTTTTGACTCCATGTTCGTAATGTTTGATCTACACTCAACTCCTGACTCGATAAGCCGAGGAAAAATTGGGTTTCTTTGGTTCTCTTCTTCATCTTTCTCTTCTTTTCTTGCTATTAAAATGTAGTCCACCTTCAGTGGCGTATCCAGACCCTTGCTAGGGGGAGGCCGAGGGGGGGGGGGGGGGGGGGGGGGGGGGACTAAACATCCGAGCCAATGGTGATCCACAAAGAAATTCCTTTTTTTTAGGTGTTTATAATTTCCATGACGGGGGAAGGATGACCGAAATTCCTTTAACCCATCTCTTCATTATTTGTAAATTATTATTTCGTTAGTTCTAGCCAGTGACGTAATGAGCCAAAAGTTTTGAGGGGGCAGAACATTGGCATACGTGGCAAAATTTCTGAAAACAAATCTAGACCTATATCCTGTAGGTAATTTCAAATTTGCAGATCCCAAGCCCCCCCCCCCCCCCCCCCCCACACCAGTACGCCAGTGCCGTAATAAATTCATATATCTATTTACGTAAAAGGAAAGCGAGCGAGTCCAAATTTTGGCCTCATTTCATTTTGATTGACAGTTATTGCACTTTCTGGCATGCATTAACTAATGAACTGTATGTTTAATATATTTCATACATGTATTTGATTTCAAAGCTTGATGGAAGAACTTAATTAGATTAAGCTGTCGAAGCGGCCTTTATTTGGTGATTGATCAGGATCGGTTATTGAATCATGAAAAAAATATTCGAGCAGGCATCCACACAGAACCAGATTTTTAAGGGGAAGTCCACACTGATTACAAGTTGGTGTTAAAAGAAGCAGAACTATTAAAGAAACAGAACAGTGAAGGTTTGAGCAAACTGCGATAAAAATAAGAAAGTTATGAATTTTTGAAGTTGTAATCAATCAAACAAATTGGCAACTCCGTGACATATCTTGCGAGCGCCTTTAGCTCTCATTTGCTCTGTAACCACAAAATCATTAATTTCCATTTTCTCTAAAGAAAATATTCGATCATACATACACCTTGATAAATCACGGAGTTGCCAATTTGTGTTTGATTACAACGTCAAAAAATTACAACTTTCCTATTTCTTATCGTCAAAAAATTACAACTTTCCTATTTATTATCGGATTTAACTCGATTTTTCACTGATCTTGCCGATCTGTTTCCTTCCATATGGAAAACTTTAGCCATAAATGTTTCATTTGGCGGAGCGGTTCGGTGTGTGTGCACTCGCCGACAGCCAATCCTCAAATGTGTACATTGTGCAGGAGCGTGGACTCGATGTGCATGCGTTTTCCGTAAGCCTATTGAATTGCTGTACAAAGGAAAGCTCGCGCACGTCATTGAATAATACGGCTCTTGATCACAAATGAGAAACTTGCTCTGGTTTGACAAGAAAAACGCCCTAAGTTCCTTTCAACCAATCAAAATAAGTTTCATGTCATTCAAAACCATGACCACTCTACAATCTTTTCGCGCGCGAGGGTAATCGATAGAACAAAGGACAAGTGATTGAGGCTCATTTTCATTTTCAGGTCAGCAGAACGTAATTTGTGCCAAAGCGCCAGTCTCTCCAATTTTGGATGATTTTAGGTCCAACTTTAGTCCAAAACGCATTAATTTCCCGAATTAAAATTGCTTCAAGAATATATTCATTGAAAAGTTGAAGGTTTAAACTTTGATTTGCAGGGCGAGGGTTTATAAAAGCTCATTGTGTTTTCTTTTGGCTCGCGATTCTTTGCTGGAAGGGGGTATATACTCTAATTTTCACGTATTATAAGGCATCCGTAGGCCGCTCCGGGTCAAATGCAACAGTTTTCCATGTTTTTCTTCTTTCATTCAAATCACCTTAATACCAGAATAGGCTTTCCCTTTAAAGATCACATTGCAAGAAAATTCCATCAAAATAAATATTGGCTTAATACTTATTATTGCATAGATGGCATAAATTATACAAGGTTATCCAAATTCAACGCTTGGAAACATTTGAATTAATGATTATTATCAATTATAAAACGGTAAAATACAGCCCCCGATATAGCAGCTGAAGAGCTCCTTGAACGCTGCTGAGATGTGTGACGACACACGAAGGACCAGTCCTGTCTAAGCAGACGATGTCCAATAACATCTTACACATTTTTCACTGCCTGTTTTGTCATCTCCTCTTCACTTATTTCTCTTACTTGACTAGCGTCAGTCTTAATGTTAGTCTGTTGCCTCACTCTTAACTTCGTGTATGGTATTATTTTGATGAAAAATGCAGCGTTAAAAAAATAAAGGAAACAGTCACTTGTAAACAAAATAAGACGCCATTGTATTTTCAGCTGCTTGCACCGGGGCATGTTCGGCGTTTCAAGAGGGAACGAATACAATCTGTGATATTATTCGGAGGGCTTTTCAATTTGAAAATGGGGTTTATTTCATTGATCATTGACCCTTCTCCTGTGTATTTACAATCAAACGGTTTTAGTTATCAGAATCAGTTTCACTTTCCCTTTTAGAATGGTGTGAAATAAGGTCATGTTAAATATACCAAACTCTTTATAATTTGATAAATAATTGCATTGCAATTACGTTCATTCATTATAGGACGTCGTCTGCTTAAGCAGGATCGATCCCTAGTGTGACGACATCAAAACATCGCTATATTTCTGGCGAATCCTCGGATATTCCAGATGCTTAGAAGAGCTTTTATTTATGTTGTTTTTATAATCATCAGATACGCAGTTGACATAAAACTTATACGATTGCCATCTGTAAGCTTCCCAGTTTCTAGTGATACATTAATTGCCATATTTGTGATTTTCTTGCAATGTGATCTTCAAGCCTATTGCTATTTGACAATGGAAGGTTGCTGTTGTTCATGCTAGGACAAATGTCTCATTAAATTCCTTTCGGATTTTTTGTATCAAGGAATGGAATAAGCTGCCACTTGATATTAGAAATAGCACAACACTCTCGAGGTTTAAAATCATGTGTAAAGCAATTTTATTTCAAAGATTAATGTAATATTTTGTTATTGTGGGTATATTTTTATTTAATGTAGCCAACCTGTGCACTTTGTGTCTGTGTGTGTGAGGGTGTGGGATGTGTGATTCTTTTTATTCATGTAATAAGCTATATTTTTGTACATTATAGGCTCGTTCACATTTGGACGATGTGACGCTGTGATGTTTTTTTCATTGGCCGATGGAGGGTGTTTATGGGCGCGCACTAATGTCTTTGAATTGATGTGTGCGCTCAGGAACGCTCTCTGTTGGCTAGTGACGGATGTTGCAGCGGGATGTCGCTTGGATGTGTGCGAGCCTTATGGCGCTTTATCTTATGTGTGCTTACAATGAACTTGTGTGGCATTTTTTCCAGTCTCCTGTCGATGCCTCACTGACTGATGAATATTAGATTACTGAAATCTGCCAGAATAATCATTCTTTTATTTTATTTGTCATTTTGGCATGGACTTGCCTGTTGTGCCGCCAAGTTCCAATTCAGTCTTCTTGTTTTGTATAGGGCCCTCTCACAAGCTTTAGCTTCTCTGAGTCCTAAAAATCATTCATTTATACTCGTGTTAATGCATTATAACAGTGATCCATGTATGTATGTTTGGTTTTTAAATAAAGTTCATTCATTCATTCATTCATTCAGTCAATATATAGTACGATCTGACTTACAAAATGGCCTATAGTAAATATGTTCCATTATAGCGCGGAATATGGTTAGAGAGAGTGAATAATCGGATTAATTGACAACTATTATTCCCTCACTCTTTCACTCCCCCCCCCCCCCCAATTCTCGCTCTCTATCTCCCTCCCTCCCTCCCTCTCTCACTCATATCGAGTGCTTCTCTCTCCCTCTAAGTTTCATTCTTTCATTTCACTATTTCATGTCCCCCTAACCTGACGTGAGGAGATCTTTGTCGATACATCTCTGGCATCAATGATCTTTGATATGCCTTTATTTCATTGTTTAAATTTCATTTTAGTTATGTGCTTGTCAGGTTAAACAGGTTGTATAAGTTTTAAACAACCTTTTAAAAATATTAATATTTAATGTTTAAAAACAGCGTTTTTACTGTGTACAAATGCATGTGCCTTTTAAATTGAGCAAGAAACTGTCTAGAAGCAATTTAAAAAGGCGATGTGACACAGAAGAAATGACGTATATTATTATTAATATCATGAAAATGGGATTTTGGAATCATCAAAATAGTGATTTTAAAAATGGCCCAATTTTACTTTAAAAAAAATTAGCATGCACTGCATATACATGATATAAGAATGTAAAGATATGACACCACCCACATGAAAGTTTGTTACACACCGTCATATCAAAGTAAAAAGGCAATAACGTTCATTTACAATAGGGCATACATGGCTGTTATTCCCTTTTTCTGTTGAGGTGACGAAAGTTCCCAGCTATATATATCTCTTGTAATACTTCGACTATGAGGGCATTTGAAGAACAACCCTTTTCAGGGGACATTTTCTTCTGAGCCACCTCAGTCTTTTCTTTAATCATTTTTCAATTTATTTGGCAAAAATAATACATTTTCAACATATAAAAGTATGCCTACAATAAAATACATTTAACTTGCCAGGATAGTAAATACGCATATGGGGGGTGGGGGGTAACCTCTATATTCATAAGGACCGCTATTCATATTGACCGCTATCCATAACGCGTGGCTAAATGAATAGCGGTTTTGTATGAATAGCGGTCCTTCTAAATTGTGAGCAAAACATAGACAAATTACATTGTTATTCATAAGGACCTCCATTCATCAGGACCACTATTGATAACTATTCGTAAGGACCGCTATTCACAACGCGTGTTAAATGACAGCAGTTTTCTATGAATAGCGGTCCTTATGAATAGCGAGCGGACCCCCATGAGGGCTCTTCAGCTTCTTCCGATGGGGTTTGAATATGCTGATTATAAGGGAGATAATTATCAAACATTAGTTGGTCCAGAAAGTTACTAGATCAACCGCCTCTCCCTTTGTTATCTACTTAGTACTTTTCTGATATTTATCGTAGATTTTGGTGTTTTTGTATATTCTGAACTTCTCCCTTTTTAAGAACATTGGATTCGCCTATATTATGTGTATCTTTATTTTTCTTTTCGTAATTTCTATTCCTTGATTCAGATTTTCAAAACGAATATTACAAATTAAGCATTAATTACACAATATAATTCAACATGGCAATAAACACAATAAAAATGATGTGATTCCATAACATGCCAGCCATAAATAAACAACCATTAAAGAACAATTTAACTGAACAAGGTATAGATTAAAACCTGATAGGTGCAAAATTAAAGTATATAGGGCAATTGTAACAATGAATATAATTCTTTGAAGCTCTTTGTAATATTATCATGCATGTCCTCCTTCCGTCCAACATTCAATATAGTTCATCACACACACACACACACACACACACATACGTGTTTCCACCGGAAAACGAGGACTGTGTGTCAACATTACCCAACCGTGGACTTATTCATAATTAACTATTCAGAGTTATTTTTCAATTGTTTTTGAAGAGAATAATCCTGGAAGACTAAAAATAAATCCCGTTCAATTTCCGGGCCTGCCCGTCTGTTGGATAGAGTGCGTAAGCCAAAAAAAAAAAAAAAAAAAAAAAAAATTAAACACGAAAAATTTCACTACCGCCCAAACGTGGACTCTGCGCATTAATGCTCGTAAGGCCAACAGCGTAGTTAGAAGCTAAAAATAAAGCCAACAACTGTAAATCAAAAGGAGGACGGTCCTCGGTCTCGTGTGTGACCTCGGTTCGAAGGTGTGTTTTCATATTAGTGTCCCACGGTTGCCGGTGAACACAAGTGCACCCACACACACACACACCCAGAGTCAACACCACCTCTATAAGTGAATTGTGTATCCCCACCCCCCTTTTTTAGTACGGGCACTCCAGTTCTTATTCCTTCAGTTACATATGTTTAGGCTGCGTTGGCTGATTGAGAGGTTCCATTTCACTATACTGCGGAGGGGCAGTTGCCTCCATTTTGTAATTTGGTTGTTGCCCGGTGGCAACCTGGGAGTAGGCTACTTGAGAGGGGTAATGTCCCTGGGGCTGATAGGCTGGAGGGGGCTGTTGACCAACGTAGCCCATTGGCCGTCCTCCTGCATGAAAAGAGGATAAAATCAGAATAATGCTAATCAATTTAAATATGATCGACGGTAGGAAGTCCGACAAGAGAAATTTCGCCTTGCGAATTCGCATCTGCCGCTCCAAATCCTTGCCACTTTAATTTTCTTCTTCTATAAGATATCTAGGGGTATACTTTGACATACGGTGTCAAACCTGTTGAATACAATGTTTCAAAGATTGTTCATCGCAATAACAAAAATCTCCCTTGGATTTAAAATTGTTTCTACTACAATTTTAAAGAATTTGCCAGTGCTTCAAATAGTAAATACATGTAAAACTCATCCAACGCAATAGGAGTAACTGTAATACAATGTACGTATGTGGTATAAAATGTTATGTATGTCCTTAACCATTACGTTCACCACCAGTTATATTTTATGTTGTAAACACGATTATCTTTTTATCTTTGTCGATACTTTCCCTTTTAAACAGCCCTAATGATCTTTCAGAATGGTAAATAAACTTACCGACTGGCTGTCCGTATGAAGGAACCATCATAACCACGGGCGTAACATTGTTCTGATAGTGGTAAAAATGAAACAAAAATGATTTAATATCTTTTAAGAATTTTATTATTTTTGTTTTTCAGTCTTTAATATTCAGGAAAATAGAGTACTTCTATTATTACACTGTAAAAAATAACTGTAAAACTACAGGTTTTTTGGCCCTTGAAATTACAAGTTGTTGCCGTTATTCCAATTTTACAGTCTTTTTCCTGTATAACAACAGCAAGTTTGTTGGTTTACCGGAAATCAGTACATATTTACAATCGCCCGACACTGTTTAAAAACATTTTCTCATATTTTAACAAGTTACCCTTTTAAAATTACAAATCGTTCCACGGTTCTGTTTTAATTTACATAGATTTTCCTGTTAGAAATTTAAGTGTCTACTATTTAACAAAAATATGACTGTACGCTAAGTTTCCTTGTTTTTACTACCCAAGTCTGTGAGAAAAACACAATCGCCCGTACTCTGAACTCCGGTTTAACTTAAATCTCGGTCTATGTACTGTGGAAAAACTAGCATTCCCGGCATCCATGGCTGCCAGGAAATTTCCCGTGAAAACGGCATTTTTTTTTACAGTGTTGGCCTATAATAAGCAGTGTTACATGTAAAATTGAGGTATTCACTTTGATGAAAAACAAATACTCCCTTTTTTTATTTGAAGATTATCTCATACGCTGTGATTGACTTGCAAGAATTACTATGTTGGAAATCATTGTAACAATATGAAAGGTGGAATTTGTTGACATTTCTGATCAAATGTTATAGTAAAATTTATTGTTCATCGTGGAATAAACTAAAAAATAGACTATTTGTTAAACATATCTTTTAGTGACAGTAATACATTCCTTGTTTACTGTACGGTATTTTCGTTGCAGCATTACTCTTATTATTATTTTTTTTACAATCTAATAAGTAATATTCGTGAATACCGAAATATGATCTTCAACTTTACCATGGTGTTTGTGGATGAGTTATTTCGTCCGCAAAACACCCCACCACCGCAGTAACAAGCGGCAACGATCGAGACAACAAGCTCGAGAAGCCCCGTTATCGCTAGTAAAGAGTCGAACGTGATTCGGACTGGCTGAAAATTAGAGGAACAATTTAACAAATGCAACATTTCATCAGGAGGACAAAAATAATAATGAATTACTTTAACAGATAATTTTTATTTACACATTTTATGCCTTTCCCCAGGAATTCTATTTCCGGAATCTTGCAGGCCCAGCCTCCGAGACTCATTTAGTAGATGACATGGGGAGGGGATGAGTGAGGGACCGGAAGACAGGGGGTGGTGGTAGGAGCCAAGAAATTTCCCGACATGAATTTCTTTTATCTTAGAATATGGTGTACATAGGTTATCATACTTTGTAAAATTATTCTGAACTTAACATTAGCATCCCAAATGATCTGATAATCCCATTTTTTTGTTAATGTGTAGAATACTATATCATGGTGAAAATTACGCATGGTCAGCCCATTGCCTATTGGTTTTATTACCTGGGTACCTTTGTCTAGAGTTTTCAGACCAAAATCTTGTTACCCAAGGATACCAGTATCGTATACCTTCCATATAGTCTAGGGTAGATGTTACCCCCAGATTTACCCACGCGTCACCCCTTGTTTATACCCAGTGGTCACTAGTCACTCCAAAAGTTTCTGGGGTAACACCGAGATAATACAGAGTGGTGTTATAACAACCCAACAATGGAACCTTGGTATGAAAGTTACACTCTAAAACAAAGTTGGGCAAGATTTTACCCGATATTGGGTAAAATTGTACCCAACTTTTTGAGAGTGGAAATAAGTCCAAATTTTCCCCTGTCTGAATGCTGATTTTTCGCACAATAAATCTTACCTTGAGATCATGTCGACAAGGCAAAGTATCGACGTAATTGCAGAGATCACCGGTACTAATTAGTGCAGAAGTAATGCCCATTGCAAACACAATGAACGCGAAAAGGGATGATATGGTAGACATCACCATGTAAGCCACAATCTAATAAGATGTGATAAATGAATAAATACATGTACATGATGAAATGTAATGTAGATATATATCTAATATACTATACACATGTAGAATTAGATATCAAAATGATTTTATTTATAAAGTTGCTTTCTGCTTAATATCTTTATTATATATATATAATAGAGAGACACACACACACACAGATTAAATTACTGTTATACACAAAAGGTTCCTTTTGTGTCTAACGGAGTAATTTATTCCGTGTCTCTCTATTTTTAATCTCCGTCGCAGAACTTTTGAACTTTTATATATATATATATATATATATATATATATAAGCAGAAAGCAACTTCATGAATAAATTAATTTTAATATATATATATATATAGATATATGAACGACTAACGGGTACATTAGGAGGACAGTTTTTGTTCTTTTTCTTTGTTCAACTGTCGACCTAATGTACCAACTGTCGACCTAATGTAGGGGTCGCTATTATGACGAAATAAACTGCATTGTTAGGTGTCGACTTAATGTACCCGTTAGTCAAATATAAATTTCTCTAGATTCCGCATTTGGGAGACACGGCTTTGTCATTTTAATTGTTCCGCGTGTCTCCGTAAAGCGGTTTCGTGTCTCCGTAAGGCGGTGGTTTCTATTATGACGAAATAAACTGCATTGTTACGTGTCTCCCAAATGCGGAATCCAGCGTAATATATACATTTACACGTAGTATATTAGATTCATCGAACTTTAAAATGTTACGATTCCCTTGTTTATAACCGGAAAGCAAATTACCCATCTCCTCAGTATATGAGTATTAACGAAGCATTACAACATTATAAAGTGTCGGTCTCGTCATGTGGCATAAATCAAGTCACAAAGGAAAAATGGAGAATAAGAGTTTACTTCATTTCATTCGTTATAAGTATTTGAAAATAAAATTGTATATTAACAATGAACGATGAAAGTTAAAAACTTGACTTGATAGCCGATGATGACAGCTGTCAAGCTTATTTTCAATCGGATCGTAAAGCAATTGCATCAATGATTCACTAAAGGAGGGGGGAGGGTGTCATTTCAAAATTATGCTTACCACGCATGTATTCTTCTTCTGAGAAACTATTCCAAGTATCCCGGTTGGAAGAAAAAACTATTTGGAAGAGAGAAGGGGAGAGAGAGAGATAAAGAGAGGGAGAGAGAATAGGAGATAGAGACATAGACGTGAAAGAGAGAGAGAGAGAGAGGTGGGATTTGAGAAAGAAAATGATATTATAGGAGAGAGGATGCATATAAACATATGACTAACCTCAATGACTAACATCACAATAAAAATATAGAATTTAACGTACAGTAGGCCTTCTGTTAATTATGCTACTCGTCTTTCCTATAAATTATGTCGTCAGTCTATATACACACAAATGTACACACAGATGAAGTTTGATATAACTGTTTGATATTATCGTTATAATTTTGATAATTTTAATTTTAATTTAGGAAAATTGTACAAGGTCATTTGGCCTCTTTATCGGGACCCCATGCCTCAATAACCCCCTACATTGTAATTTGTCAAGTTTTGATCCAATTTTATGAAATCATTGTGAATTATTATTAGAATGTATTATGACAATTATTTATTCACACGTGATTTCCTGTCATGATTATGGTAATGATTATGATGATGATGATGAAGATTATTATTATTATTGTTATTATAAATATTATAATCATCATGATTTGGGTATAATGATGATGATGATGATTCTTATTATTACTGTAATATCATTATCATCCTTCTTATTATTATTATCACTATTATTACATGTATTATCATTATTGCTGTTATTATTATTGTTATTATTATTATTATTATTATTATTATTATTATTATTATTATTATTATTACTGCTACTATTATCATCATTATTCCACAAAACAGGATCAAGACCGTATGTTTTTCTTGAAACACTATTAAATTTGTTTTTACAAAAAGCACCAATAGTTTTCAAGTGCACTTTTATATTTTTAATCACTCTGGCTGTGCCCAGGATAGCTGCCTACTGAATGCAGGAGATTCTTGACGATGCAGGCTTCCATTTCCTTCTTGACCACTATGTCTGGCTTATTGCAGTTGATAGTTCTTATTCGTTAGAATGTCACAATCCCGGTATGTATCATGGTGCTTTCATTGGTTAGGGTAATCATTGGGGGGGGGGGGGGGGGGGGGGCTGGGGTCATGAGAACAAAGTGGAGCAGCTGCATTATAGGGGCTACTCCCTTAACCCATGGACTACTAAATTCTGTAATTCCCATAGGCTTAATACAGGGATAACCCGTTTCCCGTAGGCAATGGGTTAATGCAGATTAGTAAAATCTACTCTTTTAGGAGGGATAACTCACTTTTATTTGAATCTACTCCAAAGTAGTCACGGAGTGAATGATTCTTTTGAGAGTGGATTTCACTATTTTTTCAGTGATTTCCACTCCTGTATATTTAGAGACTAACACTCACCAACAATCCGCTCCATATGCCTGTACCGACGATGCTGACCGTTGAGCCAACCAGGAGTTCGACAACGCCAAACACAATACAAGCGATGGCGCAGTTGATCTGTATCCAACCAGTGATTCGGGCACTCTTTGCATTGTATGCCTCTGATGTTTTACGGTTTTGCACCACGATAGTTGCCGGTTGTTGAGCAGCAACCTGGATTAAAGGGGCACCGGCTTGGCCCTGAACGACCACGTGGGGTGTCGGGTTCAACGGGTGGTGCACCGAAGCCATCTGTTTAAAAATACATTTTTTAAACATCGACATCACTGTGAAAGATTTGAAATGGAGCAAAAACCATGATAACACTTCTTTCTTTAGATCATGATTGTGATATATTATATTATATTCAACAGATTTTATGCGGTCCCATATCCAGAATTATTCACCATCAAAAACTCTACCAACATGCCAAATGTCATGCTTTATGAAAAAAGTGCACAATTATTTTACCAATCTGCTGGTCAGACTACTAGTGTCCAATAGTAACACAAATATATGAATGTACCCAGTGGATGCGATTAACCATCATAATGAAAGATTTTGAATAGAGAAAAAAAAACATCCGTAATAATTATGTAGAAGTTCGAGCTCATTAATCATTGTAATATCTAATTAATTTACTCATACTATTTTGATCTTTTTAATATCGGCCTATATATTTCTAACCCTTTTAGCGTCTTGAATTCGGCAGTGATCGCACGTTTGACGGGACATTTTTATCCCCTCATCAAAAAGTTTCCCCTCATTCATCATTTGTTTTCTTCTGTAACATCGCTTCTTCACACCTTGCTTTGGACCCAATTACTGTTTCATAAGGAGACTCAAAGAGAGAAAAAATCACGCCAGTCATGATACTTTACTTTCACTGCTCGAGAAAGTATTCAGCATTGTGGCTATAGAATAGGAAATATGCATATCCCCTTTTAGTCTCTCCTATAGAAGTTTAGTAATAGTGGTGTATTCAAAGATTGATAATGAGGGGGCAGAGGTGTAGAACGACCATATCCACAGCTGCATTGTCCTATTTAGGGAGGCGGGGGGGGGGGGGGGGGTTTCCCCCTCTCCCGCTAAGCGTGAAAACTCTGACGTTTGAGCAAATTTGAGGGAAAGAAATTACGGCTCGCAGCACCTTTTTTTTAGGCGGAAAGTTAGTTCGACGCCCTGAATGATTTACAATCATTTGGGCGCAATTCCTGCACTGTATATGGTGGGCGCAGGGAATTCCCCCTTCCTGCGCCGACCGCGGGAAGCGCCAAAACCTTGACGTTTTGGCAAATTTGAAAGATAACGGCTCGTATACTACTTTTTTTTTAGGCGGAAGTGGGAGTTTCCCCTTTCCCGGGCGAAACGCGAAAGCTTTGACGTTTTATCAAATTTTGAGAGAAAGATAACGGCTCATAGCACCTTCTAAGTTTTTTTTTCTCTCACTTCCCCCTGCTTTTTCGCTCTCGCTTTTTTTGGTTTTTTTTTTTCGTTTCGGGCCGGAGGTGGGGGGTGGGGGTGACCGTCCCATCGCCCCCCCCCCCCCGCCCCTCTGCCTACTCGCCTGAAAAAGTACCATATAAAGATGCATTATTTTCACTTATCTCCAAAAGTAAAGGATGATGATGACATGATAATCATAGTACCATCTACCCCCGGCCCCCAGCCAACGCCTCAAAAGATACAGGATATCGGAGCTCTTCAATGTTTATAACAAGTTTCCATTGAAATATTTTGCGGGCATGTGACTCAGATTGTGTCATCTGATCTACCCAAGACTTCGCAGTCATTTAAATTACCGTATAAGAACGTAATTTACTACATGAACGTATATCATAATGAAATTCGATCGTTCTACCCATGTTTGATTGCCTTTTATATACGCGTTATTTACGAGAGGAGGGGTGACAATGACTCTCACCAAGGAGGGTACTAGCTTGGCTTGCCTAGGAACCCCACGAATCAATCTGCAAACATATTTTCTTCCAACAATAAATGTAGTAGGCTAGAAATTCAAACCATATTATTGTAATATTAAAGAGTTTTCGGATATGTCAACTAGAACACCGTCTTAGATCATCCCAGCGACAATGGACAGCTTTGTGTTGACTGCGTACAAAGTAAGTGAAGCATGAAGCTAACAATGGGTGAAGCGAGGTTCACGTTTTAGAGAAGACGGCAAAACCATGTTTGATGCGTTCTCGATCTGACTAGTGGGCGGGGGTGAAGCTAGTGGACGGGTGAGCCGTTCTTGCACAAAGCGCGGTATGCAGCTAACACAAAGCAGTCTATTGTAGCTGGGAAAATCTAAGACGGCGTTCAAGTCCACACATTCGAAAGCTCACTGATCTCACCTGACACGTACTTAGCTTCGAAATCTTTGATAGCGCCTGTTGTTCTATCCAATATATATACTGTACTGCATGAATCCTCCCAAAAGCGGAGCAGTGAGAGCACTCCTTGATAAAACGATATGATATCAATTTTGACGTCATTTCATTTCTCTAACTTTGTTCGGATTTAGATTTAGTCATATGGGGTTGAAGTGTTCGTGGCAGCCGGAGTCAAGTCAATATATAGTATGTCGCTATAGCCAAGGTTGCATACTACAGTAAATAGCATCATAGATGATCGATGATCGAAAAAAAAACAACAACATGAAAAATAGGTGTTGATAATACCTATGTCTTGGACTCCAGTTTAATATATTAGGTATAAAGGGGTGTTTTAGCTTTAACCCCCCCCCCCCCTGTTTTTTAAAGTAGGCTCAGTAACCAATCATACTGCCTCCGGAAATTATCATCATTCAATCATTATAATTGGAAATTCAAACCCTCATTATTGGAAAACGAGAGACATCCCGGATCTAGTGGTTGCTGCGTCATCATGCAGAAAACCCATAATAGTTCCGTTTTCACAGGCAGGGCCAAGGTAGCTTAGTGTACCAATGTCATACTATAGGTGTTATACCAAAAAAAAACAAAAAAACAGTGGACGCTTTTGATTGTTAATAACAAAAAAAAAAATACTGTACATGTAATCAAACTAAGGTACCGTATTGTAAAGTCAAATGATGTCAAATTCACTGGGAGCAAGTTTCACGACATTCCTCTGAATACTTTGCTTAAAATATTGATCTGAATATTGAACTAGATCTTAGACTTTTTTGTAAAATCAAGGCCACAAAATCTGTGTGTAACAGCAATTAATTCAGAATACAACAACTGCCATTGCAGCTGATATTTCAAAACACCTTAAATGACATACTGGACAGCAATAGGTGGGCAGAAATGACATCTGCATGTAACACACAATGTCATGCGTTGTGTTCTGAATTAATTACTGATACAGATATTGTGGTCTTGATTTTTCAATAATTGAAAATCTAATTACATTTTAAGAACAATATTTTAAGAAAAGTATTCAAAGAAATTCCATGAGACTTGATCCCAATGAAATAAACTTTACATCCTTCAAACTTTACAATGTAAAAACCCTCAGTCTGATACTGGGGGAGGTACAATATTTTAGTTATTAATGAATAAAATAAAGCTTCCACTGTTTTTTTTTACCATTACTACATGTGACCCCATGTCATCTAATGTATCCATTGGTAATTTGGTAAGGATTTAAATTCGCCCATTAAGTGCTCTTCACAAAACACACTATTACCACTTGAAACTAACAGTGAGCTAGACTCGTTCTATTTGCTTGATTATACATTATTTATTGGTAAATAAGACAACTAAAATTCAATAATTAGACAACATCATGATATCAGATTCCCTCCAGCCGTAATAACCAACACACATGATTAATTTTATATGGTTGAAGTGCTCATAAAACTATAGGATTAACTCACTTACTGTTCCTGTAAATACAGATTAGACGCGTTGAAATCCTTGCCAAAATCGTTATTTCCGAACACACTGAGAGCGCTTGTTATTGTATGCGAAATTTACTGTATGCGACTACATGCATCTTGGAATGTCCAGTGCAGTGTGCTAATAATCTGCACGCACGCTTGCGTGCAGATTCATATAGGACGTCACAGCTAACCACTTTCCAGGATATGAAGACCGCTTAAACCCAGTCCTTGGCAATCCTACCTTGGTAATAAGAGGATTTGTGTGAAGGCAGGAAAATTAAAAAAAACAGAACAACAACAACAACAAAAAACGAGATGGTGAAATTTGAAAGAAATCGGTCATGGAATAAGAAAGTTCATGGATGTTTGAAAAATGAGATATCACTAAATCTTTATATGCAAATCCGAAATTTGCAATTTGGTTGTGACATATTGGCGGTCAACTCTCCCGATTGTTGTACACTAAAATATCTTTAATAATTTTGTGATTTTCTCCTAAGCTCCTTTTCCCTCGGGCAGTACTCAAAATGCATTACAGATAACATAGGCCTATATTATGTTAGGTCCTAATATTTTTGTAATAAAATAACAAGATCCTATAGAGAAATACATTTTGAAAAAAGACAAAATAGTCACTTGCGTGTTGGCGCGAATGGGGAATCGTCCGCCACTACATCACAGTTACATTACCGATGCGGCCGATTTGAAATTCCCATATTACAACTTTCCCAAACTTCTTGTTACTTGTCCGATATTGATTGCAATACGTCATGGGATAAATGATGGAAGAGAAAACATGGCTACGCATCGGTCTCTGTCATAAAACCGAAGGAGGGAAGACTTGAGGGAGGTTTCCGTATTTAGAGTGTTAATACTGCTTGAGTTGATGTCTCCTTCCAAGTGACGTGGGAAAGCCTGTTACATAGTCCATACCATATAATTACCTATTTTCACGCGCGGCATGGTTATGGGCATAACCTGGCCAGGCTCGTTAAAGCCTAGGTCACAACCCGCCGTACTTGCAAATGCGTGCTGTCTGCGTGCAAAAACGTGGGCAAAAAGTGTGGATCCGTACGTGGGTGAGTACTGCCTCGATCCGTACGGATTTGGGGCACGCAGACAAGACGTAGAATTTTTAGTGCAGGAGGAACTTTCGCTGCTTCAGGCTGCGGGCGGTCTACGGATTCACCCCCAGTACGGGTGACGTGCGTGCCCTCTGCTGCTAACGAGCGCACAGTATACTTGCTCTACGGACAACCATAGCGGACAACCCACCTAGCACGTGCGTGCTCCGCACGTGATAATTCGGTGCTTCTCCAGTTCAATTGTCCAGTGAGCACGCATAACTCGTGTAAACCGCACCGAGAAGTACGTGCTATGCACTTACAACCTATGCTTACAACGCACGTTGTGCACGCTGATTTCTGCAGGATATATAAAAGCATAGCAGACAGACGAGTATCATCGGATTCAGCGGACCCATGCGGTTCGAGACTGAATCACGTCGTTCGGATGGTGACGTTAAAGGTCGGTCCCAGACGTAAATAATCATATCTGATTGATACACGTCTGTAAAAACCCAAGTACATACAGATACACACACACACACACACACACGTATCATCATTTCGTCTCCAAGATGCCCAAGAAGCTTAACTCCTGAAACATAAAATTATAATTATACAATGATTTACAATAACCAATAGGTTAACCATTCCATTTTCTTAAGGAGCTCATAAGGTATTATACTACTATTGACGACAAATGCAATAATGTGCCATTTCTCAGAAATAAGCAAGATGGAAACATTTAGTATAAATGGAGTGATATAATGTATTCATGAAATGCTAAGGTAACATATTTAAGAAAATACAAAGCAAGAAGGAAGGCACACACCTTGGGCCCTTGGTGATTCCTTGCGGTTAGATCTGTTTAGAGAATTATGTAGGAAAACATCTGATACCCCCGCCACCACTGAGCGACTTTTTTAAGGGCTGGCGAAAAAAAAATGTCGCCACCCATGAGATGGCGTTGGTCGGAAGCTAATATTGCGCATGATCTTATATGAGCCCGGGTGGTACGCGCGGGGCTCCCAATATTATGGCAAGTATAGCCTCGTCCATAATGATGCGGTACACCCCGAGAGGGGGGGGGGGGGGGGGGGGGGGGGTTTACTTACCACATTGCTACATACGCAACCGCGTCCGAACAAGTGTAGAAAAGGGTCTGTTTTCTGCCTTTAGGCGTCGTCGACGTTTTCCTTACAAAAGCGGTGTTTTCAGCTTCAATCTCCATTTACTGTACCAAATAACAAATTCGGTCTTCGACATTCAGGGTATAAATTGTGTCATCACGAGTATTTTGTTGATATGAATAACACTGATTGGCGATTTGGATTGTTTGCATACAAATTGAATACGATATCATTAAAGGTTTATCTGTTTTATTTTGCTTTCCTGCTTAGGGGTTATTTACTTGAATGGGGTACAAAAACACAAAAGAGAGAAAGAGAAATGGGGAGAAAAGAAAGATAATGTATTTGTACTCCCTTGCAAATTATTTTACTAATTGCTTCTTTATTTCTTCCTCCAGGCCCCCCCCCCCCCAAAAAAAAAAAAAAAAAAAAAAAACAAAACAAAACAAAACAAAACAAAACAAAACAAAACAAAAAAAACAAAAAACAAACTATTTCATGTCCCCTAACCTGAGGTGAAGAGCCAGTTCATTGCTAATTCATCATTTCTGGCATCGGTCAAAAAATTGTTTGATATGCATTGCCACTGGCGTAGGTAAGAGGGAATGTGCCCTTACAGATCAAACTGAGATCTGGTCATACGATTACATTGAGAAAGAAATTGCCAGGAAGCAATAATTGGTGTATAGTTTGAAATTTTGGAATCATCAAAATGATAAGAAAAATTTCTCAAAAAGTCGCATACACTGCCCAGAGAAATGTGTAGATTCATTAGCTTCACCCACATGTGGCATGGAAGTTTGTTACAAACCATCTCATTAAAGTTAAAAGGGCTCTTATGGTTATTCCCCCTTTCTGCCGAGGTGAGGAAAGTTTCCTGGTATCTCTTGTCATATTTTGTCTGCGGGTATTTAAATAGCAATCTTATTCAGGGGCAGTTCTTCTGGGTCACCTCTTCTCTTTAATAATCGAATGGAAAAGGACAAGGATAAAAATAAGAGAGAAAAAGAGTGACAATAAGAAGCTCAGACGCCCTCTCCCACCCTCCGCTTGATCAGTCAGTAGCCTTGCATTTCATCCACTGAAAACCGGTTTCTCATAGTGCAATTTGACCCAGTCTTGAGTGCTGCTTGCAGAGCTATCTCCGGGTGCCTGCAGCCAACAGGAGTAGACGATCAGACGAGAGGTTTCATCGCAGATGGAGAAAAAACAATCTTGACTTTCTCGAAACAACCTTCCTTCAACCACGAACCAGCCAATATATAGACACAAATCTAGACACAGTTTTCTCCATTCAACTGAATCCCTTGACACCGCCCACATTCGAAGGATGACCCTGTATGTGGAGTGACCGAACTATCCTCATAAGCTTTCTTAAGGACCTAGTTCTCTACCTCCCAACCGCGTAGCTAGAATTTAATTTCAAGTGGCGATTGTTCGCACGCGAAGCGTGAGAAATATATGAGCACGCGTGTGAGCTGCCCATAGGATCTGCCCCCGCCGACCAGAACCGTGTGCACTTAAAAAATTGCAGGCTTTCAATGCCAGTGCAAGATTCTGTGTCCTGCACTGGATCCGAGAACAAGAATCCTCTGCGGAGTCAGTACCTTTACACATGTCATCCACTGAGTAAAATCGTTTTGTTGTTGTTTGTTGTTTGTTGGTTCTTTTTCTTTGTTTGTTTTGTTTTATTTTGTTGTTGTTTGCTTGTGTGTTTGTTTTTGTTGTTTTTGTTGTTGTTGTTGTTGTTGTTGTTTTTTTTTTTTTTGGGGGGGGGGGGGGGTACCAAAGACACCAGTAACTCCTCAGTGTCTCCTATATGATCTGGACCTACGTTATGAAACTGCTTCATGAACCCTTGTATTTAAACAAACTACGGGCGAAAGCTAACATGAATTCACTTTCACTGAAGTAGTTTATCTCTTCTCATGAATCTCGACCAGAAATAGAATTCAAGTCTTTGTGATTCATTAGAAAAATCCAATATTTCACTTGCACTTGCACCATAACGATGCAATGACTTCTCAAATTCTGATAATTATAATGAGGTTAAAAAATGTGGATTGGTCCCAGATTTAATGGACAATCCAGCCTTTTTAAAAAGCTGAGTTATGTGAAAGAAAAATATGAGGAACTGGATAGTGAAAGTTTGAATGAAATTGGACAAAGAATAAGGAAGTTATGAATGTTTGAAAAGTGAGATCACTACACCTATGCCAATCTCAAATTCGCAATTTGGTGAATCAATTGTGACGTATTCACGGCTAACTTGTACAAAGTTATACATTTTGAAATTTATACTGTATTGACATTTTAGTAATTTTGTGTGTTGGAGCGAATCGGAAAGTTGACCGAATAGGCCAATTTGAAATTCCAGTATTATAGTGACAACTTACAAAAAATCTTTCTTATTGTTTCTCCGATTTTGTTAAAACTTTCACCAATCTGCTTCTCTGATTTTTCTGCCCTCACACAAATGAAATTACAAAGGTCCTTTAACCCTTTCAGGACAGGAATTAAAATAAAATTAAAATTGGCAAAAATATTTTTCTTTTAGTGCTACATGGGTTGAATAAGGTGTAATGTCTTTGAAAACAATATACGTGGTTGGGAATTTTGTTGAAATTTGAAAAAAACATTGCCAATTTTGATTTGTTGTTGCCACTTAAAGGATTCTAAAGCTTATTCTCGTTTTAAAAATTCCTGGTATCAAATGCAATATGGTTATGTAACAAAAAACGGACATAGTGAGTGCAAAAGATTTTAGTGCTCTTTCTACTCATGCATCTGGTATATCTTTTAAGGCTCTAAATCAAAAGTTTATTGAGCCAAACCACAAAATATAGTCAAATGTCTTGAAAGGGTTAAAGCAAAAAGAAACCAACAAAAAAAAATCTGTATCTGCAAGCAAATACAAACAGACAAATCAGGCGATTGGATGCTTTTATCTCGCTTTACCTCTTCGGGTGTATTTATTCTTCATTTTCAAGTGCATATTATATTACACATACACATATTTCAATAGATACATTGTATATAACTTGTGGATTTCATAAACAGAGGCCTACTAAAAGCGATCTTCCTACTCAGAAGAGTTCAAGTAACACACGTAATAAAGAATCACTGAACTGAGTAGAAAATGAATATACATGTATTTTCCTTAAATGAACATCATATGTACCTCACCAATCAAATATATCTCGCCATTAAATTAAATACAAGTTGATGAGAAGGTGTTGTCTATGCAGTTGATAAATATTAGAATCAAGAAGCTATACCACTTTACGTATCTTTTGCACTTAAGTAAGCAACCCGAATATTATTATCTATTAGAAAGCCACGAAGTATTTACAAAAATATAACATTTACGTTTTTACGATCATGACAAAAAGTGTACGTGTACAATGAATATTTTAACATATGCATTCCAGTCACGACGATGTGCTAATCTGATACTTTCTCCGGGACAATTTGCTTCAGAATAATAAAGAAGCTTAGACTGCGACTGTGTTTTTAGGTAGCCTTAGGGTTATATGGTTAAGATTAGGTATAGCCATGGAATTCCGGAATTCAACTTGAGTTATAAATTGACCGTGGATCAAGTAATTGCCAGAAATGAATGTTGTACAATGTCCACTGCATCTTCAGCCAAGACGGTTACTGAATATACATGTACATATTTTACAATCGAAAGACTTTCTTTTACATATATATATATATATATATATATATATATTTGTTATTGTTCTACAAGGCAAATCCTCATGCCAACAGAAAAATATGAAAAAAGTGGCAAGTTCATAAAATATTTTTCAACCTCATCTTCAACCAGGTGTATGATGTTAGATTTGACAGTATAGGCTTATTTCATTTTATTTGGCAAACATAATACATTTTCAATACACAAAAGAATTATGCCTACATAAAAATAAATTCAACTTGCCAGGTTAGAAAATTCGCAAATGAGGGCTCTTTAGCTTCTACCAATGGGGTTGAACATGCTGATTATTAAACGGGAGATTCAAACATAGGTTAATCCAGAACGATACCAAATGCCTTTTTATAACAATTTTTGTATATACTCTTCGAATGTATCGCAGCTTGTCATGTTTCTTAGATCCGCCTATGTACCACAAACACACACACCCACACACACACACGCACACACCCTTATCTACACCCCACAGACAGAATACCACATTTACCCTTTAACAGTCTCTGTAAGTGAATAATTGTGCATTTTTTCAATTATGGGACCGCGATGCAGGCATACAATTTCTTTAAAAACACACCTTTCATTTACATCTTTTGAGGCTGTGGTGGCTGATTGAGAGGTGCTACTTCACTATACTGCGGAGGGGCAGTTGCCCCCATATTGTTATTTGGTTGTTGTCCGGTGCCACTCTGGGGGTAGCCTACAGGAGTGATGTAGTGTCCCTGGGGCTGATTGACTGGAGCGGGCTGTTGACCAACATAGCCCATTGGCTGTCCTGCTCCATGGAAGAGGATAAAATCAGAATGGTGTTAATAAATAAATGATTGAGATTAGGAAGCCCGTCTAGAGACATTTCGCGTCATGAATTCGCAGCTGCCGCTCTCAAACTTTGAAACTTTTCTTCTTCTGTTTTTTCTATATCTACAGGGCATATCTTTTGACATACAGAGTCACATGTGTTAAAGTATTATACAA
Organism: Heliocidaris erythrogramma; assembly: GCA_025617745.1. NCBI lineage: Eukaryota > Metazoa > Echinodermata > Echinoidea > Camarodonta > Echinometridae > Heliocidaris > Heliocidaris erythrogramma. Next base: position 24,126,532 of record CM046856.1, read on the forward strand.
GTAGGCTTATATGCTTTATATTTCGATGATTGTTAATCGTAATAATAAAGTTTACCATTTAAAAGAAAACCAACAAATAATTAATCAGTGATTACTGTTTCAGTCTATAAAACAAAGCAAACGTAATTGGTATACATGTTCCACAAACATTGACTCTTACGTTCACCCAGTCATTATATTTATGTTTGTTTGTTTTTAATCTCTGTCAAATAATTTCTGTTTTAAACAGCTGTAATAATCTTTCAGAATGGTTAATAATCTTTCAGAATGGTAAATAAACTTACCAACTGGCTGACCGTATGAAGGAACCATCATAACCATGGGCGTGACATTGTTCTGATAGTGGTAAACCTAAATCAACAAATGGATTTAATATCTATTTAATATTGCATTATTCATCTTATTTGAAGTCTTATTCAAGATAATTGTGTACTTCTAATTACAAGCAGTGTAATTTAAACCTATTTTAATTGTCTGTTTCTCATTGAGGCATTCGCTTATGACAAACAGTCCCTTTTCTGATTTGAGGATTCATCTCGTACTTTGTGATTTAATTCTTAGAAATACTATGTCATATATTATGTAACAATATGAAAGGTGGATTCTGTTGATATTTCTGATCAAAATACATGTATATTAAAAGTACATGTATCTCCTTTCTGCATGTTCTGTACGTGACAAGAATACATTAATTCCTTTTTCACTGCACGCACGATATTCTCGTTACAGCATTATTCCAATTAATTTTCTTTCCTATAAAATACCGAAGGACCTTAAACTTACCATAGTGCTTGTGGATGGGTTATTTCGTCCGCAACACACCCCGCCACAGCAGTAACAAGCGGCAACGATCGAGACAACAAGCTCAAGAAGCCCCGTTATCGCTAGGAAAGAGTCGAACGTAATTCGGGCACGCTGAAAATCAAAGAGAAAATATGGTACAATGTAGTATAAATGTAAAATTTATAAAGGAATAAAAAAAAAAATCATTTGAGTACGGGAACAAGGCCGTCCTTTCCCAGTAGGAGTGCATGTGTGATTGTTCGGGGGGGGGGGGGGGGGGGGGGGGGGGGGGGGGGGGGGCACGGGTAAACCACCGCGGTTTACTGCGGTTCGTCTGAACTAGCCTGTATTAATCTTTTTTCTTACATGTCAAGGTTTTTGAACATAATCGGGAAAAGGTGAATTTGTTAACTGACATCTCTCTTTTTTCTTTTTTTTTTTTACACACTTTTGCCTTTTCCCAGGAATATGATTTCGGAAATTTTGCAAGGCATTTCCCTCAGAATATGGTTTACATTGAAGTTATCACAGTTTGTAAAATTATTTATTTATCGAACTTCACATAAGCATTCCAAATGATCTGACGAGCCCGCACTATTATATTGTGTGACTGTGTAGAATACTATTATCTTGGTGAAAATCATGCGTGATCAGCCCACCGCCTTTTGGTTTTTACCTGGAACTTTTGTCTAGAGTTTTCATACCAAAATCTTGTTACCCCAGGATACCCAAACTACCCTGGACAGTCCAGGTGGTATTCTGAAAACTGTTTTATCTCTGATATTGTTGTATCTTCACCATTATAACAATCTTCTGTTGTAACTTTTGTTGAATCTTTGTTTACTAGCTCTGCGAATGATCATAAATTACATATGCGCGCTGAAGATAATAATTATGAGATAATTGGTATTTTGAAAATTATTATATCTTTTGATGTATCTTATCTTCCATGGCAATTACAACAAAACTGCAATAGCTTCTAGCTGTTGTATCTCATGATGTAGGCATTTTTCTAGCTCAGAATCAATTGCAGTCCAATAGCGCATGACGCATTATAAAACGCGTAATTTAATAATTTAATGTCATTGTCATTGTCAAACATTGTAAAACATTGTCCAATATTGTCACATTGTTATTGCCATTGAATCGTTATGTTTGACGTAAGGGTGCTCCTATTGGTTGATCTACGTAGGCCTATATAAAATCCATCTTCATTGGTAAAGTTAGTGTCAAGAAATGAGAGTGTCAAAGATAATGCTGTCCCTAGAGAGATAATTTCCGGCTAAAACAATTTTCAGAATACCAACTTACAACAATATTAGCGCTGCATTCTCCGGAAGATACAACAAAAGTTACAATTTCAGAATAAGCCTACCACCCTATATAGATGTTACCTATGGATGTTCCCCCAGATTTACCGGGGTGTCACGCCATATTTCTATCCTGGGGAGCGTTTCATCAAGTGTTTTGTCAGTGATTTTTACCGACAACTGTTATAAGCTACTGAGATCCTTGCATCTGATTGGCTGAGAGCAAATTTTTCAGTAAAAATCACTGACAAAACGCTTGATGAAACACTCCCCTGGTCAGTTTTCATTCCCAAAGTTTCCGGGCAACACCGGGATACCGGGTGTTATTCTGATGGAACCTTGGTATGAAGGTCGAACATTGCCCTTTATACCTAAACGTATATTTGTTCGTAGCAAATAATCTTGTGATTATTGTGAAATAACCGTGACATCATATCCACATGTCCATATACCGATGAAACTACAGGTATCTCCGCTATACTCACTGCTGCGGCAGTAATGCCCATAGAAAGCACAGTGAACGCGACAAGGGCCGATATGATAGACACTACCATATAAGCCACAATCTAATAAGGTGAGATGAATGAATAAATACATGATAAAATTTAAGAAATCTGTGAATAAAAAAGTAAAGATACGCAGAAAACAACTTTAAAAATGAAATTATTAATGTCCTGCTTCGGTGGATGAAAAACACATTACAAAGACGTACAAAAAGAGTAAAGACCCCGGGGTAAGGACAGATCCAAAACTTGGTTTAGGAACACTTTGTTGTTTTTTCAGGGGCGTGGAAATTTTTGTCAGTTTAAGTTATATTTTTAAACAGTCTACACCCATACCTCTTCCTTCTGACAAAATTTGGTCCATCGGCCTTAATGGGAAAAAATGCCGCAATTTTTATGGGCGGTCTGACAACCCTCCGACGGAAAATTTTGCATGTATTCGTGTTTTGGTAATGAATAGTCATACACCTACCTTCTGACAAATTTTGGCACATGATTATGTTAGATGGGTCCCTTGGGGTTGGGGGCTCTGGGGGCCAAACCGGCGGCTTCGTTCGAGCTGACAAGCTTTTTTGTGAATGACATGGAAGAATGACAACCGCATACCTCGGCTGGATCCAAGCGTATGCTTGAAAAAAATTCAAAAAGGGAGGACAGCTCTGGGGAACTTTGATTTAAGCTACTTAATTCTCTCATTTTCATTTCTCACAATATTCATCAAGCTTTAACTTTAAATGTTAATTTCCTCTTGTTGATAACCAGAAAGCAAATCACGCATCTGCTTACATAAACAAAGGATTAACAGATGATGAAATCGTCAATCTCGTTGTGTGGCATAAATCGAACAGGGGAAAATCATTGTAGAATAAGAATTTCACTTCATTTCATCAGATATAAGGATTTTAAAAGAAAATTATATAAAGAGTAAAAACTGAAAACATGACAGGATAGCAATGAGCTTAGTTTCAATCAGATCCTAAAGCAGTGACATCAATGATTCACTAAAGGGGGGGGGGGGGGGGGGGGGGTTATTTCATGATTATATGCTTACCGCGCATGTATTCTTCTTCTGAGAAACTATTCCAAGGACCAAGGATCCCGGTTGGAAGAAAAAACTGTTGGGAAGAGATGGGGGAGAGGGAGATAAATATATATATATATACATATGTATATTTTGAATAGAAAGTCCACGTGTTGGAGTAATATCAAAGAAAAAGACCAGTAGACATTTCATGCTTTTTTCTCCAACTATTTTATTTTCTCACGAATTTTCGACGATCCTCTCACCGTCTTTGTCAAGTGAATAATGACAAAATTTCGAAAACTTATCCATGTAGCGTTTCCAAGACAATGCGCGATTAGTTTATAAATAACCGGGCGCATTGTCTTGGAAACGCTTTACAGCTCAAAAACATAAGAACGTCACGAAGACGTCACAATAGAAATACAGATAGGTAAATTAGGACCCAAAGCGTATAATAATAATAAAAGGTGCGCTTATAGACGCAAGGCGCATGAGGAGTGAGCGAGAAATACTAAAACGTCATAAAGAAAATAATACGTCATAAAAGAAAAGTAACAGTGGTGTTTGAGTAGGTGCCTAATAGAATATGAGTAGTATTATCGAAAGAAAGTGTAGTTAGTAAGCCAGGACATGTCTATGTTCATGCCTGGCTTCTTGAAGCTCTCATTTTTAACGATCATTTTGATTTCGTACAAATGTCGGTCTTCAAATGATACGAGCCTGTCTCTTAGAATGCAGCATTGTAGGTCGCTCACTGAGTGTGCAGCTGTATTGAAGTGTTCTGCCACAGGGTGTTGGAGTTTGCGAGCAATGCTGCTCTTGTGGTTATTAAATCTCTCCCTAAATCTGAGAGTTTCTCCTATGTACAGGGCATTCGGGCATTTGGCACATTTGATAGCATACACAGCATTCGTTACGTCACAGTTACAAGGAGTGGGTCTGATTGTGCATTTTTCAGAAAGCCTGATACTTTGATCAAGAATCATGTGCTTGCATATTTGACACCTAGTTTTGCCGCATTGTTTGTTACCCTCTTGTCCAAAACCGCTCAAACTGGTAGTCAGTAAACGACGGAGATTTTTGGGTTGTCTTTGCGCGTGCAGTGGTGGCAGAGCAAATTTAGGGGCCAGCTGAGGATCCTGTTGGAGAATGGGCCATTCACGGCGAATGTTCTTCGCGAGGGAGCTAACTTCTGGGTGAAAGGTAGTCACAAGTACTTTACGTTGTGATTTGCATTTTTCCTTGTGATCACTCAAAAGACGCGCCCTGTCACGGTGTAATGCTTTGAGTCTGCCTGTTTCTACCAAGTCCACAGGGTATCCTGCTTCAACGAAATGACGCGCTAATTTAAGCGATTCTCGAGCGAACTCTTGTTCGTTAGAAATAATCCGTCTGTAACGTAACATCTGGCTGTATACTATCGATGTCTTTAAGTGCTTAGGATGAAAACTACTGTACTGGAGGTAGGAGAAACTGTCAGTGGGTTTGTGGTACACTGTGGTAGAAAGCATGCCTTCCTTGTTGGTGATAGTGACGTCAAGAAAATTAATCCTTTCTTTTGATTTTTCGATTGTGAATTTGATACTGGAATGTTGAGTATTAAAGCGATCGAAAAAAAGAATCAAGTTCGAGTTCACTGTGTGGCCAAATCATAAATATGTCATCAATATATCTGACATACATGGTTGGTTTCATTTGACATTTTGCAAGAAAATCTTCTTCAAGCATGGCCATGAATATGCAGGCATATGATGGTGCAAATTTGGTACCCATTGCAGTACCTTGTTTCTGCAGGAAGAATTTTCCATCGAACACAAAATAATTGTGCTTAAGTACAAATTCAGCCAAACTAGTAAGATCATCGATAGGAGTGTCCTTAGGTGCATGCTTGGTAAGGAAGCTTCTCATGCTTTCTATACCATCCCAATGGGGGATGTTAGTGTACAGACTAGTTACATCCATAGTGACCAGCAAGCTGTTAGGATGGATTGTGGAAGGAAGTAGATTGAGAAAATCTGTGGTGTCTTTTACATAACTCTCAATGTGTACCAATACTGGTTTTAGATAGCTATCAATGTACGCTGACATAGGTTCTGTAAGTGAGCCTATGCTAGAAACAATCGGTCGACCCGGAGGGATGATTCTGTGTTCTTTGGTAAGAGAGATTATTTCTTCACTGTTGTCAGATTTTATTCCAGTCTTGCTGGCCACTAAGGAAGGTAACTTATGAATCTTAGGAAGAAGGTACAACTTACTGATTTTTGGCTTAGATGGTATCAACAACTTAGCATCAAGTGAGTTAGTGTTCTTTAGTGAGTCACACGAAGTCTTGGCTTCTTGGGAGAAGACACCAGTTGGATCCTCGTCTAAGGGAGTGTAGAATTTAGAATCAGAAAGTTGCCTCGCAGCTTCAGCCTTGTAGTCATCGATGTTTTGCACAGTTGCCGCTCCACCTTTATCGGCTGGTTTGATGATGATGTCGCCGTTCTCCTGTAGACTACGAATAGCTGCTCGTTGTCCTTTAGAGATGTTCGATGGTGTGGGTTCCTTGGCAGATTTGAGTAGTTTGTCGAGATGACTCTCTACGTTGTTGACAAAGGCGTCAATAAAGGGGTTCCTACCAGATGGTATCGTGGCGCAACGCTTGGTTGGTTTGCCCTTCTTTGCTGGTACGCGACGTGTAGCCTTGTCCGTTGGTTCCTCAGCTGGACCGCCGATATTGCTCTCCTTATCGTCCGCGATGTCATTGGTGTAACTCTCCGTTCGCCGAACTTTTTGAGTGAAGCGATGAACATCCGCACAGATTTCTACCTTATCTAAGTTTTGCGATGGACAAAATGATAGACCTTTGTCCAGTAGGCTCTTCTCACATTCCGTTAAGGTGTAGTCTGAGAGATTGATGACCGTTTTCCGGTTATTGCAGCCATTATTCTCCTCATTAGGTTTAGGACCCGGTGAATTGTAGAATGGAGACTTCTGCTTAAGCTTGTCGAGTTTTCTTCGTTTACGAGACATGCACTGATGGAGATGTTTGTCGTGGCATCTGTCCAGCATAAGGAAAGTACTCCTTATTAATTCTTGATAGTTAAACACTAGTAACATCACAGTATCCATATTGAATTTAACGTACAGCCGTTATGCTTTTCATCTTTTTTCATTTCATTTCGTTTTGACTTCTCTTTTTATAATGTCTCCCATATGTTTTCAAGAACAATTTGATAATCGAGTAATTACAAATTATTTTGTCATTGTAAGAGAATTGCCTTATTTTCATTATCATTGTTAGTATCGTTTTTATTATTGTCAATCATTATTATTATCATTATCACTAAATTATTATTATTACGGTACTACAGTATTACATCAATTCTTTTTTTTTTCTTCTTAATTACAATTAACATGATTATTATTCCGCATGATTTTTTTTTGTGGGCCGGAATTTCTTTACATCTCATTATGGTAAATTGCCACTTGGTCTAATAGCCAAATGGTCTAACAACAATTCGTCCATCACCAATTCGTCTAATAACTATTTGGTCTAATAATCACTTCGTCTAATCATCACTTCGTATACATGTATAGCCAATTCGTCTAAAAACCCATTTGGTCTAATGCCCATTTGGTCTAAACCCATTTGGTGTAAACACCACTTGGTCTAATAATGAGTCCGTCTAATGTTCACTTGGTCCAATATCTATTTCGGCTAAAACCAGTTGGTCTAATCACCAAAATGGTCTGATCATAATTTTGTCTGATAGCCGTTTTGTCTAAACCCAGTCCATATATCACCCACATCGTCTAATCATCACTTCATCTAATTACCATTACGTCTTATTATTGTTTGGTTCAATTTTCAGTTCGTCTAATAACCGTTTGGTCTAATATCCATTTGGTCTAATAATACCGAAAAATAGGTTAGCCTTTTTATAGTTAGTTATATTATATATATATATATATATATATATATATATATATATGTATAATGGGCCGTGTAACCGGGCCCCCCCCCCCGGGGGGGGGGGGGTGATGGGGCTATGGGGCTGCAGCCCCTTCACTTTTTGAGTAGACACGTTTCATATATTTTTTTTGTGATTATGTACATTATATATTTTTGGGGAAGAGATTTCATTTTAAAGACGATACATTCTAATAATGTTTGGCCGCTCGCTTCGCTCGTTTGCAGAATTTGGAAAAGGGTAGTAGGTACCCGGATATGTAGTAATAATGATGAACAGAAACAGAATGACATAATGAGAGATAGATGATGGAAGAATGAATATAAAGTGTAATATAAGGAAAGATGTATACATATTAATCGATGAATAACATTACGTTAGGGAGGATTGAAGGCTAAGGGATAGAGCGATAAAAACATTATGTAAAAATAGAGAGAGAGAAATGGTAGCAGGATAAAGAGAACCATAACGAAAGATGGAAGAGAAGATTATGGAAAAGGTCCCCCCCCAAAAAAAAAAAAAAAAAAAAAACCAAACAAACAAAAAAAACAAAACAAAACAAAACAAAAAAAACAAACAAAAAAAAACTAACTAAATTAGAGATGAAAAGCAAAAAAAAAGAAGATAATAATAATGCAAAATAGGCAAAATGATAGAAATATAAACCAAGGAATAAAGAGTGCAAACGCATAGAGAGAAAGAGAAAGATGATAGAAGGATAAAGATATACGTAAGAGAAGAAAGCAAAAGAATTGAAAGGACAAAAACAAAATAACAAAAGCAAAGTGCAATAAAACAATAATTGAAAATCCATTAATCAATTTATTCACTAGATAATTAAGCACATGTAATTAATCCATGCCATGCTCCATCAGGTCACCCCTTTTTCTCCTCTTTTTTACCCCCTCCACCAAAAAACAAAACAAAAAACAACTAAACATACAATTACTGCAAAAAAGTTCGAAAATTTCGGCCAGTGCGCCGAACCGAGAACCGACTGTTTAGTCAAAGCCACCTAGAGTAATATTGTAGGTGAAAAGCAAGAAATTAGCCCAGTTGGTCATTAGACGAAACGATTACACCAAATGGTAATTAGACCAGACGGCTATTAGACCAAATGGTTATTAGACTAGATGGGTGTAGACTAAATGATAATAGACTGAGGACTGACAAATGGACCAAATGATGTGTAGACCAAAAGACCGCTTCGGTAATGTATGCAAATTTTATACCTTTCAAACAAAGGTTGTTCTTGACAAACTGAAAGCTTGCCGGACATAGCAACAAATAATGTATGCAAAGTGATTCCAAGCATTGAGGCTCATTTATAAAAAGCAGGTTAATGGATAGCTCGTCACTAGGCGCTCAGAGAATATATGTGCATATAAATTTGTATACATTACAGAAGCGGTCTACTGGGTTTAGCCCATTTGATGACTAGACGAAATGGCAATTAGACCAATTGATAATGGACCAAATGGTAATTGGACGAAATGATTAGACCAATTGGTTATTAGACCAACTGATATTTGTCCGAATGATGTTAGACCAATTGGCTATTAGACCAACTGGCTGTAGACCAAGTGGCAATCACTATGAACACGACGAACAAAGAAGCGGACAATTTATGCTGCTCCTCATTGTACCCTTCACTATTGCACTGGTTAACAAAAGAACATCCATTCATTGCTATCCTGTATAAATAATGTAGAACAGGGGAGCGTTTCATCAAGCGTTTTGTCAGGGATTTTCACCGACTAATTTGCTCTCAGCCAATCAGATGCAAGGATTTCAGTAGCTTATAACAGTTGTCGGTATAAATCACTGACAAAAAGCTTGATGAAACGCTCCCCAGGTGTCACATAATAGCAGTGAAGGGATGTCCTTTTGTTTACTACAGCTATTGTGGAGGGTACAATGAGGAGCTGCATAAATTGTCCACTCTCTTTGTCACCGTGTTCATAGTGAATAAACCCTTTTACCATTCTAGTTTTTGTCGTCACGCGAAGGTTGTCAATAAAATACTATTTTGATATTGCACATGTGAGCCCGGGGGGGGGGGGGGGGGGGGGGGGGGGGGGGGGCGCCACTCAGATATATGGGTGTACACATGCGCGTCAAGAAAACGCGTAAAAGGGGTCCTTTTTTCAGGTGGAACGCGTTATACGCGTTAAGGGGTCCAAAAACGCCGATTTTCAACAAAAAGGGGTGCTTTTGACTAATCTGGCCGAAGTCGAACCTGTTTAAGGGGGTTGGATGATGAAAAACCGCGCAAAATCCTCGTTTAGGGGTCTTTTTTCATCCAAGTATAAAAACTGTTTAGGGGGTTTTTGAAAACCCATGGACACGCATGTGTACACCAATATATCTGAGTGCCCCCCCCCCCCCCCCCCCCCCCCCCGGGCATGTGAGTTGAATCAACTCCAAAGTACTGCTTCGAATGATTCTTTTTCAGTGTGAATTCCATTATTTTTAGTATACATTTTCACTCCAAAACGAAATAATCTCTAATAGTTATGTCATAGAAGAGTAGATTTTCACTCTACTCACCAACAATCCGCTCCATATGCCTGTACCGACGATGCTGACCGGTGAGCCAACCAGGATTTGAACAACGCCGAACACGAAACAAGCTATGGCGCAGCTGAGCTGTATCCAACCAGTGATTCGGGCACTCTTTGCATTGTATGCCTCTGATGTATTGGGGTTTTGCACCACGCGCGATGGTCGCCGGTTGTTGGGCAGCAACCTGGATTGGAGGAGCGCCAGCTTGGCCCTGGACGACCACGTGGGGAACCGGGTTAGGTGGGTATTGTACAGCAGCCATCTGTTTACAAATACATGTATACCCAGATGTTGTGTGTCCGGACAGGTTGGTTATCCGGAGTCCGGAGAGGTCATTTTTAAACAGTAAATCGAACAACTTTTCATGCAAATTGTCACAAATCTTCACAGTATAGTTTGAAAATCATGTGAATTGCAAATATTCACTCATCATACTTGATGCATATTTTTCGTAAAATCTGACGGCAAAATTGACAGGCTAAGTGTCCGGACACACAACCCCCATCCAACATTAAAATAAGTCGACATCACTGTGAAAGATATGAAATGGAGCAATAATATTCTTTATTGTGATTGTGATGATGATGATGATGATGATGATGATGGTGGTGGTGGTGGTGGTGGTGATGATGATTATGTAATGATAACGATGCAATATCATTCTCATCGTTGAAAAATTCTGTGAACAGTTTCCCCGAATGTGCATGGAGAATGTAGCGACTATTTGACAACTGTTTGTGACAATAAAAGTCTGTCAACACTCAGCTGACAGTACTATAGTGTGTGTGAAAAGTCGCAAATTCACGTCACATCCCGGGGAGCCTACCCTTTAAAAAATAGGTTCAATTTTCCTCTGCATCTCGAGAAGAAATCCCAGCCCCGTCTTAAAGAGAACTTTGCGATTCATCGATGACAAATAACTTCCAATTTTTATCAATCGCATCTCCTACCTCTTTGTACACAGTTGCCACTATATCAATTGCAAATTATTTGTAAATCGATCGCAATGCTTGCATAAGACGGGCCCTAGGCCCTGTAACATAAAAATCGACTTGCAAAATGTATGATGGGGGGACCTAGAGCTACGTATGGTTGGACCTATTATCGACCCGCCTAATGTTAAAATCACGATATCTATACAAAACTATTTGTCAAATTTACCTTCAATTGATCTATCTTGGACGAAAAATCCCGCAGATTCACGTCATTCCACAATGATGACGGGTTGGGTCCTACCAGTGCGGCGCGCGCGACGTAAACAAACGCATGTTTTTTTTTCTGTGCGCTAAATAAGCCCTTTTGACCACCCGCCCTCTACTGAATATGCACGCAAAGTGAATCCACTGGATGCAACAATAACGGGATTCGTTTTCTTCATCATCATCATATTTTTCCCGAAAACTGCCGCTTATATGCATACAGATTATGTATGACATATGAGCGTAGCTGGCGACATACAGAAAGCCGTATGACGTCATCATTATATTAGTAAATACTGTCGGCTACGGAACATTTATCGTCCGAAAATCGATGGAAATGTGTTCGAAAAACCACAAACAAGAATTTTTTTTTATAAGGTAATCGAATATAATAACATTATAACCGTATATTTTATGAATTTTATCAATTTCTTTCTTGTTTCCTCCTCATTTTTCTTGAGCAAGTGAGTCTGGTTCGATTGGGTTGCGCATTGCGCTTAGTCCCATGCGTATTTCTCATATATACGCGATGAGTCTATGGCAAGAAGGTGGTTGGTTTAAAAAAGGGTGTCGATATGTAGTGGACCTACCATACTTCGTTTCCAGCGGCTAAAACGTCACTTTTTCAATGATATATGCGAATTTCTTTCATATATTTTGGTTCTACATACTCTTAAATTAAATCCCCGAGGATGTTACGACGGACAAATATCAATAACATTAATTTCAAGTCGATGTCGATACCCATTTCGAATTTGGAGCCGACTGATGTGAATTTCAGCCCGATTTCCAAATAGTGATAATATCACAAAATAAAGGAAAATTACTCATTCTTTTTGGCAAAGGTAAATGATAACAACGAACGTAGAGGGCGGCAACACTTTGCAGTCTTGCTATGAGGAAGGTTCACTTCGCTAAATTTCTGTGACCATCGTTTTCTCTCAGAGAGGTTTTTAGGTAGATTGTAGATTTGATTTTTTTTGAATTTATACTTTAAAAAACTTTTGAATTAAAATTTTAAAATTCGATGTTATGTTCAATAATATTTTTATATGATTTTTATAATTTTCAAGAGAAAAAAGATTAAAATTGTTATAAATTTATCATTTTACTTTAGGATACAATAATATGTATATGTGAGGTTGCTAACGTTTTCCTGCTATATTTCGCTGCTACTGCCCACGTATGTCCGCGCGGACGGTGAGTCTGAAAGTTTAAGGAGCGCGAACGGATGGCCGTGCGTGGCTGTGCGCACGGTAGACGCGCGTACGATATACATACGTTTCTACGCAAAATTCACAAATTTGACACTTATTATTTCACTTCTGTCATAATTGTCGGAATTTTTCTGTGTGTTGCTGCCTACTTTTTTGGAAATTTTGATGCATTTGCCTGCATATTCCTTTTATTCTGGGCATTGTAGAGTTTTTTTGTAAGAGTTAACTGAACGAGTAATATGGGCTTGCCAGCATCATTTTCTGTTTACTTTTTGAGAAATGGTGCAGGGTTTGAAATCCCATATAGCCTTTGTAGCCGATCAAGTGGTGGGGTAGCTCAGGATAACGTGCCACACATGCCCGAAATCAGAGGGGGGGGGGGGGGGGGGGGTTCATCGGGTCTGGACCCCTCTTTATTATTTTATTTTTTACATAGATCTACATGTATATCTGTGTATGTTGTGCGTGGGTGATACAGGGAAACAATGGAGGGGGGGGGGGGGAATTCCCTCTGGAAATTTTGAATAAGTACAAGCTTGCAGAATCCCTCCCCCCCCCCATTTCAAAATATATGTACTGAATCTGCCCCTGGATCCTTAGTTTAACCCAAAGAAGCTGGAACACAACTCAACATACTGTACCCTATATTCAAACTGGTGACATTCATGCATCATATCAACCACACAAGGCCGTACGCAGCGGGGGGGGGGGGGGGCAGTTGCCCCCCCCCAGAAATTTCAAAATCATACTTTTTTTTAATTGGGTTTTAGACTTCAAGTTATGGGTTCCTTTGAAAGCGATCATCTTGCCCCCCCCCCCCCCCCCCAGGAAAAAAATTTTCTGCGTACGGCCTTGCAACCACACGGCCATTTTCAGTTAATTAAGACACAGACTCCACTCACAGTCTCACACTCAACTTACATCACTGCAAATTTACCATGGGGTTTAAAAATATTATTTGTTATTTCTATACAGTATTTCAATTTCACCATTTTATTTGGCAAAGAAGCATTACAAATATACAATGCATGTCATTTATAATTTGAAAGAGAAACTAAAGAAAGGGGAACATTGGGGGTGGGGGGGGGGTGAAGAGGAAGCAATGATAGAGAGAGAGAGGGAGAGAGAATAAATACAAAGGGTGTATAATATCAAAAGATTGCGAGATATTTTACTACTAATTACAATCACAAGAATTATTATACTGTAGTATACATTTCCCTTAAAACATAATCATTGTCATTTTAATGAACAAGATCAATGTATGTGCCATCCTTTGTTACAAAACCAGAAATAAAAATCACATTGGTCATCTTTTGCAAAATATGGAAAACAGAAGAAAATGATTTGCTGAAGAATGAAAAGAGGATATAAACATCAGGATTTTAAAAAAATAAGTCATGAAAAACATTTCTCAGTTCAGCAAGCCATGCCAATAGTCTTTTATCAACTGAATTTGTTTCAGTGAAAGGGGGAGGCATGGATGGAGAAAAAAATGCACTAGCCGAGTCCGTGCCGAGAGGTGAACGAACCCTACATGATTGGCATGCATGTCAAGCATTCAGTGAGATAAAATGTCTGAGAGTGCCACATTTTATTGTAAGAAACAATTAGGTCTTGAATGTACATGTATGTAATAATCAGAATACTGCACATAAAAACATTTTCCTATCTCTGATAATGGAAAGACATCATTATTTGCTCTTATAGAACAGAGAACAGTAAATATACATGTACAAAGCTTTGTACCATTACAGTTTGGATCTTAACTATTTCATTACAATATCAAAATGAGGAGGTAACATTAACATTTCATCATGTGAGACGATATACAGAAAACAAGAAAGAGGCAAGGATGCTTGTAATGGTAGGTTGTATCATTGTAACTTGTCTTTCAGTTATAACAATGGAATGTTCTGAATCTAAGAAGTCCATGTCATACTATACTTGCTGATTTCTTTCTTTTATTTGTTTGATGGGCAAGTCCAATGTAGACTTTTGATGTCAATAATGCTCAGAACTCTGTAATTCCTGTACTGTATGGGAAATCAAATGACCAAAATACACCTTAGAACTGCCCTGATCTATTGCTACTTTTTAATCATGCTTCATTCCATGTACATGTATGTGGAAATGGAAAGCTCCCTTCGGCTTCATTGGTGAACAAGAAGGAGGATTTACAGCTCAATACAGTCTGCGGTGGCCTTTATGGATACCAGGAGAACCCTGCAGTCAGTCAAGGTCCAGTCTACATGGAGTAATCCTCAATTATACTGCAAACAGCTGGAAGAAATGAAAAAGAAGAATCAGTTGATGAGAGACTTTAATTTGTTGTCCCCTATTACTCAGCTGAAAGATTCTGGAAAAGGCAAATCTACTGGCTGTTGATAATTGATTTTTTTGATTTTTTATTTTATTTTTTTTTTCTTTTATTTTGTGTAAGTACATATTATCAATATTTTGTCTAACACCATCATGTTCGAAATCAGCATAGGTATTTAAAAACAGGAAGTATTGTTGTGCCTGATCTAAAGAAATACAATGTATTAGATATTAAGTTTAGTCAAAGGCGGGGGGGGGGGGGGGGGGGGTTGGGGTGGGACTTAATCAGTTAGTACTCATTCTAAGATTCATTTGAACTTGTCATTAGCTTGCTAGTTTATGTAAAAAAGTAGTGACTAATGGAAATATTTAATAAGACTAAAATAGTTTCAGATTACAATACATTCATTTACCTTTAGCTTGTCCTTTGCAAGTGATGTTTTGCCAGGACTAAGATTTTGCTTCAGAATATTAGCAGTTATGGCTGACTGTACTAGAAGAATCCAATATGCAGGTTACCTCTGGCATCTGTATGCATGGAAGGCAATTAAAAAAAGTTTTCAATATTGTGCTATGGGAAGAAATGTGTCTACTAGTTATTAATTAATGTACCCCACCATGCCCACGGTCACCCAGTAGCGACATTGAGGTTGCTAGCTCCCTTCTAGATGCAACTGATTAGCTATTATTAGAAAAATTTATTGTTGTAGACTAGATGACATAGATCTACTAATGTCAGAGGCGGTGGAACGTCGGGCTCGGACAATGAAAGTGGGGGGCACCTTTCGTTCGCCAAACCAAAGGTCCCTCCCCCCCCCCCCACTTTCATCGTTGAGCGGGTGGCGGAACGTCAGGCTCGGACAATGGAAATGAAGGGGGGCACCTTTTGTGTCCTCCAAACAAAAGGTGCCCCTACCCCCCCCCCCCCCCCCCCCCCCCCCCGCTTCCATTGTCCGAGCCTAACGTTCCGCTGCCTCTGACTGATGTGTACTTTTCATAGACATCCGTCATTTGGGGTCTAGGAAATCTATCTTTGTCATTTTTTTTTTTAGTTGCTACCCCCTCCCACTGTCAGGAGCTCAGCTACCAACAGCCAGTAAGTCTAAAATCTAGACCCCAAGCCAGTAAAGCCATTCTTGTTAGGCACAACCCATTTGCAAATATTTACATGTAGACTACTTTGTATCTATTGCTTATTTTTTGGTTTTCATAAGATTAAGAGGGGGCAGAGAGAACCCCCCCCCCCCCCCCCCCAATGCCTCCTCCAGAACATCTAATGTCGGGTTAACATTTATATCTTGATCTAGGAATATAACATTCATTCAATAAATTAATTTACAACCAAATCTTAGAATAATATTCTTTTACATGCTATTTGAATTCTCCTTGGCCAAAAATTCACTACTGCGGCCTGCAGGCGACAGTGCGCACGTACAGAGCGGGACTAGCATACCTAGGCCAGCGCGTCCGGGGTTTGAGCTACTAGCTTCCCGATGGAAAATCAATCCAGGTCTCAAAGCCATGATTTGTTTACGTCGTCTCAAAATTTTTAAAACCAAAGATACGGTAAAATCGTCAATATTACTTTCAGAAAAAGCACATTAACAAAAATATATATCAAGAACCCCCACATAATCATGCATAATCCGTCATATCACACAAAAATTCCGAACATGCCGACTTTAGCTTAAAATATTTAAAATTTACCATGAATTTGGTCATCTTTCAGGTTTTCTCGAGATCCAAAAAAAACTCTACAAGAAAAAGTTTGTTGACCTAACTAAGATGACATCTTCGATTACTTAATTTTAACAAGAACTAAGCAAGAAAAAATTCGATGAGGGTATAAAACGAGATTTTCTAAAAGTTTAAAAAATTAGTATATTTTGAGGTAAATATTATTCAAATTTACAACTTAAATTTACTGTTAATTAGAGAAGAAATTTAACAAAAATTAAAACTGATCTAGGTTTATGGTAATATACGACTCGTACTACCCCCTCGTGCATATTCATAGTTTTGTTACTTTCTGCTCTTTCATTGGTTACAATTCAATCAGAGGCTTATTTGTTTACATATTTCAAACCGTTAATTAGTTAACCTTTTAAATTTTGCACACGGCACTTCGACAATATGGCGCCGGCCTTAAATGTTAACGCGCGGACATACGTGCTACTGCCCTGTACATGTACTGCATTTCGATTTCGATCCATGTCCGTACCGTGTGCAAATATACCGTGTATACATTATTGCACTTTGCAGTTCTATCCATCCACAGATTTAGGAGTTCTGTGGTTCTCTCTCTAGATCTGACCGCCTATAGACTCAGAGTCAGAGCTCGACGATGGATCAATCAAGGTTTGATTTTAGTTATAAATTTAGATTAACTTATTTGAAATGATGATGAAACAAATTTGGCAATCCAGGGTAATAAAAATAGAGAGAGCTGTTTGTTACTAGTGACTGTTAGCATGCATGTATTGTAACGTTAATTTGTTACTTAATTTAAAAAAAAAATGTTCGGATGCTGGATGGAGCGATGATGATCATGATGATGGATGGGGGATCAGATTCGGATGACCGGACACTAAACTAAAATGAAAAATTAAGGTGGCTGGGACATAAGGAATTCTTGCCGTGATAATCATCGATATATTTTTCTATAAATAATATCGGGCAAACCCACAAAATAGGGGCAGGTCGGCGTGCGCGTGCCAACTTTTACAGTGCGGAGATCGGCTGAGGCAAACATGATAATCAAGTTCAAAACAACTTCCAAATATATTTTAAATCAAGTAATTAATGCTGTGATAATCATATTGTCCTCTTGGCTTTCAGATTTGTAGTTGTTTGATATGAAAATCATAACGATTTTAGCCAGAAATGGAGTCAAACTCGCAAATGTTTCATCGCTAAATCTGGTAGAAGATCGTCGCCGCCGCCGCGCTGGGCTACATTTGCTTGCACACAAATGAATACAGCACGCGCAGACCGGCCCCTATTCTCCGGGTTTGCCTAATAATATAAGTTGAGATCAAAATAGGTCTAACTTAGGCTAGGCCTAACATTAACAAAGTTAGGCCCTAGTGTTAACCATAATGATAATTGTATTTGTAACTTGTAACTTTTCACAAACTTGAGACAAGGTCAAACTTAAAGGCAAGCATGATGATGTTTTATTTTTTTTTTAATATCAAGAGAGAGAGAGAGAGAGAGAGGGGGGGGGGGGTTCATATTTAGTCTTGATTCTACTATTTGTAGACCAGAATCAAAGCACTTTTAATGAGAGGTAATAATACATCTCCACAGAGTAATATATCATATGGATGGCCTTTGTTGTTACAGTGACTTTCAGTAATCACATTCATTAGTCTCATGTTGACTTTGATTGCCCTCAGATAAACTAGGCAAGGAACTAACTTGTGGCTGATCTACTTGGAGATCTAATAGAGCCTAATGTTAGAGGTCTACATAACTCAACAACTGTTGGAGGTGCCGGATGAAGCGGAAAGTCCTACTATAAAAGACTTGATGAGACGTGAGAAATAAACAGGTAGGTCTAGACCTAACTATTTGGACCTAGACTTAATAATACCAAGGAGTTACTACAGGGTATTACAGCTAAAACTTATAGGTCTGGTAATGGTAGTGGATCCAGGATCGGTTTACTTGGGGGGGGGGGGGGGGGGAGTTTTTAGTTTACATTGTCCAACCAAAACAGCAACAACAACAATATAATTCTGAGAGAATGGACATTTCATTTGTTCTTTTCCTTTATCCACCACTGAGATCTGTTTTCTTCAGTGTAATATTAAATTAGCTGTTTTAGTGTCTAAATCAATTATGAGATCTTTAGGGAATGTTCAGTGTGATGTCAGTATAAATATAATTTTTAGTCCCCCTTAATTATTATATTAAACATTTCATTAATTAATGCAAACAGAAACAAAACAAAATAAGATGGGTGAATACATTCCACTTTTATTAAAATCCACAAATATTTTAGGATGGATTGTACATGCAGTTATTATATATCCTCTTTGAAAAGATACGAGGGTAAGGATAAGCGTATCTGATTTTTTTTTCTTAATACATAATGCTTCTCTACATGACTCTCCTTCATCTATTTTACAGATGATGATGAAGATGAAGGCTTACGCTGAGAATGAAGACAAATTCTGAGGGGAACAAATAAATACTTAGCTGTTCCAGTTTTGCATGGTAGGTCTATGCTGTAAGAGTAGGATTGCTATCAGGGGTGTCGATCCGTTTTTGGATTTGGGGGGGGGGGGGGCAAAATGATATATTTGCCCTCTCAATATTATCCGGGGGGGGGGGGGGAACTGCCATTACATAATCGACGCCCCTGGTGGTTTTTAGTACCTCAATACAATCTAGGTACACATATTTTTTTTCACATAAACATACCAACTGAATTTTTTGAGACTTTACTAATATGGTTGCTTTTGAATAGCCTTGAAAATTTTATGTGTCCAACATTTTTCCTCTTTAAATACTTTTGAGAATTCACACTTATTATTCCATTTCATATAAAGAGTTGATGCTAACTGTGTTAATAGGAAGCTCGAAGTTTCACGGTTTTATTTTAATTCGAATTGTTGCTTGTTTAATTATCAAATACACAATGGATGCTATTTTCTAAAATCTTTCCTCTTTTCCTTCAACAGATATGGATTTCTACTTCAGCTCTTCTGTGAAATAGCCCCCTCCTTTGATCAACATATATCTCTTCTGGGTCCGCTCGCTATTCAAAAGGACAGCTATTCATAGAAAACCACTATATTAATTTTAACACACGTTATGAATAGCAGTTCTTATGAATAGTTATGAATAATGGTAATTTGTCTATTTAGAAGGACCGCTAAAAAAATATATATATTTGAATAAATGATTAAAAAAAATAAATCATGAATAACCAAAAATTAATGAATAGAATTATTTAAAACTTTTTAATAAAAGATAATATGAATAGAATTCATGTCGAAGTTTCCAATTTCCAATTAAATTCCCTGCAGCAAGAATCACTGGTTTTGCCTTTAAAGGCCAAGTCCACCCTAACAAAAAGTTGATTTGAATAAATAGAGAAAAATCCAACAAGCATAACACTAAAAATTTCATCAAAATAGGATGTAAAATAAGAAAGTTATGGTATTTTAAAGTTTCCCTTAATTTCGCAAAACAGTTATATGCACATCCTGCTCAGTATGGAAATGAGGGAACCAGTGACGTCACCCACTCACTATTTCTTTTGTATTTTATTGTGTGAAATATAGAATCTTTTAATTTCTGCAGATTTCACAATTAGGAAGCTCTCATTGAATTGTGTATAGGTTGCAACAATGGCAATTACACATGTTCAGCGAGGAATCAAACCTTGTTTCACATTATAACAAGGAAAAATTAAAATATTTCGTATTTCATGTAATAAAATACAAAAGAAATAGTGAGTGTGTGACGTGTCACGGGTTCCCTCATTTGCATACTGAGCAGGATGTGCATACAACTGTTTTGCGAAATTAAGGACTTGGCCTTTAACGTTGTTGTTGCTGTTTGTTTTTTGGATGTGTTTAGCCGTTATCATAAATTATGAAATATTCATACCCTGACAGCCCAGCTATATATACGCCCTCCGGCACGTCCAGTGCAGCGAGATGGTATGACGCTCGGTACCTTTCCCTCGCCTTGCCCAGCCGCCTACGCTGACGCTAGGTAGACTGTATTACCCCGTTTCTGTTATAATTTTACACGGAGTTTTTCCAGTGTACCGTTAACAAGCTCAGCAGACGACGCATTCATTGATACCGCATATTGATGGATCAGCGAATGGATTTTATTTAATTTCAGCAGTACGCCCGCAGCGGGAGAGAGGTTACCCCTATCCCGAAACGCATTGCGAGTGGTCACAAAATCAGCTTGCCGAAAACGTCATGAATTTAGCACACTGGTACAATCACTGATCGCAAAGGTGCCTATTTACGATAAGATTATAGATTATAGAAATACAATTTACACGGTATCATGAATAGAATAATGTTTCAAATAATGTATTCTTGCATTACATATTTTTTTTAAATGTGCATCTATTCATAATATCTCCTTTTGTCTTCATGTCGCTATCAATCCGTCATTGTATTACTTAGATTTATGGTTTTGTTGGCATGCCTACCAAAATGTGCGCGCACTTCAACTGTTTGCGCGTAAGAAGTGAACCTTCCTCATAGCAAGACTGCAAAGTGTTGCCGCCCTCTACGTTCGTTGGTCGCCAGTTTCAAGGAGCGATGGTTATTTTAGCCGTTTAGCAAAGGGAAAAAAATCATTCCCCGAGATTTATGACTTTATGTAAAGCATGGCCACTGGCACTTGTTCGTTTATATCTAGTGACCAAGAGAAGCTCACCTTAGGTAAGTATTTTCCATTGTTTTCTCTGAAACTCACCCATTGCTAAGACGAGTAAAACGAGGCTATATAAGTAACTGAAACAAACTTCTTTGATACCCACTTATTGATTTTGGTGTGTGGTGTATTCTGATTAATGCACAAATTCTTGTGTGTTTGTTGGGGGGGGGGGGGGGGGGGGGCACGTGTAGCCAGGATTGGTTTCGTGTATGTGAAAAAAAAAAAATTGGCTATACGCCTTCTAGTTCTACATCACGAAGCCAGGCGTGTATATCCATTGTCTAGACAGCTGAAAACCATCTGTTTCGGAGGAGTCTTTAACATTTTCTTATTTTTACCTTCTCTCCTACACAGACGGCTACCCAACCTTCGCGGTAGATAAGGGGATCTTACATGGCCTATGAGCATATCCCCCCAAAAGGGGGGGATCTGATTTTCCATCCCTATAAGCCATCCCCTTTCTCTAAAATTTCACATAGATGGTGCTAGGGTTCTCATATTTCAATACATCACAAAAAACCCCCCAAAATATAAAGATAATTAACAAAATTTGGGACTTACTCTGGTTTGAACTCCCTTCGCACTGACTGACTGAGTATTCGCTGCGTTTTACTACACAATGTCTATACGCTTCCGACTAGGCCTACTTCCGGGTCATGTGATTATAACCAAGAATGGCTGTCAGCGACTCGCTACTGACGTGCAACTTCCATGCTTCAAATGATCAGATTCGTGTACCAGACGAGGAATTTGGGGTAAGAAATTTATTCAAGCATATTATATTACCGTTGTCTCATTCTGAGTTGTTTATTTTAATAAAATAATGTATTTATTGGAAAATGAAAATTCGTCCTTAGTCCCTGGTACAGAGTGAGAGACCGAGTTCAGTCTATGTAAGGAGGTGTAGTGAAGCAAGACGTAGTTAGCTATCGTCATCAGGCACTAGATGGCGCTCTCGCGCACGTACATTGTTTTGTACGTAAGGCGATACTGCAGTTTACTCGCTTGCTTCTATCATGGTTTTGACAAGGGTGGATTGATATCATTATCTTTCAAAAGTGATTCGGTCTTCTGCCAAGATTTTCACATATCATTAACCTAAACTACTTCCAGTTCGTGCGATATCAAAACTTTCCTGATAATACTCACCCCTAGGCCTTCATATCGTCACTTTTTGACCGAGGTAAGTCAAAATTTCGCCGTTTTTCTTGTCAAGCTCGTCATATTCTATACTTATTCCTTATTGCGCAAAATTTGGCAGTCTTAAAACTTATTTTCTTTCAAAATTGAAATGTTTTTTAAATTTTTGAAACCAAGTTTGGGCGGCCGCTTCCACCCGCACACATCACTTGCAATACATGAAATAGGGCTTGCAATGGCCAATTTCGGCAAAATCTGCCCCGCGAATGTTGCTGCTCGTGTGAGTCGCTATGGAATTTGTGTTGTTTATGATTCGTATTGACAATGCACTGTGCGCGCGTGTAATAATAGTCTCTTCGTGAGCGTTCTTTATGAATTAAACAATGTAATGAATCGACAAAAATTAAGACTGGTCTGGAATTTCTAAAAGATTGATTAAATTATAATGAGTCTCTTAACGTATTTTACATAGAATCAGCTGTACTTTAGCGAGGTTGGAAAGTTGGACTTGAGATTGAAGATTGATTGGAGCTGGGGGAGTGAGTGTGGGAGTGAGGGGGTAGGCGGTAGGGTAGGCGAGGGGGGGGGGTGGTATGTGGAGGTGATATTTAAGATTAAATTTATTTATTTCCTCAACTAAATTACAAATAAAAAAATACATCTAATTGTTGAGTGTTATTAATTTTTACTTCAATAATACATGTTGCATATTCTTTTCCACTTTTCATGCTTTTGTCTTGAATTGTTGGCCAACAGTAAAGTTAAACGAGCTGATTTTTTCTTGTCTTTTTTTTTTTTGAGGGGGGGGGGGGGTGGGCTTCTATAGTCTATTCAAATTCATTTGAGATGATCCCCCACTTTGGGGTTTTGTTTTGCATTAGACCATATT
Source organism: Heliocidaris erythrogramma (assembly GCA_025617745.1). Taxonomy (NCBI): domain Eukaryota; kingdom Metazoa; phylum Echinodermata; class Echinoidea; order Camarodonta; family Echinometridae; genus Heliocidaris; species Heliocidaris erythrogramma. The sequence goes on from CM046856.1 coordinate 24,149,857, forward strand.
TTAAAACTGAAATTGCATATCACTGTGGGTCTACAACTCTTTAAGTAAAATAAAATGTAGAATTTCAATTTCATAATTCAAATTTGTCAATGCTTATCCGAAGTAAATTAAAATCGAATTTCAGTTTCGAAATAATATATCTCATGTTTCCTTTTTTTCATTTCCCAGGGTTTCCATCACTGTTACCATGCTAAAACTGTTGGATGTACAAATAAGATCTGAACTACCCGCAGATGGTTTGAACTACGACACATGCTCTAGCAACATTTGCTCCGTGGTCAATTCCTAAATGAATCCTAACTTCAAACCTGGACAAGCACTATACAGTAGTTTCTCCTAACCCGAACACTAACCCTAAAAGACCTCTGATGCTCAACAAGTCCAAATTAAATAATCAAGAAAGAAAACAAAAGATTTGACTCATGATTTGGGTGTTAAATGTTTGTAAATTGTCAATTACGAGTTATTTTACTTGTGTGTATTTTGTCTTGTGTATATTCTGTTTTTCATTTTGATTTATGTTTGGAAAATGACTTGTTGTCGAAGCCATTTGAAGAGAACATGGTTGACCCTCTCAAGACTGTGCTGATGGCAATCTTGTCTGCCCCCCCCCCTTTTGAAACCCAACTGGCATGCACTCAGTACACAATTAAAAAAAAAATTACCTCTAATAATTTTTACAGCTTTGTGCCCCCTCTTACCAAAACCTGAAGGATCCGCCCTGATTATTATCATTAATCAGGAGCGGATCCAGGGAGGGGGCGAATCGTCTGTCCTCCCCCCCCCCCCCCCCCCTTTTTGAAACCAACTGGCATACCTCAAGTAGACAATGAAAAAAACATTACCTCCTTAATTGTGTAATTTTCTGGCTTTGTGCCCCCCTCTTTTACAAAATCTTGAAGGATCTGCCCCAGATAATAATAAAAATATTTAGAAAATGTGAACACACCCTTTCGATAAAACCGGGGCCTTTAGACGAGTAATGGTGGCGTTTCAGTCAACAAAGTTAAGTGTGGGTACTATTGGGTAATATGTTGGGGGCTTGTACATAACCCCCCCCCCCCCCCCAAAAAAAAAAAAAAAAAAAAAAACTTTGAGGTGATACATGAGAGTACTTTCTTTTTTATCTACCAACATAATCTTAATGAATGACTTTGCTTTGTTGTATTCTGTTCCTATGTTTTGATAATAAATATACAATATGTCAGGATTCGATTTGGCATTTTTATTCATTTTTAATTTAAAAAAAAAATTATCCATTTATTTTTATTTTTAATTTATTTTTATTTTTATTTTATTTTATTTTTTTTTGGGGGGGGGGGGGGGGGGTCATAAAAAATGTCCCCTTCCCTCCTGAGCTAACTCAGCATAAGAAAGGCCTAGTTAGATATAAGTTATACATGTATTTTTGGGTTGTTAATTTTTTTTTTTTAAAGAAACACACACAACACATTTTTGAGAAAAACCATTTATTTCACATACAATAAAAGAGCAATATCAATACATTTTACAACAACTTTTGATTTCCCCCTCCCGGTCCCCACCTTTCAAATCCAATGCCATGGCTTTGTTTGTCCGATCCTGGGCGTGCAAAGCCAAGGCAAAACCAATCCACCCTTGTCCGTCATAAAAAAATATGTCAGGATTCGATTTGGCATTTTTATTCATTTTTAATTTTAAAAAAAATTTATCCATTTATTATTTTTATTTTATTATTTTTTTTTTTTTTAATTTTTTTTTTTAATTTTTTTTTTTTTTTGGGGGGGGGGGGGGGGGGGTCATAAAAAATGTCCCTTTCCCTCCTGAGCTAACTCAGCATAAGAAAGAGGCCTAGTTAGATATAAGTTATACATGTATTTTTTGGTTGTTGACTTTTTTTTAAAAAGAAACACACACAACACATTTTTGAGAAAAACCATTTATTTCACATACAATAAAAGAGCAATATCAATACATTTTACAACAACAACTTTTGATTTCCCCCTCCCGGTCCCCACCTTTCAAATCCAATGCCATGGCTTTGTTTGTCCGATCCTGGGCGTGCAAAGCCAAGGCAAAACCAATCCACCCTTGTTCGTCATAATTATGCACAGCGCAGCTGTGTTTACGAATTACATGTATCTGTGGTACAGAACTAGGAAGCGTTTCATCAAGTGTTTTGTCAGTGATTTTTACCGACAACTGTTATAAGCTACTAAAATCATTGCATCTGATTGGCTGAGAGCCAATTTGTCCGTAAAAATCACTGACAAAACATTTGATGAAACGCTCCCCTGAACCCGCGATCGTTTTCGCATGCGCTTATGCAAGCACAATTCATAGCAACACCGCCGAATAAATACTGTCCGTATAGCGACGGCTAAATTAAGGCTAGCGCATCACATACCTAACGTACGCGTCTTTGCACTGCAGCGCGTTAGCTACAGCTGTGCGAGGGTTTTTTGACCAAGACGCGCAACTCGGCGAATGACAAAATCTGAGACACAGAAAGTACTCAAAATGTTATTTTTTGGCAAGAAAACGACCCGTCCGGCCTTTTAAAGATTGTTTTTGTCTAAACTAGGTATGTGCCCAGCCATTCTATATTAAATTTCATATTCTCGCCTAATTTGAAATTTTGAATGGTGAAGGCTAACGTAGTCCAGTGGAACACCCGACGAACAGAGACTGAAGCTTTCGGTCTATCCATTGTCATGCCATATCTGCATGACAAGTTACTGCGGCAGCCCGAACACGTAGTGTTCGGGCTGCGCTTCGCAGTCCTTTGATCGCATGGATGTCACATAATTACAAGGTCGTTTGTCAAAATGATAGCCATGAAACATGAAATCAGTTGATTTTAGGCTATTTTAGGTACTTACAATACTTTACGGTTGACTGTCGTCTTTCTTTTCAATGAGGATGATACAAAAAAGGCATATTTATCTCCAAGAGCCTGTAGTAAAAACTTCCGAAGGTCGGTGTTTTGCTTGCAATGCGCATGCGTCAGCAGCTCCAATTATAATACAGACAAGAAGGGAGGATTATGAATATTCATTAGACGAGCTTGAGCGAGAGCGCTAGATCTATACTTTAGCGATCGGCGGATTACAGTGGGTATATGAATATTCATTATTCCATTGACGAAAACTATGCCGTCATTGTAATAAACATTCATAGGTGCATGCGCAAGTGCCTATTTTCAATTTGGCTTTAACAACATGGCGAATGGGACTGGTTTCGAAAATTGAGAGTAAAAAGTGACATTCATCGATTCTACACATTTTTTAGGAAAAGCTGATTTGCGTAAAGTCTGTTTAGGTAAGTGGCATCGTATATATGATACTTTAATTAAAAAATAATAATTACATGGCCATTTTTTAAATGGTCATTTGAACATTGGTAGATTGTGAGACCCACCGAATCGTACTGGTTTCGTGGCAGCGTCCCGGGGCTACATGACAAGAGGAGGCATGGATCACTCATAGGTACACGCCATTGCCGACTGTGTAGTAACGCAGCCAACACACATCCCATACCTAAACTGCATCACTGTGCATTTTTGGCTATATTTAATTGAAACTCATATATTGCAGTTTACTTAAATCCAAATACTTATGTTGAATAATAGATGATTAAAACTTACCAGGTTGTTTTGTGACCTTTGAAGAGGGTTTTCCTGAAATTTTGGGTCCTTTTTGTCGATAACTGCTATCGAGACTGTCCCGTCAGCATCCAGTTTGTATTTTTCACGATTATGATGAAGGGAGCCCTCAGCGCTCATAGTAGTACCGGCGCGATCGGTTCGTCGATCTCCTACGAAGACCTGAAAGGGCCAAACTGACGACGTAAAAAAATAAAAAATATTACGTACCTACGTAATAATTACGTAGGTAATATTTTTTATTTTACGTCAGTTTGGCCCTTCCAGGTCTTCGTAGAATAGCTGGTGTGCGTAACATTCTGCGTACGTATCTACGGTGCGTAACCATGTAGAGCGGCCTCACTAGTGCAGTGAGAGCAGTCGTCATCCGTATGGAGGTGTGGGTAACAAGTACCAAAAAGAGGGCTGTAAATGTAAGTTTTTATAACTTTCTACATTTTGTATCTTAACGAACTGATAACTTAAAATCTAAAGAATGATACTTAAGTATCAGTTTGCCCACAAAAACCTCCATTTCAAACAAAATTACATCTGAATCCCCAATACCCAGTATACACACATGTATATGATCCTAATGGTCAATATGACCATTGCTTGCTGATGTGGCATGGATACACACAAATACTGGTGAGTTCTCAGAAATTTCTTATGATCTTTTTCGGATTTTTTGGTAAAAATATGTACGATCAAAAAGACATTCTAATTCTAAACGTTTTCCTAGGAGGAAACGCTGTGGTGAAGGACCTGTCGGTCGCGGGAGTTATCAGAAAAGTGTTATTTCAGGGCATTTTCCAGTCCTGCTAACCCGTGCGCAATTACATGTAGATTGCTGGGTAAGAACGCCTGGCTTCATGATGTAGAAGGCGTATATGCTTAGCCAATTTTTTTAAAATTTTTTTTTTACATTCACGAAGCCAATCCTGGCTAGGCACGTGTGCCGTGTGTTTCATACTGTTTGTGGCCGTGTAGGCTAGATGGATTTACTTGTAAAATTGTAAAAGTTTTTGTTCGTACTTTATTCATGATTGTATTATTTTTATTTTTGTATGTAGACTGTTGTTGATAGTGATACCAATACTCTTGTTGACATGGTTGATTTCACTGGGGAAAAATGAATATTCTACTTTTTCTACATGTATTATACAATAGTAATAGTCTATATACAAAACTAATAGTACTTGTAAAGTTGTAGTTGTAAAAGTTTCAGTTTATAAATTTATTCATGATTCAACTGATTGTGTTATTTTTATTTTTGTATTTAAACTGTTGATATCACTGAAAATATAAGAATATTAAACTCATTTAAAGAGAATACCTAACTTAAGTTACGAGAAAACTAGATGAATCTTTGACCGCGCGGTCGAAATTTATGCCTCTTGCTTCGCCACCCGGAGGGGCCACTCAGATATATGGGTGTACACATGCGTGTCCATGGGTTTTCAAAATACCCCCTAAACAGTTCATCATCCCTCCCATATGAATACATGGGCCAAGTTAGAAGCTGATCCGCCAAACGGTTCCTAAGTTATCACAAGAACGAACTATTTTTATGTATATACATGTAATGACCTCTATGACCTTTGAACTTTGACCTTGAGACTGTAAAATCTAATCAGTTCATCGTCCCTCACATATGCATACATGGGCCAAGTTAGAAGCTGATCCGTTAAACAGTTCTGAAGTTATTGCAAGAACGAACCATTTTTATGTACATAATGACCTCTGTGACCTTTGACCTTTGACCTTGAGACCCCAAAATCTAATCAGTTCATTGTCCCATATGCATACATGGGCCAAGTTACCAAATGATCCAAAAAACAGTTTTGAAGTTATCGCGAGAACGAAAAGGGGACGGACGGACGGACGACCCAAAAACGTAATGCCTCCGGTGGGCGGAGGCATAAAAATGGATACTGAATAGGATGTTGGTTTAGTTGAGTCCACTTTTCCTGTCATGCCTGTGCAGGTGCCAAACATAAATTGGATATAATCATGGTTAAGGAATCCACTTGTTCTTTAGCCCCCACATGTTTGCGTGCAGACTATGGACACTCACATTTACTTATGCCAGGGTATTGTAGATAACCTCGCACCCTGTACCTTCCTACCACGAAGAATTGCCTCCCAGAGTAAGTGTGTGATCTCTAGTGCATATGTGTGCTGGAAAGGAGCAAGATCGCCGGCCAAAAACAGCCTGAAAATTTCAATTGATTGAGATGATAAGGATCCTATTGAAGAATCTGGCATGAAATTAGATATTCTATCATCCTAAAATGTAGAAGGAAGTATTTTCTCAAAACTTTACTTATTATATTGGTGTTTTTACCTCTTCAAGTTAGAGGTTGCAATGCCGCCGAAATTGGCATAGCCCCACATAGTGATGGTTCCATGAGTGGACTATGGAAGGGAATTGAGGACACCAATGCGTGTGATGCAATGAAGCACTCTTTTTGTGGAGTGAATGGTGGTTTCCTCATCCACATAATCATATATTCCATGCTCATCAATATCGTGCTCATTCTTTTTGATCTGATTTACCTCTTTCCAGCGAAGTTCTCTCATGGAAGGCTTCAGAGAAATGCAGATGGTTCATGGAGAAAGACTCCTTCCTTCTCGTTCCTTAGAAGCTCTGATACTGATGACACAAGAAAGAATCTCCGAAGAATATTGGTCAGTCAAGAATGCGATCTAACTTTTACAGACAAATCTTAAGCATGTAAACTGAAATAAAAGTTATGTTGGACTGATCGAAATTTCTGAGGTAGTCTATCTTTGTTTAAATGTCTGGCTGATATGCATACCATACTTCAGGTATTATGTTTAATAATGGTGTTAAGATACACTCTCTTCATAGTTTTGCTTGTATCAGATAAATAATGCTCTGTATTCCGTAATAGAATAAAGCGAAGAGTAAAAAGGAAGAACCAATGGGATATGAAAGATGGATGTACAGTTTTGAATGAAAAGTTTAATGTACATTGATAGCTTGCTCCTTTGCATGCAGCATGGCTTGGATGGAATAGAACAGCAAATTATTTGAAAAGAGGATTAGAGTAGCGATTTCAATTCATCATTGTTATCATTTTTTGTTTGTTTCTGGATTGCAGGTTGCAGAAGCTGATTCGATGCAGTATGTAGGTCAAAATTTTGGTGACCAAGCTTCAAAAGCTAGCTCTGTGTGCAAGTAGGTATTCATGTCAGTTAGATTATGAGCATCGTGTGACATTTAGAATCAGTGACATTGATATTTTTCAATTATTTTTGAATTTCATGCACTGATCAAAGATAAGTTTTTAAATCCAGATTTGTTTAAGCCTCTGAGACCCCCCCCCCCCCTTCATGACTGAATTTTGCAGACATCGAGAAACGCGTAAAGGACACAAATCCATTGTTTTTTACGTGAATCTTAATTTTTTCATATAATATTATAATTCATGCAAATTATAAGTTTAAATATACATTTCGATTGATAATCAAGTGAAGAAGACCTTGGAGATAAAAGTTTGATGCAAGGAGTTTTTTCTATATATCTTAACAAACATTACATAAGAACAAATTTTGTAAGTGATTTCAGTTCTTTTGTTTTCCTTGGTTTTACAAATTTGTTATGTATTTCTTTGTTTTTCAACTTTGATTTTTTGACTTTTTTTTTCAAGTCTGCTTTTTTTGAGTGTTATATGAACCAATATTCAGTTGAAATAGATCAAGTTGCTTTGAAAGAAAGAGGAAAAATCAGAGAAGCAGATTGGTGAAAGTTTGAACAAAATCGGACAAGCAATAAGAAAGTTATGAATTTTGAAAGTTGTAATCACTGTACATATGGGGATTTCAAATTGGCCGCATAGGTAAGGTCACTGTGATGTAGCTGTGGACAACTCCCCCATTCGCTCCAACACACAAAATGACTAAAATGTCACTTTTTTCAAAATGTATTACTCAGTAGGATCCTTTTCTTTCTTGAGGACCTGTAACATTATGCTATCTCCAATATATTTTGAGTACTGCCCCGAGGGTAAAAGCACCTCAAAGAAAAACAAAGAAAAGACAGACGGGAGAGTTGTCCGCAAAAATGTCACAATCGACTCACCTAATTGCCAATTTGAGATTTGCATAGATGTAGTGATCTCATTTTTCAAACATCCATAACTTTCTTAGTCCTTGTCCGATTTCTTTCAAACTTTCACCATCCTGTTTTTCTTATATTTCTGCTTTCACACAAATCTTCTTATTACCAAGGTTGGATTGCCCTTTAAAGAAAAATTATAGGAGATAAAGGATGAGCATGAGGAAATGCAGTTTCCCTTTGGTTCTGTACACAAAACTCAAAAATTCTTTTCTCGGGCTGACATAAAAGGTCATAAAAGTTCACGTGACTCGGTAACGGTATGACCAATTTTTGTAAGACTTGTGTGGTGTGAAATGCAGCGGTTTAAAATGCGTGGAAAAATTCGTGGGGGGGGGGGTGAGGGTTGAAATTCATAATTTTTAAATTTCATATTGGATTTTGCTTAAACTTTCATTGATCTGTTTCCTTAATTTTTTCTCCTTCTTTTAAAACCAATTTGATATCAGGGTGGACTTCCCCTTTAATAAGGAGCTGGGGTGCTTTTGTTTTGCCCAAACACACTGAACAGTTAAAGTTACCGGTAACTCTTTAGGAGATATTCATGATTCTGCTTATGATGGATAACACAGATATGAAGTTCGAAGTTCACTCCAATAGCATTATTTGTATTTTATCATATGGTTGCAGGTACATGGTGGGTGTGTTCGACAAGAAGACAGGCAAGATGAAGATCCACAATGCCCAACTGCTAGAGCTGCATCCATGGCTTGGACAGAAAGCAGAGAAAGGAGAACAAATTGATGAAGCAAATGAGTTCTCATTAGCTGAAAAGGTTTGTGTATAGTTCACACATTAAAGCAAGCAAGATGTAAAAGCAATTGCAGAAGTCTTGCCAAAGAGGTATTTAAGGGGAGAAAGCAGAGGGAGAAGAAAGATGGAGGAAGGGGTGAACAAACAGAAAGGAGAAATAAACAGGAGAAGGAAACAACTAAGTGAAAATATAAGTTAACAGAATGAGTATGTAAAGAAAATACAAGGAAAAGATGGTAGAAGTAAAATGTAAAGGGGGAAAGCTGGTAAAATCTTGTTTAGTTTATGAATGATTAATGATTAATCTTTATCTTGGTATTTACAACTATGTATAAACATGTATATGTAGTATAGCAGGCAAATTCTGTCCCCCCCCCCCCCCCCCCCCTTAGAGTGCCGTAAGCCTTTTTAGCCACCTTTACTCTTAATACTGTAACTAATATTTTTTTGACTGAGAAAATCATTAAGCGGTAATGGATCTTTCTTTAGGTTGGCTTTTTGTAAAATTTTTTTTTTTAGCCTTGTGAATGTGTTTACACTGACAAACAGACAGAAGATTTATAACAACATTTCTAGAAGAGAAAAAAAAATTAGAGAAATGATCTCTTAGTGTGTATCGAAACTCAGCTTCGGCACTCCCACTGCAATTAATTACAGAAAGACAGACTGACTGAAGCCTTTGGGAGTTCAAGGAAACAGAGGGCTATGGAATCTCGTCTAAAGAACAAGGTTGGTACAGAAGCCTTGGAAAATTCTGCTGCAAAGGCTCTTACTCAGGCTGCCAATGTACTTTCTCTTCCCCTGGGTAAGATACAGCCCCCCCTCCTTCCATTTCCTTCCCCCTTCCCAGTTCAGCAAAGCAGAAGTGTTTAAAGTATTTTTGTGGGATGAACTGATTTGATTAGACCATGTGGTGTTGGCATAAATCTATGACTAATATCAATCAATTGTTTGTGAGTTTTCATCGTTCTAATCAGGGTTGCTGTAATTTTTGTTAAATAGCTGATTCATTAATTAAAACAGTTTCATTAAAGACACACTGTCATAGGTTTTCATGGGGAATTTGACACCATTCGGCTATTTACCCGATATCGGTTATCAGTTACCGATAGTGGACTTCACTTTTACGACCGACAGGTCTTACGTAATGCTCGAGATTCCCCCAACGTTTTGAGTTCCGTCCTGTATGGAAAAGTAATCATCATAAATTAAGCATCCAAAAGAAGACGGGCATTTTTCCAATCTCTCACAGGAAACTCCCTGAGTGTGTACCGTCGAATTTCGCTTGTGTGTGAGAAATTTAGGCCTACACACATTAATTCAAATCCAGCAAGTCAGAGTATGCAAACTATGTCGCAATACACATGGAAACTGGTGACTCTGTCCCTTTAAATGATTTAATGTTTTAAATTATTACATGTACATGATTCTTTGAATGTAAGCTACACAAAGAATTGCTGTACAGTACGCAAGTAAAATATGGGTTGGGTATCTTTGTTGTGTCTGAGTTATCATCTCACTTTGTTGCAGACTTTGAGCTGGATACCAGTCTGCTGCCCCCTTGTGATAGAACAGCAAAGAGACCTCAAGATGTGTACAAGCTGGAAGACAGTATCCTTTGAAAATGACACAATTATGTCTGCTGTATATGGGTCATTCCATGAGGTTGGGGCAAAAATTATGACGATGTCCAGGTAACGCTGGTATGATATCTTCTATTACACATGGAAGAAGAGGAAATCATCTGTTGAAAATTTTTATGCAATGAATATGTATAGTAGTGCCCAGCTAGAATCATTCCTGTTTCAGCTTGTACTACAGTCAACCTCTTAGTGTGTATCGAAACTCAGCTTCGGCACTCCCACTGCAATTAATTACAGAAAGACAGACTGACTGAAGCCTTTGGGAGTTCAAGGAAACAGAGGGCTATGGAATCTTGTCTAAAGAACAAGGTTGGTACAGAAGCCTTGGAAAATTCTGCTGCAAAGGCTCTTACTCAGGCTGCCAATGTACCTTCTCTTCCCCTGGGTAAGATACAGCCCCCCCTCCTTCCATTTCCTTCCCCCTTCCCAGTTCAGCAAAGCAGAAGTGTTTAAAGTATTTTTGTGGGATGAACTGATTTGATTAGACCATGTGGTGTTGGCATAAATCTATGACTAATATCAATCAATTGTTTGTGAATTTTCATCGTTCTAATCAGGGTTGCTGTAATTTTTGTTAAATAGCTGATTCATTAATTAAAACAGTTTCATTAAAGACACACTGTCATAGGTTTTCATGGGGAATTTGACACCATTCGGCTATTTACCCGATATCGGTTATCAGTTACCGATAGTGGACTTCACTTTTACGACCGACAGGTCTTACGTAATGCTCGAGATTCCCCCAACGTTTTGAGTTCCGTCCTGTATGGAAAAGTAATCATCATAAATTAAGCATCCAAAAGAAGACGGGCATTTTTCCAATCTCTCACAGGAAACTCCCTGAGTGTGTACCGTCGAATTTCGCTTGTGTGTGAGAAATTTAGGCCTACACACATTAATTCAAATCCAGCAAGTCAGAGTATGCAAACTATGTCGCAATACACATGGAAACTGGTGACTCTGTCCCTTTAAATGATTTAATGTTTTAAATTATTACATGTACATGATTCTTTGAATGTAAGCTACACAAAGAATTGCTGTACAGTACGCAAGTAAAATATGGGTTGGGTATCTTTGTTGTGTCTGAGTTATCATCTCACTTTGTTGCAGACTTTGAGCTGGATACCAGTCTGCTGCCCCCTTGTGATAGAACAGCAAAGAGACCTCAAGATGTGTACAAGCTGGAAGACAGTATCCTTTGAAAATGACACAATTATGTCTGCTGTATATGGGTCATTCCATGAGGTTGGGGCAAAAATTATGACGATGTCCAGGTAACGCTGGTATGATATCTTCTATTACACATGGAAGAAGAGGAAATCATCTGTTGAAAATTTTTATGCAATGAATATGTATAGTAGTGCCCAGCTAGAATCATTCCTGTTTCAGCTTGTACTACAGTCAACCTCGCCTAAGTCGATCATGACAAGACTATGTGAAATGCGTCGACTTATGCGATTTTCGACATCAAGAAAATAAGAACATACATGTACATGTACTGTACCTTTCATGCACTCAGTATATTACTTCACACTCCTGTTACAAGTTGGACAATAAAGAATAAAACCAGACACGTCCAGTCATTAATTCCAATGTATTAAATCCTCCCTTACATCCATTTATATGCACATGGCTGTGAAGGCAATAAAACTGCATGCAGGTCTGGCCGGCCGGCTGTGCAAACATGACTTAACACATGACATTTTGTTCTTCACATGAGAGTGCGCGAGAGAGGAGGTGGAAGTCGCGGCAGCAAGTCAAAATCGGCGTGTGGCAGTTTCGACATTGGTTGATTTCACATCGCCGTCTAGTTTGACTTGCTCGGTGTAAATTTAATGTATTTTCATGGTATTGTTCTGAGAATTTGAGTATTCGACCTACAAAAATTGACTTGTACAAAGGGTTAACACACGTTAATCTAGGAGGATAAATTGGGACGTTTTATTTTCATCGACTTGAGCGAGTATTCGACACATGCAACGTCGACTTAAGCGAGGTTGACTGTATTTCAAAGCTTCGCTTAAATTGCGTTTCTATTTTTTTTTACCATCGTTACATGGACATGACATGTATATAGTATTACAGTGGAAACTCACTATAACGAGGACCTTGGGACCATGACAATTACCTTGTTATACCCCCGCCAAACGAAGTTTGAAGGGGGTATATAGGAATCGGTCAACGGTTGGGCAGTCGGTCGGTCCGTTGCAAATATTGCGGATCGAACTACTTTCTCAGTTTTCGACCAAAGCTCATGAACTTTGGTACACACATTGGTCTTGGTGGGAAGATGTGCAAGACATATTTTTCGGATGAGTCGGAACTGCGTTGCTATGGTAACGGCATATTTATGGCAGAAAATCAAGGAAACACCTTGCGGATCGAACTACTTCCTCAGTTTTTGACCGAAAGTCATGAACTTTGGTACACACATTGGTCTTGGTGGGAAGGCTGTTGTCACGTCGCGGGGGTATTAATGATAATCATCATCTTCAGTGATATTTCTAGTTATATGAGGAATCTCTTTATATCATGGTGAAAAAAACAAAAAATACAAAGACCTGGGACCAGCAAAATTACCGTGTTATATCTGGAATCTTGTTATATTGGAGCTCTTTATAGCGAGTTTCCACAATACATAAAATTTGGTCTGCCATATTGATTCACCATAAAGCTAGAGTATTTCTCAACATAAGTGGCTATGCTTTTTATGCTCAACTCAACTTTAATAGATATAGTTATGGTTGATTGGAGACATAATCCCTCACTGCGTCACAAAAATTGCCCCAACCCCGTGGAAATGAAACTTGGGAAACAATTCTTTAGTCAATTGTGACGCATTGTTCACCAACATTCCCAGCTTGTGAAACTTCCAATAATCTGTGATAAACATGTTGAAAAATAATTTGAATTTGGTATAACATGCATTTTCCTGAGAACGCAGTGGATTCATCCAGTTTAATGAGAATATAGGATTCATTTCATAAGATTTGTAAGCTCACTTCATGTTATAATCCTTTTTTATTGAACAAGCCAATCAAATTGAAGTCTTGACATTATATGCCTTTCAGTTGCTAAACCAAACAGCGAAAGCAATTACTGGTAACCTGTAATTATCTGAAACTGGGTTCCAGTTGTTGGGGTTCTAGTTGTTTGTGTCTCACTTCATCTCCTTGGGCCCCTCCATTTAATATGTAACTATCTTCCTTTATTATGTAATTGTCTTTCTGCATGTCTCTTTCTCTCTTTCTCATCTCCCCCATCTCTCTCTCTCTCTCTCAACCCCCTCCTTCTCTATTCATCTATTTATCTACTCAGGTATCTGTCAATCTATTCTGTTTATTTCTCTGTCTAACACTTTGTCTTTCCCTCCCCCTCTCATTTTCTCTGCAGGGCAGAACATTTTCTTTTTTCAGAGTTATGCAAATCAAACCTAACCAATTAATGCAATTTCTCTTTCTTTGATGTTACAACATTAGCCTAGGCTTTAAAAAAAAAAGTAACTCTGCATAGAGAGATTTAATGCAAGTTAGCTTCAGTTTCCTTGTCATAGTTTCACAGTCATATCTGCAAGACATAAGAAAGCACTGCAAGCACAGGCAGAGGAGCTGTTGCTTGGTGTTACAGCACAAGCTAATGAATGGAAGAAGACCAAAAGGTAAGAATAAGGATAATTTTTTTTCTAATTTCTGTCTTCAATCAAATATTTTTCACTTGAGATAAAGTTGAATTTTGTCTATGCAATTACATTGTGAAAGATGGGGAAAGGATGATCATGCCTACACAAGAATTGGTGTCACTGTGAGGTTTTGGAATCATCAAATTGACAAGCATTTGACCCATTCTCACTGAAAAGCACATGCACTGCACACAGAAATTAGAGTATGGGACTACACACACACACACGCATGTGGCCTGAATGTTTTTTTTTAATGACTCATTTAAAACTTTCTCTGCCAGGACTGAATCCCTCTAAAACTGCCAAATTTTTTGGTATGTAATGTTCTCTGTACAATGCTTAAGCAATAAAAGTCGATTTAATTTGCTAATTTGCTGGAAGTGGACTAAGCGGTAAAGTTAAGCCAATAGATAAATGATATTATGTTGTGTAAAATTGATTTGATATGAGGCAGTGGAGGGAGTTTTCCAAGGAAAATCCTTTTTTTTTAACTTCACAATTTGTTGCCAAATCAGTTATTTGCCCATTTGTCCTTTTTTGCCCAGGTATCCTCAATATGTATTAGACCATCTGCCTGCTCTGTCACGTGAACCAGATACAGAGAGATGTGTCACCCAGGCAACCAGTCTAGTCTTCATCACTTTCCTTATGCAGCTGCACATCATCAAGCCAAAAGAACTGAGTGAGTCATATGTTCCTACTTTACAGCACATCAAATCTACTTGAAATATTATATAAATGTAGGTACTGTATAGTAGTCGACTTGACATTTTATGAACCTTGACAAGGTCTCTCCGTTTAATATTTTTTTTGGTTGATTTGTGATCTTATGTGGTCCCAGAACAATTTCAGCTCTGTTGGGCAAGGGGCACCCTTGAGCTATTTGCATTATGTGCATAAATCCAGAAGTTATCCCTGGAAGACATATGTAGCAGCATACATAAGACAACTTGCACAAGCTGTGTAACTGGATCTACGTACTAACTGCATATGCACGCTGATAGCAAATGCTAACAGTGTTGTTCAAGATTTGTAATAGTCCTGTTATACGGCGGGAGGTTACACTGGGTGAACTGCATGTCCGATAATGATGTATTTTACCTCTACTTAGGGGATTTTGCGAGGCGTAGAATCCATTTTTGATGTTATACCTTTTTTGCAATTTAAGGTCACTTTTAGGTACTACAGGTTAAGTGAAGGTCAGAAAAGTTATATATGGACAATGATAATGGATGGGATGACATTTTGAATTTTGATGGCCTAAATGTAGATGGTGTGAATGAAGTTGTTTTAAGTCGTGCACAATCATAAATTTCCGGTCACCATCCGTCACAAGGGGTCTTTCAACGTCATATTACCACTTGATTGTAAATGTAGTTTAGTACAGTGTATGTAGATAAAGATCTATATAGATATAATGTCTATGAGAAAATTTCATATTGTTATTGTGCCAGATAAAATGGAAGGACTATGTTGTTTTTCATAACCATGACATATGTAGCCTGCATAAACATAATTATGAGTGAGGCTTTTAAATTGTATATTCAGGGATAAAAAAATACAGCTGTGCTGATAACCTGATGTACTTGAAAATTATATTAAATTTTGGCCCTAACCATTCCTTTTTTCAGTAACAGACAATCTTGGTTCCAGCTGAGATCAGTATTGGTAATACCAGCCAAATATCAATCAAATTGATCTAGTTCTTAATTTTTAGGAACAGGATGACAATATTATCTCAGATGTCGTTGCTGCGGACATCCTGAACTGCAGCTGTGTTGTTAGAATCATCAATAATATTAATATTTTGTCTCGTATGCTCAATCTCAACAGAAACATGTCTGAAAACCGCTCCCCTAGGCATCAGATCTCACCTGTATGAAACATTCACTCAGATGACACCAACACCAGATGGAAAAAGTGAAAAACAGTAAGTTGTGAATATGCTGCCATGCTTAAAATAGAATACTCAAATGGAAAGTAGAAGGCATACTGCGGCTTCTTAGATAATGGCAGTGGAGTGACAAATGATTATGAAACATTGCTCTAATAAGATAATGTAAATATTTTGGAATCTTTGACAAATTGAATATTCATATACATGTAACGTATGACATTCCCTCTCTGTACACAATAGACCGTTTCTGTAATGTATGTATATATATATATATATATATATGTATATTCTCTGGGCACCTAGTGACGAGCTATTCCATTAACCTCCTGTTTATAAATGAGCCTCGATGCTTGGAATCCAGTTTGCATACATTATTTGTTGCTATGTCCAGCAAGCCTCCGGCAAGCTTTCAGGTTGTCAAGAACAATCTTTGAAAGGTATGTATAAAATTTGCATACATTACCGAAGCGGTCTATTATACAGACTAGCATATGATTATGTATGGTCATGCACGGTTAAAATTGTCTAAATTTAGGGCTTAATCGTGGAATAAGTCTCCTCTCATTCAGTGTGTACGCACACACTTCCGTGTTATGTCTATTGAGGTGGAATGATGTCACCATAGCGTTGCAGGCAATAAACATATACTGTGCAGAGTGAATGAGGGGTGACATATTTCATGATAATGCCAAAATTTAGTTTCAAAATATGTATGAGACTTCAGGAACTAAGGCTAGGAGCAGAATGTGTTTCACATATGTGTGCATGATATACAGTGTAAAAGGGAGGGAGGTGGAGTTCTACCTCACCGCTTGCCCTTTAGGATGAGCGATGGCCACCTCATTGTATGATTCATAGAATATATGATACATGAATAGTGCTACTATAAACACTATTAATAATAATGATAATGATAATTTAAAAAATAATGATATTAATGAATTTGATAATAACAATGATAATTATAATAATAACATTAATGATAATGACTTTAATTTCACCTTTTCATAAAATAAAAAGCGCTTCACAGTCCTAAAACTAATGAATATTTCATTTATTTAAGACCGTAATTACATGTATACATGTATGTACAACAACTTTTTTTTCTTCCTGCCCAGGTTGCTTTCCAAGAGCTGCAAGCTCTTATCCTACATCATTGTCCTGGCTCAGCTCATAGACAGTTTCCACACAGACATTGCATCACTAAGCAAAGATCTCAACATTTCTATCAAAAAGTGAGCCATATTACAAAATATCTCATTCAGTATCATTTTCAAATTACAGTGTAGGCCAGCTATTCCTAAAAGATCTACATGTGACCTGCAGAAGATACTTTAAAGACCTCAGCCTGACCCAAAACAACCATATATTGACGTAAAGCTTAGTAAACAAAGAATATAATTACCCTGGGTATTCATAAATTTTCGTCTCCGTTTATCCATAAAAAATAAAAAAGATAATTTTTTTTGTCTGCCCCCTCCCTATTGCGTAATAAGAGAGGAAACTGCAGGGGGTCGCTAGACGTGTGACGACATGTCATGTATACAGCTCCGAGTGCGTCTACACGATATGTCGTCATGTTATCTTTTCTGTTGGTTTTAGAGATGCCAAGAATTATATCTTGTGGAGAGTTTCATCTCCTGACATCTGTTGGGTTCTGTATTTATTTATTTTTGTGTTAAGGTGTACAATAGTGTTGGTGTGTAATTTTTTTCTAGGACTTGATTTATCTCACTTATTTTAAAATTACATTTTTAAAACCATTACCTTAAAGACTTTGTTTGTGGTATTGTTTAGGTTGTTGACTCATGCCCGATTTGTTGGTTGTAAGACATCCTCTCAGACAATAACACCTTCCAGGCCAAGGAAGAGGAAGAAGGTGAAGAAAGACCCTGATGACAGTGATGACGATGATGACCTTGATGGTGACACTGCAGACACTGAATCACGCAAAGTCGTTTTCATTGAACTCAACACACCTATCAAGTCAGTATCAAGCTTTGTAGAGAAGCGGGGATTTGGAAAGAAGAGATGATCAAGTTCGGCCTCCTACAAATTGTTCTTCACCTTTCAATCATATCTGACTCTCAAACCTTCAGGAATGCTTTGGGGGGAAACTCCGGACTCATTTTTTGATGGATTGCTGATTTGCAGTGGAAAATACCCTTATCTACAGTGTAGATTGTCTACAGTTAATTTCCTTTTGTTTCTCATAGCTGGCTCTTCTGTGATGCTGAACAAAACAAGGAACTACCTCTGGGACCGCCCTGGCAGCTTTCCTCCAGAAAGCTACCCCCAATTTTATTTCTGAGTAGTTAATAATAGTGATAATAATTTTAAACAAAAATGGTAGAGACTTGAACCCTCAACCTTTTGATTGAGAGTCAAGTGAACGAACCACTCTACCACGATGCTGTCAATAGTTATTTGTCTGAGGGTGATGTTCATTTTCAAAGGAGATGGTTGTCGGGGGGCTGTAGTTCTGATACAAATTTATAAAATCAGAGCAAAGTCAAAGTCGGAGCAAATGTGAGATGTTTATGTCACAGTGTTTTAAAACATAGATTCTATGTGAAGTACAAATGTAATTTTTGCCCTAGTCATTTGTGCTGACATACTTTTAATACAGCTACAGGATGCACCATATTTCCTGCCACCATGTGGCACGAAACAGTACGCGAGTAGGAGTATAAAAAATGTGTCATGTTTACGGTTGATGATCAGAGACACAGATTTAAAGTGCATCATTATCGTTTAAACTACAATTTTGTTGTCTTAAATTTTAAAAACAACTAACAAAAAATGTTGAATTGGCCTAAAGATTCATATCCATGGTTCAGTTGGTTTTGATTATGAAAATAAGACATGGATTTTGACAAGAAGGAAATGATTTTTACATGCATTATACTAGTTCTAGGGTGCAAGTTGCTGCAAATGATTACTATTTCAATTTTAGTAAATGAAGAAGCTTAATGGGAGGAATTTTAATTTGTAAACAAATTTAATTTGTTTGTAAACAAATTTAACACTGGCAGTAATGCCTAAAAATTTGTTTACATACATGTATTTCAATTTTTTTGCACAAGTCTTGAAATTACTACATATAACACAATTTTTGTCTCGCCCACCGGAGGTGAAGGCGAGACTAAGGGCTCCAAATGTCGTTCGTCCGTCCGTCGTCCGTCCGTCACAAACGTTATGACAGATAACTTTGCAACCGTCACTCACTTTTCAACCAAACTTGGGTTGTAGATGCACTGAGGGGACCTGCATGTTATGGTGCCATTGGAGGTCACATGATAAGGTCAAAGGTCATTTCAGGTCAAACATTAAAGTTTACCTGCAAGACTCTCTTATGACAGATAACTTTGCAACCGTCACTCACTTTTCAACCAAACTTGGGTTGTAGATGCACTGAGGGGACCTGCATGTTATGGTGCCATTGGAGGTCACATGATAAGGTCAAAGGTCATTTCAGGTCAAACATTAAAGTTTACCTGCAAGACTCTCTTATGACAGATAACTTTGCAACCGTCAATCACTTTTCAACCAAACTTGGGTTGTAGATGCACTGAGGGGACCTGCATGTTATGGTGCCGTTGGAGGTCACATGATAAGGTCAAAGGTCGTACGTTAAAGTTTACCTGCAAGACTCTCTTATGACATAACTTTGCAACCATCACTCACTTTTCAACCAAACTTGGGTTTTAGAAGCACTTGGGGGACCTGCATGTTATGCTGCCATCGAGGTCACATGGTAAGGTCAAAGATCATTTCAGGTCAAACATTATAGTTTACCCGCAAGACTCTCTTATGACATAACTTTGTAAACGTCACTTTCCAAACAGTAATGTAGATATATGCAAGCATAACTTATATGCAGATTTATGCACTTGGGGGACCTGTGGCATGGCAATAGAGATCACGATATTTCTAGTTATCGCTATGGGCGAGACACATTATTGCTAATGCCTTGTTTTGAGTGAACAAGCCCACATTTCTATGTAAAAATCACACATATATAGAAAAATCAGTCAGAAGATTTTTTTAAAAGGTCCTCAAATCAAGATATTTCTGGGAGCGTTTCATCAAGTGTCTTGTCAGTGATTTTTACCTACAAATTTGCTCTCAGCCCATCAGATGCAAGCATATCAGTACCTTATAACAGTTGTCGGTAAAAATCACTGACAAAACACTTGATGAAACACTCCCCTGATTCGTCTTTTGGTAAGCCTTGACTATGCATCGAGGCACGTACTAGAAATGACTTGATATATGTGATAACAGATGTGTACCAATATTGCATAAATGATGTTACATGTATGTTAAAGGCCAAGTCCACCCTAATATCAAGTTGATTTGAATAAATAGAGTAAAATTAAACAAGCATAACGGTGAAAATTTCACTGAAATCGAATGTAAAATAAGAAAGTTAAGGCATTTTGAAGTTTTGCATTATTTTCAGTGATATGCATAACATGGGCGGTATGCAAATGAGTGAACCGATGATGCCATGCACTCACTTTTCCTTATGTATTTTATTATATGAAATATCATATATTTCATTTTTTTGCTTCAATAATGTAAAACATGGTTTGACTCCTTAACCACTTGATTACGTGCCACGTACATGTACATGCTCTCACTCTCGCCTCACGGTGCATGCCACATACATGTACGTGTTTAGGCTATTGCACTTTCAGAAAGATAGCACTGCCGATTGATTTGCCGCCTTACGCCAGTAGCACTGCCCTGATGATATACAGTGAAATTAATAACCAAATTTTTATGATAAAACTAGCACAGAGGCTATCAATGTGTAATGAGCCCAGTAGCAGTCAAGTGGATATGGAACATGTAAAATCATCATTATTGTAACTTATTTTCATACAAGGAAGCGATTCTTTATTATTACATCTATCAAAATTGAAATATTTGAAATTTCATATAATAAAATACGTAAGGAAAAGTGAGTGTGTGACATGCTCATTTGCATACCGCCCATGCTATGCATATCACTGTTTCATGAAATAAATGCAAAACTTCAAAATGCCGTAACTTTCTTATTTTACATCCGATTTCAGTGAAATTTTCACTGTTACGCTTGTTTAATTTTACTCTATTAATTCAAATCAACTTGATATTAGGGTGGACTTGGCCTTTAAATATTTGAAAAAAGGGATAATATTCATTGTTATATTAAAGGAGAATTAACCCCTGATTACAAATTTACTTAAATTGCAAGGTGTAATATATTCCTACTTATTGGCCTAAAATCATTTTCTAATAAGATATCAGAAAAGGGTATAAATAAAGATATTCCAACACCCGGTATCGTCTCCTACTCATTTACATGGGGGCTGCCATTTTCTTGCTGATTTGGAGTTGTACATGAACCATTGAGAAATGTTCCAGTCAGGAAGCTATTTTGAATCCAAATCCTAAATTGATTTTCTTCATTACCTAAAATCCCATATGTGACGAAAAATATAAAGTGGGTGTTTACATGTATTATAAAAATTAAATCTTTATTATGATACTTTTAAATTGTCTGGTTTTGCTTAACAAAAATCTATTTTCTTGGGTTTGCCAAACAGAGCAGAACATAATATATGCAGCATGCATTCTGACTTTTCAAGTCCATTATCCGAAAGCAGGTGAATGCATAGCTTGCCGCTATAGATGCTCAGGGAAGAAGCATCCATAAAATTTGAATTAATTTGCTCCGTCCCATGAGTCCAGTATCGAGAAAATAGATTTCTATTGAGCGAATATCGATTTTCAACAGAAATATATGAGGAAATCTTCAGTTTAAAAATAAATTGACATATCTATTCTATATTTTTAATCTCAAATGGGTTTTTAGCTCACCTGAGCCTATGGCTCGAGTGAGCTATTGCGATGGAAATTTGTCCGTCGTGCGTCGTGCGTCGTCCGTTAACTTTTTACATTTTCATCTTCTTCTCCAAAATCCATGATCGGAATTCAACCAAACTTGGTAGGAATCATCCTTAGGGGTAGGGGACCCAAAGTTGCTAAAATGGTACATGTGGCCCCCGGGGCCCTATAGGGGGTCTGTGGGGGTAACATACTGGAGGGGGGGGGGGTGGGGCAAGTTGTCCGCCATCCGTAAACTTTTTACATGTTCAGCTTCTCCAAAACCCATGATTGGAATTTAACCGAAGTTGGTAGGAAGCTCAGATTTGGTATTGTGTATAGAGATACCTCTATAGATGAAGAATGAAAGTTGTTCATGTGCTAGAGAGAACATGCACCAGATGTGAATTGATCCACCTCAGGTGAGCGTCGTGCCCCCTGGGGCTCTTGTTAATTTTGAAAAAGGCAATTGAGCATTTGGATTAAGAAAATCTTCTTGTACACATAAACAAAATGGGAGCCCCCATGTGCTGCTAGCAGACGATACATATTGCTAGCAGATGGTAAATTTTGCTCAGAAAATCTTGATTCGTATCGATCTCGTATATTTTGACGCGAAGCCATATAGTCTAACAAGTAGGAATAAATAACACCTTTGAACACTATCATCTTTATTTTTGAGCGTAATTCTCCTTTAATACTTGTGGTTGCCTTTAACTCTTTCAGTGCTGATGTCACGTATATGTGACAGATAGACTTGTCATTTTCATTCACTAATTGCTCGACTGCAGGAAAGGTATATGGTGGTCAGTGTATATCAAAATTTTGAGCATAAATCAAGCATTCTGAATATATGATAATTATATGCTACCATAGAAATTTTTAGAGAAAACTGCAGATTTTTAAAAAGATATTACCTTATTTCAACATTAAACAATAGTAAAAAAAATGAGAAACCAAAAATAATGGACAAAAAAGAAAGTCAAATGTAATTTATAATAATTCTTATGCATAAAGTTGGGGAAAGGAAAGTAAAATTTTAGAGTGAAGACCTTTTTTTTTTTTTTTTTTTTGTTGCTTGTCAGGGAATTATGTAGGCAAACTGGACCCCATAATCCCTTACTAAGCGATTTTTGAAGGTTTGGCGAAAATGTTTTTTTGTCCCTAGCCCCCCCCCCCCCCCCCCCCCCCCCACTGAGCGACTTTTCGAGAAGCTGGTGAGACCAAAAAAATGCGGGTCTACCTTTTCACAAACTTTCATTTTTGTGCCCCCTCTTTTAATAAATCCTGGATCCGCCCCTGCGTACGGCCCCACCAGTGTGCAGGCTGACACGGTGGGAGTCAGTGTCACAGCTTCTTCTTCATTGAGACGCAGTACACTAGCTACCAGGACGTGCGTGAAGCCTCAGGGATTAAATAAGAAGTACATGTAGGTCCACTTGCTTCTTGAATTACCTCTGTGAGTTAGATGGGCATCCAATCAAGCAATGAACAGAATCTGCAATAGAAAGAACAAAGCAATAGTGAATTAATCGATCCAGTTCTGATCAGTCCTCTATCTCCCCCCAAGTCTTTGATTCGAAGAAAGACCATGAAGCGTGTCAAAGATAAAGGTCCGACGGAGAGAGCGTCTGGATGACGGGGCAAAGGTGGGTGTTGGATCCACTCCGTCAGTCGTTGGATCCGGTGCCTGTGGAGGATGATGCAGCAAGTCAGCGGAAGCCGAAGGGGAGGTATGAGCCAGAAGAGAAGACTGTACACTGGTGAGAGGGGAATGTACGTCGGGACCATCAGAGTCGTCTAGCATGAGTGACGGAGGGTCATCTAAGACACGTCGGGATTGCTGCCGGGCAGGGGTAATGGGGCATGACGAGGCCGACAGCGGCACAGCAGAAACTGCGGGGAGTAGACAAAGGGGCAGATCGACGTGAAGCGTGAACATCATCCTCCATTCAAGTCTTGTCCCGTTTCAGAGGGTGTGGGCCCGTTTGATTCTGGATGCGGACACACAAGCCCGGAGAGAGCTTGGTCTCCCTGTCAGGGGTTTTACGATACTGAAGCATAGCACGTTGGAAGGTGTCCGTGTCCAGGGAACCAGTGGGGCCTGCGCTGCTCATGATGAGACGATTGATGGTTTTGACATGCCCCAGTCCAAAAGGAAAAGGCGTGTGGCCACTGCTATGAATTCGGGGCCACCATCAGAAGCAAACTCATTGGGAATGCCGAAAGTGACAAAGATGTGACGTAAGCATGTGATCAGTCCATCCGCCCCCTGTGTGGACCGTTCAACGATCGGCCAGTTTGAGTACCTGTCCACCACCACCAAATAGTTGTATCCCTTGTAGTGAAAGTAGTCCCCACAGATATACACTGGAAGTGGTAGGCTGGGGAGAGCAGGGGAGTTGGTGGGGCACTGGGGTTGGAGGGTGCAATCCGGTTTCACTCGGTACAGTTTGCACGGTGAAAGGTAATTGCAGGGGTGATACCAGGCCAGAAGATCGATGCCTCAGCACGAGCTGTCATGGAGGTGACCCTTTGGTGGGCAGCATGCAGGTGAGATCGCACTTCCTCCCGGAGGGATGGTGTGATGACCACACGGTCCTTGTAGAGGATGACCCCGTCAACTGAAGATAGTTCCTCACGGAACTGAAAGTATTCACGCAGTGGTTGAGGGAGTTCATGACGATACTCAGGCACGCCAGACTCAGTGATGCCAAGGGGAGTCTGCATGTGTTCGTCACTAGCGGTGGCCGTACGAACCCTGTCCCATGTGACTGACTTGAGGTGCAGCGAGTCCAGAGCGCACACAGGAGTGGAAAGCGTGCACACTTCGACAGTATCCATGTATGGGTCCATGGTCCGCAGGCCCCCCATGAGGGTCGGGGGATTGTAGGAATGATACAGGGTCTGTGTCCATTGTTGCGATATCATCAGGGAGGTCTAACTTCTGTGGCTCACCAGTCGGGTGACGTGAGAGGCATTCCGTGGCACGATGGCGGATCCCAGGGATGTGGACCATGGCGGAATCTGTAACGGAGTGACTTCTCTTTCAAGTTCCGCAAGCGGGGATTGGGGATGTCCTCCAAGCCCCTATCAGCAAAGATCTTGAGTAATGGCTTGTGATCAACAGCGATGATGAGATCCTCACATCCCAACACAAAGTAGGCCTATCGTGCCTTGTCAAGGGCATCCACTACGGCAAGTGCATACCGTGATTCAGCAGCGTGGGTGAACCTACTGCCGACGAGCGTAATTTTCCAACCTGCGGCACAGCAAAAGGGGATCGTGCCTTCGCAGTCACAGTATATCTGCAGAAGACAGAAGCCGATGCCATTCTGAGACTAGTCCACCTACTGGACTGAACTGAATAATCCACGCAGCAAGCAGACCAAGCGGACGTTGAGGGCGCGTGACTTACACAAATTTGTCGATCCTTAATTTTCGGGGAGTACAGATTAGTGGAGTCGCGCGATCAGCCGCTTTGCGCGGTGATTGGAGTATGTGAATCAATGGCGTGTGAGTGCGTGGGGGAAGAATTATGAATTAAAATCGGCCAGTATCTGGACTATTCTTAGACCAGTCTGTGGCGAGACAAGTAGGTCTGCTTGGTCAAAGATCTTCACGTCATCATCAATCTCACTAGTGATGACAGCCTTGGACTCGTCAAAGGCAGACTGAAGGGCGGGAGTCCAGACAAATGGGGTACTAGGCTTGAGAAACTGACGAAATGGTAGCATCTGCTCTGTCATTCTGAATGCGTATGACACCTGGTTGACAAGCCCAAACCATGACCATACATCAGTAATGTTAGTGGGCGTTGGAATGTCAAGGAATGCCTGCAGGTACTTTATTTTGTTTTATTTATCTTTTATTTATTTTATTTATTTTTTTAAATTTATTTATTCCTGCATGTTTCACAATAATCAGTTTCATACATACAAACTTTGAAAATAGAAACACAGAGGTCTGGCAATATAAGCTGGACGCTTGAAGTGTTGCCATACCTAAGATCTTACATATTTCATACATTCTTAAAAGTAAACATAGATTAATGATTAAATACAAAAAAAGTGCAAATATAGATACAAATACAGATAAAGAATAAGATTGAAATCTCTACAGTACGTTCAAGAGCAGGAAAAATGTAGCAGACATGATAAAAGGTGCAGTCCATCCATACTGAAGGAGAAACACGGGGAAAAGAGAGAGAAGAAAACGTAAGACAATCAAGAGGGGGGGGGGGGGGTGGTGGGAAGATGCCCTAATTAACAATATCACTGCGCATAATTACATCATGGCAAATTATACATGTATACATATATAGAATATATACAATCATAATTAAGTACATGCTATTTTCAGGGGAATTAACAACCAACTAATGGAACAAATATCTTAAATCAAAATGTTTGCAATGAGCATGCGCTTGACTGCATTATTAAAAGAGTAAATTGTAGGCAAATTACGTGTTTCAATTCGTAAAGAATTCCAAACGTCTGGACCAGTGCAGTATGTCTCACTGATTTATGTGCCAATACCAGGCATAGCCAGACTTGGTATTGTGTATGGAGATACCTCTATAGATGAAGAATGAATGTTGTTCACGAAATTTCTCTGAGTGGCCCTATAGGGGCCCTGTGGGGGTAACATACTGGGGGGGGGGGGGGGGGGCTGCCAGGCAAAATGTACATTCTGATCTTCTCCAAAACACATGATCGGAATTCAACCAAACTTGGTAGGAATCATCCTTAGGGGTAGGGGATTCAAATAATACATGACATTGTAGACCAGGGGGGGGGGGGGGCCTTCTCGGGGGGGGGGAATTATGTTAATTTCTAACATCATCTCGTGTACATGTACATCCTCCTAGTTGTTTCAATTTCTAACATATCTCCTGGTGGTGCTGGAGAGAACATGCACCAGATGTGAATTGATCCACCTCAGGTGAGCGTCGTGCCCCCCTGGGGCTCTTGTTTATGGTTTCCAAAGGAATTAATTTCAACATTGCGTTTTTGCAGCGTTTGGCCTGGATACCTGTAGGCACACATTGCCTCTGTGTCGTAGTGAAGACATGGATGGCTTCCAAGGCTTTGATTTGCGGAATAGGAGGTCTTTGAAGGATTGACGGAACTCTGGATTAGAAATGGCATACACACATGGGTTCATGCACGAGTTAACATAACTTAACCATACCAGAACCTCGGCCCTCGTTATGGTAAACGAGCGACAACCATGTAAGGAACACACGACAAGATCGATGAAAAATGGCGTCCAGCAAATCAAGAAGAGACCGATGATAGTGCCGAGGACGATGGCGGCCTTGCGGTTAGATCTGTTCTGGTTATTGATCCGGAAGTCTGCTTGTGCTGTTTTGTTTTCTACAAACCTGCCGTTAGTCAGACAACCACGGCGTATGTTCTCAGCGCGCTTTCGTATCAGATGAAATATTCGCGAGTAAATGAAGATCGTGATACCACATGGGATAAAGAAATCGGCGATGCTGATAATAACCAGATATGTAGAGTTGAAACCATGATTGCAGGAAGCAGCACCTGCTAGACGCCACTCTGAATGATCTCCTTGCTCGCTTTTCTCATTTGTAATGTTTGATAAGCTCATAATATGATCACCAGCATAGGCCGGCACAAATGAAGTTAAAAATTTGAAGATCCACACTAACCACAACAGCCTTTCGATTTGTCATCCAGCGTTTGTATTTGAATGGCTTTTTGATGTGGACGTAACGGTCAATGCTTATCACACAAAGATGTAGTAACGACGTCGAAGAAAACATGAGATCGAAGGTGACCCAGGCTTTGCAGAAAATTTGACTGAAGATGCTTTTGAGGACGATGTCCGAGGACAATGAGAAAGGCATGACAAGTATTGCTACGAATAGGTCAGCTGTAGCGAGTGATGCAATGAAAACATTACTTGGCTTGCGTAGGTTGTGATGAAAGCATACAGCTACACACATTAAGAGATTCCCGACAATGCATGCGATGATGATGGCGATCAGTACGACATCGATGAACACCGCTGAGTAATGTTTGTTTCCAGAATTGTAAACTGGCGATATCTCCTCTTGGCTCGAATGTGCCAAGATTTCAGCCATTTTCTCAAATTCGGACTGTGTCAGACCAACAGTCGATCTGTTGAAATAATATTGCGCTAGGGAATTGCTCCCCCAGAATTACCGTATGTTACACGATGGTAGACAAAATCAAAGGGGAGAAAAGAATTGTTCTTTTTTGTCGATATTTTACATATACTCGAAGTGATTTAACCATGATAAATCGGCTCTTATTTTTGATCGAGGCACCCAGAAAGGCATTTAGCTTTAAATAGGCTGATAGATCCTCTCATAATGCATCATTATCGTTCACCTTGTCTGGTCTACTTTAATTGACGTGCCAATTAAACAGCGCCAAAGTACTGCTTGTTTAGATATCGACTATATGCAATGGAAGTAGTTTTTGACTCCATGCTCGTAATGTTTGATCTACACTCAACTCCTGACTCGATAAACCGAGGAAAAAATGGGTTTCTTTGGTTCTCTTCTTCATTTTTCTCTTCTTTTCTTGCTCTTAAAATGTAGTCCACCTTCAGTGGCGTATCCGGACCCTTGCTAGGGGGAGGCCGAGGCCGGGGGGGGGGGGGGGGGGGTGATCCACAAAGTCAATGGTGATCCACAAAGAAAATTACTCTTTTTTAGGTGTTCATAATTTCCATGACGGGGGGAAGGATGACCGAAATTCCTTTAACCCATCTCTTCATTATTTGTAAATTATTCTTTTGATTTTTCTTTCGTTAGTTCTAGCCAGTGACGTAATGAGCCAAAAGTTTTGAGGGGGCAGAACATTTGCATACGTGGCAAAATTTCTGAAAACTTGCGAGCAAAAAAAAATCGACTTAACGAAAATGCAATTTTGTCTCAAATAATCTAGACCTATATCATGTAGGTAATTTCAATTTTTTCCACTCCCTCCCCCTTTTTTCTCGTGGAACTTCTTTTTTTTTTTTTAGGGGGGGGGGGGGGGGGGGGCTGCAGCCCCCAAGCCCCCCCCCCCCCCTACACCAGTGCCGTAATAAATTCATATATCTATTTACGTAAAAGCAAAGCGAGCGAGTCAAAATTTTGGCCTCATTTCATTTTGATTGACAGTTATTGCACTTTCTTGAAATTCATGCATTAACTAATGAACTGTATGTTTAATATATTTCATAGATGTATTTGATTTCAAAGCTTGATGGAAGGAATCAGGTTAAGCTGTCGAAGCGGCCTTTATTTGGTGATTGATCAGGGTCGGTTATTGAATCATGAAAAAAAAATATTCCTAGCAGGCATCCACACAGAGCCAGATTTTTAAGGGGTAGTTCTCCCTGATTACAAGTTGGTGTTAAAAGAAATAGAACTATTAAAGAAACAGAACAGTGAAGGTTTGATGAAACTACGATAAAAATAAGAAAGTTATGAATTTTTGAAGTTGTAATCAATCAAACAAATTGGCAACTCCGTGACATATCTTGCGAGCGCCTTTAGCTCTCTCATTTGCTCTGTAACCACAAAATCATTAATTTCTATTTTCTCTAAAGAAAATATTCGATCATCATACACCTTGATAAATCACGGAGTTGCCAATTTGTGTTTCATTACAACGTCAAAAAATCACAACTTTCCTATTTCTTTTCGGATTTAACTCGATTTTTCACTGATCTGTTTCTCTCATTTTTCTTCTTTCATTCAAATGAACTTAATACCAGAATAGACTTTCCCTTTAAGGCTATAGCCCTATTGCTATTTGACAATGGAACTTGCTGTTGTTCTGTCAATATATAGAGTAGGCCTACGATCTGACTTACAAAATGGCCTAGTAAATATGTTCCATTATAGCGCGGAATATGGTTAGAGAGAGTGAATAATCGGGTTAATTGACAACTATAATTCCCTCACTCTTTCACCCCCAATGTCTCTTTCTCTCTCTCTCTCTCTCTCTCTCTCTCACTCATATCGAGTGCTTCTCTCTCCCTCTAGGTTTCATTCTTTCATTTTACTATTTCATGTCCGCCTAACCTGACGTGAGGAGATCATTGTCGATACATCTCTGGCATCAATGATCTTTGGTATGCCTTTAATTCATTTTAGTTATGTGCTTGTCAGGTTAAACAGGTTGTATAAGTTTTAACATTTTAAAAATATTTAATATTTAATATTTAACGTTTATAAACAGCATGTGTATTGTGTACAAATGCATGTGCCTTTTAAATTAAATTTAAAGAAACTGTCTAGAAGCAATTAAAAAGGGCGATGTGACACAGAAGAAATGACTTATATTATTATTAATATCATGATTATGGGATTTTGGAATCATCAAAATAGTGATTTTAAAAATGGCCCAGTTTTGCTTTAAAAAATGTAGCATGCACTGCGTAAAGCCTACATGATATAAGAATGTAAAGATATGACTACACCCACATGAAAGTTTGTTACACAGTGTTTCCAGCTATATATATCTCTTGTAATACTTCGACTATGAGGGCATTTGAAGAACAACCCTTTTCAGGGGACATTTTCTTCTGAGTCACCTCTTTTCTTTAATCAAATGGAAAGAGAGAAAGAGAAAAAAAAAGAGAGAAAAAAGACGCTTCGATGTCCTCTCCCACCCTCCCTCCGCCGAGATATAATTGCCTTGCTTTTCATCCACTGAGTAAAAATGGTTTAACCAAACGACGCCGGTGACCCCTCAGTGCAATCTGGGGACGTTTCATGAAAGGACTTGTCAGATATTTTATCCGACAAATTTGCTCTCAGGCAATCAGATGCAAGGATTTCAGTAGCTTATCCGATGAAATATCCGACTTCTTTTCATGAAACGCTCCCCTGATGCGTTCTCAGGCGATATTTTGCTCCGGGATAATTATCTAATTAAATAGGTTTGGATTACGATTGATTTTTTGGGGGTTAGTTTTAAGGTATGCTGGCCACTGCTCAAGAAGCCAAGAGTGTGTTTCGCAGCTGTTACACTGGACACCAAACCGTGGAAAAAGGAAGCCAGGAAGACCAACTCTATCATACCTTGATACTCTGAAGAGGGATACCGGTCTTGAGCCTGAAGAACTAAGATCAGCAATGAGGGACAGAGGTGTTTGGAGGGCCATTGTGAATCGAGGACACCACTCCAATTAAGCAAGTAAGCAAGCAAAAGAGTTAGGAATAGGTATTGCCAGATAAATCGGGAATTCGACTTGGTGGATCATGCAATTCTCCTGTCTACACTTGAAAATACAGGAGTCTCTGAGTTAGAATTACAGTTGTCTAAAAGTTATTTGAAAAATAGACGAATATGAACTTCTATCAGTGAGATTTTATCAGAAGAAAGGGTTATTTTGAAGGGAGTACCCGTGGATCTCTTTTGGGACCTTTACTGTTCATTTTGTTTATTAATGATTTAAATTCTGTCGTTAAAGATATGCTGACGATAGAGTCATCATCATTCACATAATATAAGGTTATTGAACACGTTTTAAATAGGGAATTAGAAAGTCTATCAGTCTGGATGAACAGGAATAATTCGAAGATTAACTATGACATAACTGTATGTTAAATGGAACGCCTAAAATGCTCAGAAAACAATCATGTACATGATATCAAAATTAATTACCTTACTCTGACTCGAGTGAAGAGCTATAAGTATCGTGGCGTCTTTGTGGATGATCAAACATGAAGTGGAACTGTCATATTAAATCCTCTTGTGTAATAAATTGGGGGAAATGGGTAGTTATATTGCACGATTAAAACACTTAATGAATATGTCAGAAATTGATATTTTACTTTATATCATCTCATTTTGATTATGGTGATGCTGTGTGACAATCTGCAAGCAAATCTCTTGCTCATCTTCAAAACAGTCAGAATAGAGCTGGTAGAATAATTTTAAAAATTGACACCTATTCACACACTTCCAATGAAATACCCAATATTTTGGGTTGGGACAAAATGCAAAAGAGACACATTTGATACTATTCATTTATATTTCTAAAAATAATAATTACATCTGAATATACGAAGGATATGTTTCAAAATTAATGAAAGCTACTCCTTACCCCCTCGGAAATAAGAGTAATAATTTATATGAGTAAAAAGCGAACACTAACAGTTGTAAAAGGTCTTTCTCGTATTTAGAGCTGCCTCTGTATTATACAGTATGTGCGTGATGTCACCAATTTTAATTCATTCAAATGTATCTTTATGAAAGATATTTCTTCAACTTGAAAGAAGTCTTGAATTTGTACTTAGAGTGGGGATGAGGGTTTAGTAGGATATTGGGTTTGGTTGGGTGTTTTATTTTTTTGGTCAACTTGCTAATAATAAGGTAATTTTGTTAATCATTCAGTAAACTGGGTCCATGGAAGGCCATGCTGCAGCAATCTAATAACTGCAGCTGAATATGAACTACCAGCCGTATATTATATTTTCTTCAAAATTACCTACATGTATATAATTTTCATACTTTGTATCTATGACTTTATTTTTATTTTGTAAATATGTATTTTTGTGAGTCATTTTTATACGGAAATAAAAACAAACACTGTCCATTGCATCTTAGCCAAGACCACATGAAGACCGTTACTTGAATGTATAAAGTTTACTATCGAACGGCTTAATTGTTTTCGTGACTGTTCTGCAAGCCAATTCCTCAAGCCAGAGAAACATCTTTAAAAGACTAAAAGAGAAGAAGCAAGCTCATAAAATATTCTGTCAACCTCATCGTTAGCAAGGTGCAAGATTTGAATGTGACAGTATAGGCTTATTATTTTCAATTTATTTGGCAAAAATAATACATTTTCAACATCTAAAAGTATGCCTACAATAAAATACATTTAACTTGCCAGGATAGTAAATACGCATATGAGGGGGGGGGGGGGGGGGGGGGAACCTCGCTATTCATATGGACAACTTATTCATAAGGACCGCTATCCACAACGCGTGACTAAATGAATAGCGGTTTTCTATGAAGAGCGGTCCTTCGAGCAAAACATATACAAATTACCTCGCTATTCATAATTACCTCCATTCATCAGGACCACTATTGATAACTATTCGTAAGGACCGCTGTTCACAACGCGTGTTAAATGATAGCAGTTTTCTATGAATATCGGTCCTTATGAATAGCGAGCGGACCCCCATGAGGGCTCTTCAGCTTCTTCCGATGGGGTTTGAATATGCTGATTATAAGGGAGATAATTATCAAACATTAGTTGGTCCAGAAAGTTACTAGATCAACCGCCTCTCCCCTTGTTATCTACTTAGTACTTTTCTGATATTTATCGTAGATTTTCGTGTTTTTGTATATTCGGAACTTCTCCCTTTTTAAGAACATTGGATGCGCCTATATTATGTGTATCTTTATTTTTCTTTTCGTAATTTCTATTCCTTGATTCAGATTTTCAAAACGAATATCACAAATTAAGCATTAATTACACAATATAATTCAACATGGCAATAAACACAATAAAAATGATATGATTCCATAACATGCCATCCATAAATAAACAACCATTAAAGAACAATTTAACTGAACAAGGTATAGATTAAAACCTGATAGGTGTAAAATTAAAGTATATAGGGCAATTGTAACAATGAATATAATTCTTTGAAGCTCTTTGTAATATTATCATGCATGTCCTCCTTCCGTCCAACATTCAATATAGTTCCATCACACACACACACACACACACACCCTCACCCAGAGTCAACACCACCTCTACAAGTGAATTGTGCATCCCCAACCCCTTTTTTAGTATGGGCACTCCAGTTGTTATTCCTTCAGTTACATATGTTTAGGCTGCGTTGGCTGATTGAGAGGTTCTATTTCACTATACTGCGGAGGGGCAGTTGCCTCCATTTTGTAATTTGGTTGTTGCCCGGTGGCAACCTGGGAGTAGGCTACTTGAGAGGGGTAATGTCCCTGGGGCTGATTGGCTGGAGGGGGCTGTTGACCAACGTAGCCCATTGGCCGTCCTCCTGCATGAAAAGAGGATAAAATCAGAATAATGCTAATCAATTTAAATATGATCGAGGGTAGGAAGTCCGACAAGAGAAATTTCGCCTTGCGAATTCGCATCTGCCGCTCCAAATCCTTGCCACTTTAATTTTCTTCTCTCATCTTTCTTCTTCTATAAGATATCTAGGGGTATACTTTGACATACGGTGTCAAACCTGTTGAATACAATGTTTCAAAGATTGTTCATCGCAATAACAAAAATCTCCCTTGGATTTAAAATTGTTTCTACTACAATTTTAAAGAATTTGCCAGTGCTTCAAATACTAAATACATGTAAAACTCATCCAACGCAATAGGAGTAACTGTAATACAATGTACGTATGTGGTATAAAATGTTATGTATGTCCTTAACCATTACGTTCACCACCAGTTATATTTTATGTTGTAAACACGATTATCTTTTTATCTTTGTCGATACTTTCCCTTTTAAACGGCCCTAATGATCTTTCAGAATGGTAAATAAACTTACCGACTGGCTGTCCGTATGAAGGAACCATCATAACCATGGGCGTAACATTGTTCTGATAGTGGTAGAAATAAAACAAAAATGATTTAATATCTTTTAAGAATTTTATTATTTTTGTTTTTCAGTCTTTAATATTCAGGAAAATAGAGTACTTCTATTATTACACTGTAAAAAATAACTATAAAACTACAGGTTTTTTGGCCCTTGAAATTACAAGTTGTTGCCGTTATTCCAATTTTACAGTCTTTTTCCTGTATAACAACAGCAAGTTTGTTGGTTTACCGGAAATCAGTACATATTTACAATCGAGCGACACTGTTTAAAAACATTTTCTCATATTTTAACAAGTTACCCTTTTAAAATTACAAATCGTTCCACGGTTCCGTTTTAATTTACATAGATTTTCCTGTTAGAAATTTAAGTGTGTACTATTTAACAAAAATATGACTGTATGCTAAGTTTCCTTGTTTTTACTACCCAAGTCTGTGAGAAAAACACAATCGCCCGTACTCTGAACTTAAATCTCGGTCTATGTACTGTGGAAAAACTGGCATTCCCGGCATCCATGGCTGCCAGGAAATTTCCCGTGAAAACGGCATTTTTTTTTACAGTGTATAATAAGCAGTGTTACATGTAAAATTGAGGTATTCACTTTGATGAAAAACAAATACTCCCTTTTTTTATTTGAAGATTATCTCATACGCTGTGATTGACTTGCAAGAATTTCTATGTTGTAAATCATTGTAACAATATGAAAGGTGGAATTTGTTGACATTTCTGATCAAATGTTATAGTAAAATTTCTTGTTCATCGTGGAATAAACTCAAAAATAGACTATTTGTTAAACATATCTTTTAGTGACAGTAATGCATTCCTTGTTTACTGTACGGTATTTTCGTTGCAGCATTACTCTTATTATTATTTTTTTTACAATCTAATAAGTAATATTCGTGAATACCGAAATATGATCTTCAACTTTACCATGGTGTTTGTGGATGAGTTATTTCGTCCGCAACACACCCCGCCACCGCAGTAACAAGCGGCAACGATCGAGACAACAAGCTCGAGAAGCCCCGTTATCGCTAGTAAAGAGTCGAACGTGATTCGGGCTGGCTGAAAATTAGAGGAACAATTTAACAAATGCAACATTTCATCAGGAGGACAAAAATAATAATGAATTACTTTAACAGATAATTTTTATTTACACATTTTATGCCTTTCCCCAGGAATTTTATTTCCGGAATCTTGCAGGCCCAGCCTCCGAGACTCCTTTAGTAGATGACATGGGGAGGGGATGAGTGAGGGACCGGAAGACAGGGGGTGGTAGTAGGAGCCAAGAAATTTCCCGACATGAATTTCTTTTACCTTAGAATATGGTGTACATAGGTTATCATACTTTGTAAAATTATTCTGAACTTAACATTAGCATCCCAAATGATCTGATAATCCCATTTTTTTGTTAAAGGGTCACTAAAATAAAAAAAATAATTGCCCATTTTTAGTAGGAAGGTGCCATCAGGAGCCAAAAATATCCATCACACAATTTTTTATGCATTCAGTCATATTTTATAATCATTTGAAAAGTACATTTTTGCTGATTTACACAGTCATAAGCCCCGCCACTAAAAAAACCCATCGAAGCGACATCGTGATCATGTGATCTGTGACGCATGAAAAGTAAGGGAAAATATTCCACTAACCTATACCGTGCGCGCCCGGAGGCCCCCGGCAGGCCCAGCCCGGTGCCGACCATGATATTCACCGCATCGACCATTTGCATTGCGTATTTTCGTGTGTATAATTCCTCACAATAACTTTGATTTTGGGACACAGTTTCATCAATAATGCCTAATCGGTGTATAGTTGCGGGCTGTAGCAAGACCCCTAAAGATGGTGTAAGCCTACATCATTTTCCTAAAGATGAAAATCTACGGAAATTGTGGGTCGCAAATGTAAAGCTCACGCGGGCAGAGTGGCAAGGGCCGGCCAAGTGAGTGGAGTACAATCTGCAGCAATCACTTTGCCGAAGATGATTTTGAGGATCCTGGCCTGTATTCCGAATTTGGCATGAAGAGAAGGATAAGCTAGCTAAAAGATTCAGCTATTCCAACGATCAGACTTGGAGTCAAGTCTTCCAATCTGTTTTTCAACGACAGCAGCTGCAGCAGCTTCACCAGTAGACCGAAAATTCTGTCTCTCGTTCGTTAGCTAAGACGACCTAACGAACGAGAGACAGCATTTTCGGTCTACTTCACCCGTAACTCCAGGGAGCTCCAACGCGTTGGAGCTTCCTGGAGTTACTTCACCCACGGCCCTTCACCGGATTCTGCGAGGGGTTCAAACATATATTATAATATGGTCGAATTTCCCCTTGCCGCTCGAGCTTCTTTGCCTTCGGGGTCTGATAAAATAATTATCTGATAAATCAGAGTTCGTATCTGCATGGCTCAGAAAATTCCTCCAACTCGGAATCGCGAGCACTTTTCCTCTCTCTATATAAGTTACTCGAATTCAGCCAAAATCTAAGTCAGTACTAACGTACTATGTAAAGCGAAGTAAAAAAAAAAAAAGCCGTAAATGAAATAAACAAAACAAAAGCGTTCACCAGTCGCTATGTACGTGGGGAACATATCGTCACTGCCGTACTGTGTAGGACATTGTGCATACAGACGCATGAAACGGCTGTGCACGCGTTTATGACCAATGCAAAACTTTCGTTCGGCAAGCTCAGATGGATGAGAACATCGTTCAAAAGAAAAGCTAAAAAACAAAACAAGAGCTGTATATTTATGCAAAAGCGTTTTCTGATCTTGTAGAAAATATATTGCTAATGATTATTCACTCCTAAGATTATATTGATTAATTTCCTTTTTTCATAAATTGTCTGTTAAACAGAGGGGTCAAATACCGCATTCTGTGTACAATATTATATGCTGCAGCCTGCAGATCTTGTGCCTCTTTCTTTTCATACGTCACTTGGGGGTTAGCCAATCAGCTCACGAGTTTTAAGGAACAGTCCCAAAACCTCTACTTTTCCCCCTTTTTCGCCAAAACGAGACATAATTTGGACAATCGATTGGCAGATTCGTGGTTAGAAGGCAAAACTACATGGAAAGAGCACCCATTTTCTCTCTAATTTAGTCAACCTTTAATGTGTAGAATACTATATCATGGTGAAAATTACGCATGGTCAGCCCATTGCCTATTGGTTTTATTACCTGGGTACCTTTGTCTAGAGTTTTCAGACCAAAATCTTGTTACCCAAGGATACCAGTATCGTATACCTTGTATAGCCTAGTCTGGGGTAGATGTTACCCCCAGATTTACCCATGCGTCACCCCTTGTTTATTCACCCCTTGTTTATACCCAGTGGTCACTAGTCATTCCAAAAGCTTCTGGGGTAACACCGAGTTAATACAGAGTGGTGTTATAACAACCTAACAATGGAACCTTGGTATGAAAGTTACACTCTAAAACAAAGTTGGGCAAGATTTTACCCGATATTGGGTAAAATTGTACCCAACTTTTTTAGAGTGGAAATAAGTCCAAATTTGCCCCTGTCTGAATGCTGATTTTTCGCACAATAAATCTTACCTTGAGATCATATCGACAAGGCAAAGCAGTGACGTAATCGCAGAGATCACCGGTACTAATTAGTGCAGAAGTAATGCCCATTGCAAACACAATGAACGCGAAAAAGGATGATATGATAGACATCACCATGTAAGCCACAATCTAATAAGATGTGATAAATGAATAAATACATGTACATGATGAAATGTAATGTAGATATATATCTAATATACTATACACATGTAGAATTAGATATCAAAATGATTTTATTTATAAAAGTGCTTTCTGCTTAATATCTTTATTATATATATATAATAGAGAGAGAGAGACACACACACAGAGATTAAATTACTCTGTTATACACAAAAGGTTCCTTTTGTGTCTAACGGAGTAA
This sequence comes from Heliocidaris erythrogramma, assembly GCA_025617745.1. Taxonomy (NCBI): domain Eukaryota; kingdom Metazoa; phylum Echinodermata; class Echinoidea; order Camarodonta; family Echinometridae; genus Heliocidaris; species Heliocidaris erythrogramma. The sequence continues at coordinate 24,187,970 of CM046856.1, forward strand.
TTTATTCCGTGTCTCTCTATTTTTAATCTCCGTCGCAGAACTTTTGAACTTTATATATATATATATATATAAGCAGAAAGCAACTTTATGAATAAATTAATTTTAATATATATATATATATAAATTTCTCTAGATTCCGCATTTGGGAGACACGGCTTTGTCATTTCAATTGTTCCGCGTGTCTCCGTAAAGCGGTTTCGTGTCTCCGTAAAGCGGTGGTTTCTATTATGACGAAATAAACTGCAATGTTACGTGTCTCCCAAATGCGGAATCCAGCGTAATATATATACACTGTTGGTCATAAAGGTGGAATAAAATATTTTTGAATAGAAATCGACAGTTTTGTTGGTATTTGAAAGGCTACGCGTAGACAAAATGGTAATTGAGTGATTACATAATGTTTCCCCATTACACAGGTGGCATTATAATATGAGAAATTTGGATTACGTAATAAATTCTTTTGTTGTAGACTATAAAAGCCTATGCATATGATATTCTGTCCCTTTCCCTGATTTAGCACTGTGTATAAGAAGGTTGCATTTTTTCGAGTTCCTTGTACCGTTTGAAATAAAAATCGGTAGAGACGTTCCCTGGACTATGCCTGGTCCAACGGCAACAGCAACACGCGAGAGAGTGGTAGCACTGCGACAGGAGGGCTACAAGCAGACTGATATCGCAGAAGTCCTAGGGATATCACAGAGTGCAGTCTCTAAGATCCTGAAACGTCAATGTGAGGCGGGGAATGTGCGGCCACGGAAATCTCCAGGACGTCCCAGATTGACCACAAGGAGAGATGATCGCCAACTGTTGAATTTCAGCCGCAGAAACCGGAAATTGCCCACGAGCCGTCTTCGTCGCTTGTGGAGGAGATATCATGGGATCAACGTTTCCCGGTCAACCGTTAATCGCAGATTGCTCCAACATGGTTACCGAGCACGACGGTTGACCAAATGTCCACGCCTGTCTGTTCGCCACAGAGTAGCTCGTCTTCTTTGGGCTAGGGAGCACAGAAGGCTTCATCCAGGACATTGGCAACATGTGGTCTTCACGGACGAGAGCCGGTTCATCCTTGACCGAAAGGATGGGAGACAACGAGTTCGTCGATTAGCCGGGAAAAACCTTCGCGATGAATGTATCAACGAGACGACTCAAGGCGGAGGCGGCTCAGTGATGATATGGGCCGGCATCCATTATGGAGGGAAAACGCCACTGGTGGTTCCGGACGGAAACGTCAACGCCGCCGCCTACAGGGATATCTTGGAGTTCCACTGTCTTCCATATGCAAGACGAGTGTATGGGCACAATTTCCGACTGCAGGATGACAACGCTAGACCGCACAGGGCCGCTGCAGTAAGGGAATTCCTGGAGGCAGAGGGCGTCGTACAGTTGCCATGGCCAGCTTGTTCGCCGGATATGAACCCCATAGAGCATGCATGGGATGCCCTAGGCCGAGCCATCAACGACAGAGAGGTCATTCCTCAAAATCTGCAGGAGTTGGCAGATGCTCTGAGGGAAGAATGGGACGCTATGCCTGTTGACGTCATCAACAAGCTAGTGGACAGCATGCCACGACGTCTGCATGCGCTGGTTCGTGCCAGGGGTGGACATACCCGATACTAGTGACTGAGTAAGAACAATGACTCAAGTTTGATGCAAATTTGTCCATGAAATCACAAAAAAGAAGTCATCTGGAAAACTGAGAGAGATTGAAAATAAATACTGTATCTCATGATCCTTTAATTTACTGTATATTGTCGTCATTGTTGTTCTATGCTCATGACATCCATCGCTTAGGACATAAACTTGTAAAATATCACTGTCAAACGTGTGTAAAAGGCAGAATAATAAAGTAAAGTGGTTATCATGCACCATAAATGCCATATTCAAATCATGTTGTAATAATTACGCTGTGAAAATTTGGTGAAAAAAAATATTCCACCTTTATGACCAACAGTGTATATATATTTACACGTAGTATATTAGATTCATCGAACTTTAACATGTTACGATTCCCTTGTTTATAACCGGAAAGCAAATCACCCATCTCCTCAGTATATGAGTATTAACGAAGCATTACAACATTATAAAGTGTCAGTCACAAAGGAAAAATGGAGAATAAGAGTTTACTTCATTTCATTCGTTATAAGTATTTGAAAATAAAATTGTATATTAACAATGAACGATGAAAGTTAAAAACTTGACTTGATAGCCGATGATGACAGCTGTCAAGCTTATTTTCAATCTGATCGTAAAGCAATGGCATCAATGATTCACTAAAGGAGGGGGGGGGGGGGGAGGGTGTCATTTCAAAATTATGCTTACCACGCATGTATTCTTCTTCTGAGAAACTATTCCAAGTATCCCGGTTGGAAGAAAAAACTATTTGGAAGAGAGAAGGGGAGAGAGAGATAAAGAGAGGGAGAGAGAATAGGAGATAGAGACATAGACGTGAAAGAGAGAGAGAGAGGGATTTGAGAAAGAAAATGATATTATAGGAGAGAGAGAGAGAGGATGCATATAAACATATGACTAACCTCAATGACTAACATCACAATAAAAATATAGAATTTAACGTACAGTAGGCCTTCTGTTAATTATGCTACTCGTCTTTCTTATAAATTATGTCGTCAGTCTATATACACACAAATCAGATGAAGTTTGATATAACTGTTTGATATAATCCTTATAATTTTGATAATTTTAATTTTAATTTTAATTTAGGAAAATTGTACAAGGTCATTTGGCCTCTTTATCGGGACCCCATGCCTCAATAACCCCTACATTGTAATTTGTCAAGTTTTGATCCAATTTTATGGAATAATTGTGGCGAATTATTATTAGAATGTATTATGACAATTATTTATTCACACGTGGTTTCCTGTCATGATTATGGTAATGATTATGATGATGATGATGAAGATTATTATTATTATTATTAATATTATTATCATCATGATTTTGGTATAATGATGATGATGATGATTCTTATTATTACTGTAATTAATATCATTATCATCCTTCTTATTATTATTATCATTATTATTACATGTATTATCATTATTGCTGTTGTTATTATTATTATTATTATTATTACTGCTACTATTATCATCATTATTCCACAAAACAGGATCAAGACCGTATATTTTTTCTTGAAACACTATTAAATTTGCTTTTACAAAAAGCACCAATAGTTTTCGAGTGCACTTTTATATTTTTAATCACTATGGCTGTGCCCAGGATAGCTGCCTACTGAATGCATGAGATTCTTGGTGATGCAGGCTTCCATTTCCTTCTTGACCATGTGACTATGTCTGGCTTATTGCAGTTGATAGTTCTTATTCGTTAGAATGTCACAATCCCGGTATGTATCATGGTGCTTTCATTGGTTACGGTAATCGGGGGGGGGGGGGGGGGGGGGGGGTTCATAAGAACAAAGTGGAGCAGCTGCATTATAGGGGCTACTCTCTTAACCCATGGACTACTGAATTCTGTAATTCCCATAGGCTTAATACAGGGATAACCCGTTTCCCGTAGGCAATGGGTTAATGCAGATTAGTAAAATCTACTCTTTTATGAGGGATAACTCATTTTGAATCCACACCAAAGTAGTAGAGTGAATGATTCTTTTGAGAGTGGATTTCACTATTTTTTCAGTGATTTCCACTCCTGTATATTTAGAGACTAACACTCACCAACAATCCGCTCCATATGCCTGTACCGACGATGCTGACCGTTGAGCCAACCAGGAGTTCGACAACGCCAAACACAATACAAGCGATGGCGCAGCTGATCTGTATCCAACCAGTGATTCGGGCACTCTTTGCATTGTATGCCTCTGATGTATTACGGTTTTGCACCACGATAGTTGCCGGTTGTTGAGCAGCAACCTGGATTAAAGGGGCACCGGCTTGGCCCTGAACGACCACGTGGGGTGCCGGGTTCAACGGGTGGTGCACCGAAGCCATCTGTTTAAAAATACATTTTTTAAACATCGACATCACTGTGAAAGATTTGAAATGGAGCAAAAACCATGATAACACTTCTTTCTTTAGATCATGATTGTGATGATGATGATGATCACAATTAGAGGCATTTTACTTATATTCAACAGATTTTATGCGGTCCCATATCCAGAATTATTCACCATCAAAAACTCTACCAACATGCCAAATGTCATGCTTTATGAAAAAAAGTGCACAATTATTTTACCAATCTGCTGGTCAGACTACTAGTGTCCAATAGTAACACAAATATATGAATGTACCCAGTGGATGCGATTAACCATCATAATGATGATTTTGAATAGAAAAAAAAACATCAGTAATAATTATGTAGAAGTTCGAGCTCATTAATCATTGTAATATCTAATTAATTTACTCATGCTATTTTGATCTTTTAAATATCGGCCTATATATTTCTAACCCTTTTAGCGTCTTGAATTCGGCAGTGATCGCACGTTTGACGGGACATTTTTATCCCCTCATCAAAAAGTTTCCCCTCATTCATCATTTGTTTTCTTCTGTAACATCGCTTCTTCACACCTTGCTTTGGACCCAATTACTGTTTCATAAGGAGACTCAAAGAGAGAAAAAATCACGCCAGTCATGATACTTTACTTTCACTGCTCGAGAAAGTATTCAGCATTGTGGCTATAGAATAGGAAATATGCATATCCCCTTTTAGTCTCTCCTATAGAAGTTTAGTAATAGTGGTGTATCCAAAGATTGATAATGAGGGGGCAGGGAGGTGTAGAACGACCATATCCACAGCTGCATTGTCCTATTTAGGGAGGCGGGGGGGGGGGGGGGGTGGTTCCCCCTCTCCCGCTAAGCGTGAAAACTCTGACGTTTGAGCAAATTTGAGGGAAAGAAATTACGGCTCGCAGCACCTTTTTTTTAGGCGGAAAGTTAGTTCGACGCCCTGAATGATTTACAATCATTTGGGCGCAATTCCTGCACTGTATAATGGTGGGCGCAGGGAGGGGGAATTCCCCCTTCCTGCGCCGACCGCGGGAAGCGCCAAAACCTTGACGTTTTGGCAAATTTGAAAGATAACGGCTTGTATACTACTTTTTTTTTAGGCGGAAGGGGGAGTTTCCCCTTTCCCGCGCGAAACGCGAAAGCTTTGACGTTTTAGCAAATTTTGAGAGAAAGATAACGGCTCATAGCACCTTCTAAGTTGTTTTTTTTTCTCTCACTTCCCCCTGCTTTTTCGCTCTCGCTTTTTTTTTTTTTTTTTTTTCGTTTTGGGCCGGAGGTGGGGGGTGGGGGTGACCGCCCCATCGCCCCCGCCCCTCTGCCTACGCGCCTGAAAAAGTACCATATAAAGATACATTATTTTCACTTATCTCCAGAAGTAAAGGATGATGATGACATGATAATGATAGTACCATCTACCCCCGGCCTCCAGCCAACGCCTCAAAAGATACAGGATATCGGAGCTCTTCAATGTTTATAACAAGTTTCCATTGAAATATTTTGCGGGCATGTGACTCAGATTGTGTCATCTGATCTACCCAAGACTTTGCAGTCATTTAAATTACCGTATATCCTTATAAGAACGTAATTTACTACATGAACGTATATCGAATGAAATTCGATCGTTCTACCCATGTTTGATTGCCTTTTATATACGCGTTATTTACGAGAGGAGGGGTGACAATGACTCTCACCAAGGAGGTACTAGCTTGGCTTGCCTAGGAACCCCACGAATCAATCTGCAAACATATTTTCTTCCAGCAATAAATGTAGTAGGCTAGAAATTCAAACCATATTATTGTAATATTAAAGAGTTTTCGGATATGTCAACTAGAACACCGTCTTAGATCATCCCAGCGACAATGGACTGCTTTGTGTTGACTGCGTACAAAGTAAGTGAAGCATGAAGCTAACAATGGGTGAAGCGAGGTTCACGTTTTAGAGAAGACGGCAAAACCATGTTTGATGCGTTCTCGATCTGACCAGTGGGCGAGGGAGAAGCCAGTGGACGGGTGAGCCGTTCTTGCACAAAGCGCGGTATGCAGCTAACACAAAGCAGTCCATTGTAGCTGGGAAAATCTAAGACGGCGTTCAAGTCCACACATTCGAAAGCTCACTATGATCTCACCTGACACGTACTTAGCTTCGAAATCTTTGATAGCGCCTGTTGTTCTATCCAATATATATACTGTACTGCATGAATCCTACCAACAGCGGAGCAGTGAGAGCACTCCTTGATAAAATGATATGATATCAATTTTGACGTCATTTCATTTCTCTAACTTTGTTCGGATTTAGATTTAGTCATATGGGGTTGAAGTGTTCGTGGCAGCCGGAGTCATGTCAATATATAGTATGTCGCTATAGCCAAGGTTGCATACCACAGTAAATAGCATCATAGATGATCGATGATCGAAAAAAACAACAACATGAAAAATAGGTGTTGATAATACCTTTGTCTTGGACTCCAGTTTAATATATTAGGTATAAAGGGGTGTTTTAGCTTTAACCCCCCCCCCTCCCCCCCCCCCCCCCCCTCCCCTGTTTTTTTAAGTAGGCTCAGTAACCAATCCTACTGCCTCCGGAAATTATCATCATTCAATCATTATAATTGGAAATTCAAACCCTCATTATTGGAAAACGAGAGACATCCCGGATCTAGTGGTTGCTGCGTCATCATGCAGAAAACCCATAATAGTTCCGTTTTCACAGGCAGGGCCAAGGTAGCTTAGTGTACCAATGTCATAATATAGGTGTTATACAAAAAAAAAAAAACAGTGGACGCTTTTGACTGTTAATAACTAAAAAAAAAATACTGTATATGTAATCAAACTAAGGTACCGTATTGTAAAGTCAAATGATGTCAAATTTACTGGGAGCAAGTTTCACGACATTCCTCTGAATACTTTGCTTAAAATATTGATCTGAATATTGAACTAGATCTTAGATTTTTTGTAAAATCAAGGCCACAAAATCTGTGTGTAACAGCAATCAATTCAGAATACAACAACTGCCATTGCAGCTGATATTTCAAAACACCTTAAATGACATACTGGACAGCAATAGGTGGGCAGAAATGACATCTGCATGTACACACAGTGTTATGCGTTGTGTTCTGAATTAATTACTGATACAGATATTGTGGTCTTGATTTTTCAATAATTGAAAATCTAATTACATTTTAAGAACAATATTTTAAGAAAAGTATTCAAAGAAATTCCGTGAGACTTGATCCCAATGAAATAAACTTTACATCCTTCAAACTTTACAATGTAAAAACCCTCAGTCTGATACTGGGGGAGGTACAATTTTTTAGTTATTAATGAATAAAATAAAGCTTCCACTGTTTTTTTTTACCATTACTACATGTGACCCCATGTCATCTTCACAAAACACACTATTACCACTTGAAACTAACAGTGAGCTAGACTCGTTCTATTTGCTTGATTATAAATTATTTATTGGTAAATAAGACAACTAAAATTCAATAATTAGACAACATCATGATATCAGATTCCCTCCAGCCGTAATAACCAACACACATGATTAATTTTATATGGTTGAAGTGCTCATAAAACTATAGGATTAACTCACTTACTGTTCCTGTAAATACAGACTGGACGTGTTGAAATCCTTGCCAAAATCGTTATTTCCGAACACACTGAGAGCGCTTGTTATTGTATGCGAAATTTACTGTATGCGACTACATGCATCTTGGAATGTCCAGTGCAGTGTGCTAATAATCTGCACGCACGCTTGCGTGCAGATTCATATAGGACGTCACAGCTAACCACTTTCCAGGATATGAAGACCGCTTAAACCCAGTCCTTGGCAATCCTACCTTGGTAATAAGAGGATTTGTGTGAAGGCAGGAAAATTAAAAAAAAACAGAACAACAACAACAACAAAAAACGGGATGGTGAAATTTGAAAGAAATCGGTCATGGAATAAGAAAGTTCATGGATGTTTGAAAAATGAGATATCACTAAATCTTTATATGCAAATCCGAAATTTGCAATTTGGTTGTGACATATTGGCGGTTAAATCTCCTGATTGTTGTACACTAAAATATCTTTAATAATTTTGTGATTTTCTCCTAAGCTCCTTTTCCCTCGGGGCAGTACTCAAAATGCATTACAGATAACATAGGCCTATATTATGTTAGGTCCTAATATTTTTGTAATAAAATAACAAGATCCTATAGAGAAATACATTTTGAAAAAAGACAAAATAGTCACTTGCGTGTTGGCGCGAATGGGGAATCGTCCGCCACTACATCACAGTTACATTACCGATGCGGCCGATTTGAAATTCCCATATTACAACTTTCCCAAACTTCTTGTTACTTGTCCGATATTGATTGCAATACGTCATGGGATATGATTGGCTATGCAATACGTCCAGTGTTAATACTGCTTGAGTTGATGTCTCCTTCCAAGTGACGTGGGAAAGCCTGTTACATAGTCCATACCATATAATTACCTATTTTCACGCGCGGCATGGTTATGGGCATAACCTGGCCAGGCTCGTTAAAGCCTAGGTCACAACCCGCCGTACTTGCAAGTGCGTGCTGTCTGCGTGCAAAAACGTGGGCAAAAAGTGTGGATCCGTACGTGGGTGAGTACTGCCTCCGTAAGGATTTGGGGCACGCAGACAAGACGTAGAATTTTTAGTGCAGGAGGAACTTTCGCTGCTTCAGGCTGCGGGCGGTCTACGGATTCACCCCCAGTACGGGTGACGTGCGTTGACGTGCGTGCCCTCTGCTGCTAACGAGCGCACAGTATACTTGCTCTACGGACAACCATAGCGGACAACCCACCTAGCACGTGCGTGCTCCGCACGTGATAATTGCGGGGTCCGTGCTTATTCGGTGCTTCTCCAGTTCAATTGTCCAGTGAGCACGCATAACTCGCGTAAACCGCACCGAGAAGTACGTGCTATGCACTTACAACCTATGCTTACAACGCACGTTGTGCACGCTGATTTCTGCAGGATATATAAAAGCCGAGCAGACTGACGAGTATCATCGGATTCAGCGGACCCATGCGGTTCGAGACTGAATCACGTCGTTCGGATGGTGACGTTAAAGGTCGGTCCCAGACGTAAATAATCATATCTGATTGATACACGTCTGTAAAAACCCAAGTACATACAGATACACACACACACACACACACGTATCATCATTTCGTCTCCAAGATGCCCAAGAAGCTTAACTCCTGAAACATAAAATTATAATTATACAATGATTTACAATAACCAATAGGTTAACCATTCCATTTTCTTAAGGAGCTCATAAGGTATTATACTACTATTGACGACAAATGCAATAATGTGCCATTTCTCAGAAATAAGCAAGATGGAAACATTTAATATAAATGGAGTGATATAATGTATTCATGAAATGCTAAGGTAACATATTTAAGAAAATACAAAGCAAGAAGGAAGGCACACACCTTGGGCCCTTGGTGATTCCTTGCGGTTAGATCTGTTTAGAGAATTATGGAGGAAAACATCTGATACCCCCGCCACCACTGAGCGACTTTTTTGAGGGCTGGCGAAAAAAAAATGTCGCCACCCATGAGATTTAGGGTATAAATTGTGTCATCACGAGTATTTTGTTGATATGAATAACACTGATTGGCGATTTGGATTGTTTGCATACAAATTGAATACGATATCATTAAAGGTTTATCTGTTTTATTTTGCTTTCCTGCTTAGGGGTTATTTACTTGAATGGGGCACAAAAACACAAAAGAGAGAAAGAGAAATGGGGAGAAAGTGACAGGAAAGAATCGATTAGATTTTGGTGATGATTGGTTGACCCCTGCAAATTCTGTGTGACCTTGAACTTTTGACCCTGT